>BSBK01003175.1:0-500000 GCA_027943335.1 Chamaecyparis obtusa | reverse complement strand
TAAGGTTAAATCCACCTTCAGAACTCACTATTTGCAAGACAAGTGTATATGAAGAAATACACAATCTTTTGAACCATCTGACAACAACTATCTTTTTTTGATCAGTTCCAATGAAGTGCACAAGTAATCCTCTACTCTACATCCAGTAGACACAAGCTCGCAGCTTCCAAAATCTTCTTTATATCACATACATTCTCACCATATGTTTTCCAAAGAAAATATCTTACATATATACCCTATTACATTCTAAATGATCAGGTCGGCCGATTAGGCTTTCCTAATAAATAAATAATTACATAAAACCTTGCTAAGATACACATGGTATCTAGAACAAGCATACATCAATTACATTATAATAATTAAGGAACAACATCCTTAATTCAAGTTTTCCATCCGTAATACATGGTACAACCCTCAAGTTGGCTTCCAAATGAGTCATCTTCAGAACACACGCCACTACTGACATCATCCAACATTTCATACCTTGCACTGACCAATGAATATTATTCAGTACCTTGTCCGTCATCCCTTAAGCTCACCTAAATTGAATCCATACCTTCTGTAGGATATACCAGAAACATAGAGACTCGCTCTGTCAACTTCCATTGTCACAGTCAGTAACCAGTCTTCACCAAAACATCTGTAACTCATCCAATATGCAAAATTTTATGATGCAATCTTGGATATAAGATCACAACATCTTCCTATACTCTCATCTAACTTCGCATGTCCTGAAACATTCATAAAATATCTATACATTGTAGTAATTGGCATGTTATTTTCACATAAACATATGTTGACATCAGTGACAAAACACCAATGACAACAACAGTAGCTCCAACATCACTCAATGTAGTGATTAAACATATTAAATGTATCAACCATCTTCCCCAATGCATTAACAATATCCAACAATCTCCCCCTTTGGCATTGATGTCAACATATGAGAAAATTCATTAACCCAAAGTTTCATCAATCCAAAGTGTTGTAAACAAATAGTACTCTCATAGTACAGATCCATACAATCTCCCCATACAGTATGGATTTTCTCATAGCAACACTCCCCCTTTGACAACAATGGAAAAGGGTGACATAAGTCATCAATTTTTCTTCAAAACTATCTTCAACAATCACTCCCCCTGGGGAGTAGATCCCTACATCAAGTCCAAAAAATGATAAGGCTCTGAAAACTTCTAGACTAATGCATCCCTACATCATTTAATTCTAACTAGGAGGGGCCTGAACACCAAGCATACCTCTGAGATAGTCAAAGTTATATTTTGGTAACAACTTTGTAAAGATGTCTCCAATTTGTTCTTTTGTACTAATATACTCCAACTTTATTTCCTTCTCTACAACCTTGTCTCTCAAGAAGTGATACTGGATAGAAATATGTTTAGTTTTAGAATGCATCACTGAATTCTTTGACATATTCATTGTACTAGTGTTATCACACTGGATAATCACATGCTCATTAAAATGTATCCAAATATCCTTCAACATTTATTTCATCCAAAAAATTTGAGTGCAATTAATAGCAGTAGCAACATACTTTGATTCAGCAGTAGATTGAGCTATACAATCTTGCTTCTTACTTAGCCATGAAACTAACTTTTTTCCAAGGAAATATGCACCACCACTAGTATTCTTCCTATCATCAATATTTCCTGCCCAATCAGCATCACTATAAGCATGAATTTCAAAGCTATCATTTCTATCATACCATAAGCCATAGTCTATTGTTCCTTTCAGATATCTCAATATCCTTTTCACCACAACTAGGTGTGTTTCTTTAGGTTCTTCTTGATATCTAACCACAATCCCAATAGCATTACCAATATCTTATCTGGTGTACATCAGATATTGTAATCCTCCAACCATTGATCTATACTTGGTCTGAAAAACACACTTTGATTCATCATCAGTTGTCAGCTTATTACTAGTCACCATGGGTTTACCAATTGTTTTACAGTCTTTTATTCCAAACTTTTTCAACATTTCTTTAAGATATTTAGTCTGAGAAATAAAAATGCTAGTCTTACTCTGATTTATTTGTAGTCCAAGAAAGAATTACATTTCACGTATCATGGACATCTCAAATTAATTTTCCATCTCTTTAGAAAATTTCTCACATATTTCATCATTGCCTCCAAAGATAATATCATCAACAAAGACTTTTATTATCAAAACTCCATCTTCACTAGTTCTTAAATACAATTACTATTAGCAGTACCTTTGATGAATCCAAGTCAAAGTAAGTAGTTGTATAACCTTGCATACCAAGCCCTTGGAGCTTTCTTTAGTCCATATAGAGCTTTCTTCAACTTGCATACCATGTCTTCATCTTCGGCTACAGGAAATCCATCAGGTTGTTCTATTATACACTTCTTCTTCAAGATCCCCATTCAAGAATGTAGATTTCACATCCATCTAATATACCTTGAAGTTCTTATGTGAAACATATGCCAAGAATAATCTCATGGCTTCTATTCTAGAAATAGGAGAAAATGTCACTTCAAAATATATGCCTTCTTGTTGTGAATAACCTTTACATACCAATCTTTCTTTGTTTCTTACTACAACTCCTTCATTCATTTTGTTTCTGAAAACCCATTAATTCCTATTACATTTTTGTTCTTAGGTCTAGGAACCGATTCCCAAGTGTTATTTTTCTTTATCTGATCTAACTCTTCCTTCATAGTATTTATCCAAGATTCATCTCTACAAGCTTCATCTGTATTGTTTGGTTCAACTTGAGAAATCAAACAATTTTTTTCTCTAGCCTTTGATCTAGTCACTACTCCTTGATTAGAATTACCAATAATTTGATTTTTAGGATGATTGTTCTTTACATACCTCAGAGTCTTAGGAATCTCAATAGTAATATTTGTGTCATCATAACAAGTCTCATTTTTTGCATTTAGCCTCAATAAGTTCTTCTTCTATAGCAACAGCCTCTTTGATCTCTATATTCTAATTATAGTCATACATTCTCTCTTATATCTGAAACCTTTCATCTATCTTCACATTGTTACTTTCAATCATCTTTCTTAATCTTAGATTGAAATATTTTTAGGCCTTTGTCTTAGTAGAATAACCAAGGAAAATTCCTTCATCACTTCTGGCATCAAACTTCTCTATCTCATCATCTCTCCTGATATAGCATTTACTACCAAATATTCTGAAATATTTTACAGTAGGATTATGATTAAACCACAATTCATAAGGATTCTTACTTGTACCTTCTCTTATTTGAATTCTATTCAATGTGTATATGGTTGTCCCAACAAATTCTCTCTAATGTACATGAGATATATTTCCTTCTAGAAACATTTTCCTTGAAGCATCCAATATTGTTCTATTTCTTTGCTTTGGTATCCCATTTTGTTGTGGAGTCCTAAGAGAAGATGTTTGTCTTTGTAATCCATGCTCTTTAGAATATGAATTGAATAAGTCTAAAGTAAACTCTCCACCTCTGTCTGATCTGAAACATTTTATCTTTAAGCATGATTCATTCTCTACTTTTTCTTTGAATATCTTGAATTTATCAAATGCTTCTGATTTTTCTTTCGATAAGTGACCCACATCATTCTAGAAAAGTCATCAACAAAAAGTATGAACTACCTTTCACCATAGTATGATCTTGTCCTTATAGGTCCACAAATTTTTGAATGTAGTAGATCTAGCTTTCCTATTGATGTATATGCTTTTCTTTTATAACTGCTTCTAGTTTGTTTTCCCATAACACATTCTATGTATATAGTGTTCAATAGTTTCATAATATTCAGTTGATCTCTTACTACATTAGTCAAACTTGCCTTCGTAATGTTATCAAAATTAACATGACAAAATCTTTTTTTTCGTAACTAACTATCATCTACCTTCACAAAAAAATAAGAGGGTCCAGATGTATTTAATTCAAATACATTACCTCTAGATTTAGTACTAGTTGCAATCAACTTTCCTTCCTTACTTCTAATAAAACATTTACCATCGTTGAATTGTACCTGAAACTCTTTGTCCATCAACTATCCAACACTCAATAATTTTATGCTTAAGTCCATCAATAAGGAGTACATTATCAGTATTAGTTTTTCCATCTAGAGTAATAGATCCTACTCCTATGATAGGTTTAGGAAGATTGTCTTTGAATCTTACAACACCACCATCATACTTCACTAAATTAACAAACTTATTTTTGTCTCCAATCATATGATGTGAGAAACCACTATCTATAATACATTCAAATTTCTTATCAACATGTGATACTAAATCTTTTTTCTCATATACAGGTTCATCTTTAATAGCAACAAATCCAATCTCTTCACAATCTAAATCATCATCATTAGAAATACCTTCACTAGCATAATAACATTCCTTATCCTTAGACTTGAAAAACTTAGGCATGTACTTAGGAACTCTTGTAGGACATCTAGATGCAAAATGACCTACCTTATTACATGAAAAACATTTCAAATGTGACTTTCCTTCAAATTTACCCTTACCTCTCTTTTCTCTCCTAGCGATCAATGCAACAAGTTCATCCATTTTTCTTTCTTCTACTAGTATTTGTTCCCATTCTTCAGCATATTCTCCAATCTCTTCTTTTAGGTTCTCATTGCTACTGCTCGGAAGTGCAGACATTGTCTTTTTATGTGCAAATGCCTTAAATGTAGATTCAACTTTAGGTACAGAATCTCCCATTTCTACAACTTCAAAAGTAGTTATCTTTGCAATCAACATCTCCTTGCTAAAGTTCAGAGTCAAAGGTATAATCTCTTCTATAGCCTGAATCTTAGTCTTGTAAATAGGTGTCAATGATGATAAAATCTTCAAAATGAATTCTTATTCTTCAAAGCTGCCTCAATAATTTCTGATTCCAATAAAAACCTTTGTAACTCTTTGTACATAAGCCCTAACAATTTCATCATCCTTCATTTGTAGCTTCTCCATCTTTTTTTTCTAGTTTTGTAACTTCACTCTCTTTGTAAACTTGTCTCCTTCATACAATGCTTCTAATCTTGTCCAAAATAGGTGTGTCAAATCCAAGTCTTTTAACTTTAGTAAATTCTCCTTCAGAGAGTGTTAGGAATGAATGTTAAATATATCCTATGGGGGAGTATTTGCAGCCATTCTCTAGTAGTTGTTGTTGCATTCATGACTGTGATTGTCATTGATGTCAACGCAATGATCTACTGGAGATTAGTAGAGAAGAAAACAATGTTTGTATTAGTGCATGTGGGATATTGAAGATCAAGCTATGAAAATTTGAGGACTTAATTTATGTTGTGTCCTATGTTCATTGTCAAGAGTGTATATAGAAATTCAATTATGCATGACAGTTATGTGTAATTCAATGAAAGCAATATTCAGGTAGTGTTCCTAAGAAGCAGCTTGTGGAAATTGGATGATATCTCCTAATCGAGATAGAATCTGGGAATGTGAGGTTGTACAGATGATGAAGCTATGATGATAGTGATATGGATGTGGCATAAAGGTTAGAGGTTGCATGAGTGAAGAATTATCTTGTTTAGAAGTTGACAATTTTATGTGATTATGAAATATTGTGTAACCTATGAAAGATTATATTTTATAATTTGTATGCTAGCTCATTTGTAATTGTTTGAGTGTGGTATAAAGGAAAGATGGTTTTCCTTTATTGTAAGAAGATATGAGGGATATTATGAAAGTGAATTGTATAATTGAGCAATATTTTTTGTAAGAGGATATGAAAATTGTAGAGATCTGATATTGAGATCTGATGAAGCAGTTGGTGTAGTTTGGCACTGTTAGAGGAGAAGTGATAAGTTGTTGAGATCAGTAACCTTTTGGTATTATTATGTTGAGTAATACAGAGATCAATTGGACAGTGTGTTTAGTGATCTTTCCCTTGAAGTTGTTAGGACAGTGGGTCCTTTTGTCTTCCATAAACTTCTAACAGGGTTATAATCTTCTAACAGGGATTCAAAGTCTCCTAATAGAGATTCATATGTACTGAAAGTATTTAATAAGGCTCTTAATAGATTCCATCCTCTCACAAGTAATTTTCATATTAGTGCATCTTTTTTGGGAATAATTCCCACCGGGGTTTACTCTTTCATCAAGAGGTTCCCTAGTCAACATATCTTATGTTATTGTGTTGGTGTGTATGTATATCTTTCTATGGTTGTCGCTTACATTTCTTACATGGTTAAAATCTATCAATAGTGATAAAAGTTGTATTTATCTAATAACTAATTCACCCCCCCCTCATGTAGGAGCATCTTTAATTTTTTTTGTTTTGCAAGCCTTTTTGATGTGGGGATTTTCCTAAGGTCATATTGACCATGTTTTTGGGATCCACTTGGGATTTGAGGTCCTTAGGTCTTAGGCAGAGGTGGAAGTCTTATAGTTCTTCTTTGGATTATAAGTGTGAGATGATGGAAAAATGTGATATTGAGGTTTTGAGAATTATAAATTAATTTTATGGTCTAGATATACCCTAGGACTCCATGATAGCTTCCTAAGTCCATTTGGGAGCAAGATTTGAAAATTTGTCAATTTTGTTGTAAAAGTTGCTTAGCAACTTTTGCAACTTTTGAAAAGTTGCTCGGTCCACAAAGCCATAAGACCTTAATCAGTGCTTAAGTGTTAAAAACATCCCCTAAGCCTAACCTAAGGCTATTAATACAATTTTTGGCTCATTTCCTGAGGTTGGAAGGATCATTGTACGGATATTCATTCTAGAAGTGTGCACAGTCCATTTTTTGAAGGATATTTGTATGAATAGTGAATTAATGGAAAGAATGTTGAGTTACATCTGGTCTCATTATGGATGTTGAATGTTTATGTGTGGATATAATTTAATTTTATACAATTATATTAGATTTTTCTTATCATTTTCTAGCTTAGTCTTAATTCTTCAATAAACCTCTATTCAATGGTTTCTACTAGGAGAGTTGGGAACATGAGGGTCTAGCTCACTATCCCACCATCCAATCTATATGACCTTTTGGGGATAGTGAGTAGACTCCATGTATGTAACATATATGGAAGAAAGGGCCCTAGTGTACATGCATATCATTTTTACAATCCATCCCTAGGCAAGCCATGGTGAGCCCAGCTAGGAAGGATTGAAGAGAGAAGAAGAATAGCTTGCAAAGGAGAGATGGAAGATGCATGTTAGGAGTTGGAGGTCTTGGATATGGTCAATTCCAAGATCTATATGCAAGGATAGGGAGTGATCAATCCATTGGATCATCCAAAACCAAGAGGCACTTCATTGAATCAGAGAAAGGCCTAAATCCCACCAAAAGCACCTATTTTTGGTAAGGGGGTTGTACAGCCTAGGAAGGACCCAAAACCTCTATAATCCTTGAGACATTGCCTCATTTAGGAAGGTTCCATAATTTATTTATAGGGTTCTTTGGGAGAAATCAGGAGGAATGCCCTATTTTCTGGGAGAGGAGGCCTAATTAAGCCCTTCCTTGTAGCCCTATTTTACAAAGGAAGTATGAGATTTGTAGAGAGGAATGATGAAGTAAAGGTTGGAACATGTGTAAAACCATTATTTAAGACATTTTACCACACCTCCTAGCCTCTACAGTCTCCCTAGGTCAATTGGAGGTGTTACACCCGTATTCGAGCTTAAGGGTCACTAGGTGCATGAGGGTGCCGAAGGCTAAGAATTTGTGTTTGCATTGATGGATCAGTTTTGGTAGATTGGTTGGGCTTAGGACTAGGGGATAGAGCCATCTTTGGAATCCTATAGGTCATTGGTGTGGGTGGACACACTTGAGGGTCACTAGGTGAACCTAAGAGTAAGGGATTATGATAAGCTCCTTCCCAACCTCCCTATCAGATTGGTATCAGAGCCCAAAATTTTTTGAGATTGCATAGTACATGTCAAATTGTGAATCTATTGGGTATTCAATCATGGTGACCAATGTGGAGTTAGCCAACAAGGTTGAGGACCAAGAGATAGACAATAGGATGTTGAGGGAGAAGATAGCTCACTTAGAGAAAACATTGAGTGAAGTACAATTGAAGGTTGAAGAAGTCAGTGACAAATTAGATTGGAGAGAAGAAAAAGAAAATTAAGTCCTCGAGGAGGACAAGACTCCAGAGCCAGAACCCATATTGCTTGAAGAACCACTCTTAAAAGCATTGAAGGCCATGAATGGAAAGGCTTTAGAGGGGATACCATTATTCAGTGGTAAGATGGAAGAAGATCTAGTCATGGACTTGATACAGGGCATGGAAAATCACTTTGAATGTGATGGAATCAGTGAAGTACAAAAGGTAAGAGTAGCCAAATCTAGGCTTAGAGGCTCTTCCTTGACATGGTGGAAATTTGTTCAAATAGAGAGAGGAAAGGAGGGAAAGAATCCAATATTATCTTGGAAAGGAATGGTAAGTAATATTAGAGAAACCTGCATGCTAGATGATTATGAAATTGAACTACACAAAAAGAGATAAAGTTTGAGACAAAAGGATCTAAATGTGAGTTCCTATACATAATAATTCCAAAAATAATTCATGAGATCCAATGTGGTAGAAGATGAGAGTGTTAAGGTGGCCAGATATTTGAATGGCTTGAAGTGGAGCATTCAAGAGGAGATGGTTCTTCTCAGTCCTAAGACAGTGCACCAATGTTACCAATTGGCTGTCAAGATTAAAGAAAAAGGTAAGAGGAAGAAAGACCAAAGCTCAAATAATAGAGGTAGAGGGGGACTTCAAAGGGGACATAGAGGAGCCTACCAAGATAGAGGGAATTAACATAGGAGTCAAGGAGAGTCCAAGCTAGAAGAACATGGTGGAGAGTCATATTCTAGAGCAATTTTTTGGTAGAGGCAGAGGACACTGAGGTAGCTCAAATAGAGGTAGAAGTGCAGGCAGGGGTAGTTCATACTTTGATACCATAAAGTGTTACTATTGTGGACAATTGGGACATCTAGCTTATAGGTGCCTGGACAAGCCATCTTCTTCAAATTCGGAGAAGAGAGTAGCCTACACCCAAGAGGACACTTCAAGTGTCAAGTCACCAAAGGTTAGCCACATTGAATTAGAGATGGGTGAGAATCTAATGTTTAGCAGGGTTCTCATTAGGTAGCCAACAAAGGAAGAACCAAGGAAAAGGAGAGCACTCTTTAGAGTGAAATGAAAGGTCATGGGCAAGGTGTGTAAGGTGATTGTTGACTCTAGTTCAACAGACAATATCATAGCAGAAGAGGTAGTGAAGAAACTTAATCTTCCCAAGGTACCTCACACCAATCCCTGTAAAGTGACATGGCTAAACAAGGGCCAAAGTGTATTGGTTAATGAGCAAGCATGGATTGAGTTCTCCATTGGAGGTTACAAGGTTAAACTATTGTGTGATGTACTCCCTATGGGTGCATGCCACCTATTGCTAGGAAGGCCATGACAATTTGATAGAGAAGCCATCTACAATGGAAAGGACAATACTGTCACCTTCAAGAAAGATGGGAAAGCTTTCAAACTTCAATCTTTGCTAGAGGAAGAAGGGGAGCCATCTAAGACTCCTAGTGTATTGTTGAGTAGTGGGAAGGAGATGATAAGTGCACTCCAAGAGAAGGATAGTGTAGGGTATGCCATAGTAGTAAAGCCAAAGGAATAGGAGAAGTCCATTCAAACACCACTACCAAAGGAGATTCAGGAGATACTTGGAAAGTACAAGGAAATTGTGAGTGATGAAGCACCTACAACCCTGCCACCTAAGAGGTCTATAAGTCATCAAATTGACTTCATACCAAGAGCATCATTGCCAAATAAGGTAGCATACAAGCTTACACTGGAGCAGAACCAAGAGGTGGCTAGACAAGTCCAAGAGCTACTTGATCAAGGGCTCATCAAGAAGAGAATCATCCCATGTGTTGTACCAATGGTCTTAGCATCTAAGAAGGGTGGAAAATGGAAGCTTTGTACTGATTCAAGGTCCATTAATCAGATAACAATAAGGTATAGGTTTCCCATACCTAGGATTGAGGATTTGATGGATTGTTTGGGAGGAGCACAATCATTCACAAAGCTAGATCTAAAGAGTGGCTACCATCAGATTAGGATCAAGGATGGAGATGAGTGGAAGACAGCCTTTAAAAATACTGAGGGGCTATATGAGAGGCTTATAATGCCATTTGGGCTCCTATCACATTCATGAGGTTAATGAATGAAGTGCTCAAGGACCACATTGGTAGATTTGTGGTGGTATATCTTGATGATATACTTATCTTTAGCAAGAAAAAAGGAGAACACTTGGCACATGTGGAGACTATACTCAAGAGGTTGTATGAGGAACACTTAGCAATCAATCTAGAGAAATGTGAATTTCTCAAGAAAGAGTTAGTTTATTTGGGTTTTGTGGTATCCAAAGATCAACTAAAAATGGATCCAAGTAAGGTGGAAGCAATAAAAAATTGGCCTACACCAACCACAGGGTGTCATGTCCCCTTTTCAAATAATTAAAAATAATAACTTTTGCTAAGGCTGACAGGCTCAAAAAGTAAAGTTTCAAGAAAAGAGGCTAATATTTGGAAACCAATGGATTAATAAATGATAATTATTATTAAGATATGTATTATTGACCACTCTTGGTCGTGAGTTAGGGTTATTCCCTCTTTTAAAGGGGTTTGGAGGCATTTCGAGCTCATTCTAGAACTTGATTTTGGCTCATTACTTTGTTGTTCTTCAGAGGCTGCCAAACCTATGGAGAAGGAGACCCAAAGATGGGATTTTTCAGGTTTCCAAGAAGGCTAAGGATGGTATTTTTAGGCCATTCCATGTGCAAGCTCATGCGGAGTTTTCCCTTGTGCCGAACAGTGCAGATTTGTGAGTTTCGGGTGTGTTTTTGTAAGATTTTGGTGTTTCTGGTTGAGTTTTCAATATCAGTTTGGGTTGCTACTATATTGCAGCCATTTTGATGTTAAAATAGAGGTAAATATATTTATTGGGTCGTGACTCTACTTCTTTGATATATTTTTAGTGTTTTATGGTGTTTCTGGGCTATTTTGTGTTCTTTTCAGGAGCCTAATGAGCATTGTATTTGTCCTCCATTTTGGAGCTATTGTGTAAACTCTATACAGATCTGGAAATTTAATTTTGTAGGCTGCTATTCTGGAAAATTTTTTATAAAAATGTCTACTTTCAGATTTATCAATAATATGTGAAGCTGTGAAGTTTTTGGCAGTATTTCGGGCATATCCGATTTGGGTTTTATTGAGAAATTACATAATCTTTCAAAGTGTTTATTGTTTGATTTAATAATTTGATTAGAGGATTTAAATATGATATAAAAATCAGAAAGGGGACATTTTAGTGGTATCAGAGCTATGATCTTGCCAGCCTGATGGTTTTTAGAAGTTTGTATGCAACTAAGTGAAAGAGAAAAGAGATATTTGCAACGAGAAAAGAATAAAGAAATTTTGATCAAACCTCTAGTTGAAAATAAAAGTACAAAATCCAAGGAAGGAACAAGTATGGCTGACCTAGATGAGATGGAAAAAAAATTCTTCCAGGACATCCAGAACACTAAAAAAAAAACAATGGACAGTTTGGCAGAAACTAGAGAGGCTTTGTAGTTATTGACAGAAAAAATCCAATGAGTTGTATCTACTAATGAGAGAGGGATCACTTCAGAGGAGCCAAGAAATCTAAAACCCACACCCTCTAAATCAACAAAAACTATTTTCTTTCTTGCAGATGAGCCACCAATACCAAATCCAACCCTTAGTCCTATGGAAGAGGTTACAGGTAACTTGATTGCATGAAGAGCTACTTACAATTTCTTAGATGATGAATTTTGCATTTTGGTTCCTTTTAGAGAATATGTGGATACGATGAACACTTTGATGCCCAAGAAAGAGTATAGGAGGGAGTAGGACATAAGTGGAAGAGAGCTCAAAAATCAAATAAGCAAGTTTACAACACCTACTTTTGATGGAACAAATAAAATTTCAGCTAGATCATGGCTACAAAAATTATAGACCTTCTTCACACTTAACCCCATGAAGGAGAGTGATGTCGTTCAATTTGCAAGTCTACACTTGGAAGAAGCAGCCTATGATTGGTGGTATCATGGAATGACTACTCAAGGTCATGATCAAGTAACTACATTTGATGATTTTAGACAAAGAGTGATAAATAGATTTGATCTCAAGGATGATGAAGAGTATTTTAAGAATTGTCAAAGTTGAGGCAAACCAAATCAGTTAATGAGTATGTAGAAGAGTTTCAAAAAGTGGCTATTATGGTACTTGATATGAGTGAAATGAGGATTGTTTATCTTTTTCTTGATGGTTTGGAAGATTCTATTAAGGGTTTGGTAAAGGCTTTCTCACCCTCAACCTTACAGGAAGCTATCAAAAGAAGCTTGCAACTTGAAACTTGTGTGCCTATGAAACCAGTCACTAATCAAAAACCCCCAAATCTTTGGCAACATAAGGGGAATTTTTAGAGGAAGACTCTTCCATCACCACCACTAAAGAATGTGATAAATGTAGCAAAAAATAAGCTAGATGAAGAGACTAGGAGTGAATTATGAAGGAAAAAGCTTTGTTTCACTTGTAGAGAGCCATGGGTTCTAGGACACAGATGTTTGGGGAAAGGTCAAGTGCACTATATTGAAGTTGCTTTAGAATCTGATTCAGATGAGCATGAGGAATTTCATGACACTAAAGAGGAGGAAGAAGAAGAGAAAGAAGAAGAAATCAGCAAGGATGGAACTTTAGCAGCATTATCAGGAGTCCCAAGATACCATCCCTTTCGAATTTGAGGGGTACTAGCAGGAAAAAGGTTGATAGTTCTTCTTGACAGTGGGGCAACTCACAATTCTATTGATGAGGGATTTATCATGAAAAGAGGGCTTAAAGAAAAATATTTTGAGGGATTCAATGTTACTGTAGTTGATGGATTCACTATGCCTTGCACACGGGTGGTGAAATAACTCAGGATGACCTTAGGAGATTATGAGTTATGTGATGACTTCTATGTTGTTGGCATTGGGGAGATAGATCTTGTATTGGGTGTTCAATGGTTGCACTCTATTGGAGGCTATTACATGAACCATCAAACTATGGAGTTTAAATTTCATTCCAATGGGAAAGAAGTCTTATTGAGAGGCTTACCGAATGGAGCACCTAAGGTGGTCACTACAAAGAGGATGGAGAGGACTTTTCAAAGAGGACAAGTAGCATGGGCAGAAAGAGTCATAATCCATCCAACAAGCTCTCCAAAGAATCAAGGTAATTTCCATTTTGAAATTCAAAATATTCTTGATAAGCATAGTATAGTTTTCAATGATTTGCCTCTGAGATTACCACCAGATAGAGGTTTTGAGCATGTTATAGAGTTAGAATAGGGTGCCAAACTAGTTATAACAACTACATACCACCATCCAAGAGGTTACAAGGAAGAAATAGAAAAAACTATTAAGGAACTCCTAGACATGGGATTCATAAGGCCTAGTTCTAGTCCATTTGCATCATCTGTGGTACTTGTCAAGAAAAAAGATGGTACAATGAGAATGTGTATAGACTACAGGGCTATAAACAAGAAGACCATAAAAAAATAGGTATCCCATACCACACATAGATGAAGTCATTGATGAGTTACATGGTACTGTATACTTCTCAAAAATTGACTTAAGATCAGGGTACCATCAAATCCGCATGAGGAGGGAAGATGTGGAAAAGACTTCTTTCAGATGTCACTATGGGCACTTTGAATTTCTTGTTATGCCATTTGGCCTCACTAATGCACAAGAAATGTTTCAATCTTGTATGAATAAGGTATTCAACAAGCATCTTCCAAAATTTGTTTTGGTATTCTTTGATGATATCTTGATTTACAGTAAAACATGGAAAGAGCATCTAAAGCACATAGACACTATTTTGGGAATCTTGGAGCAGTAATCCTTCTATGCTAAGCTATCTAAATATGAGTTTGGTTTGATGGAGATCCTATATTTGGGACATATTATAAGTTCTAAAGGAGTACAGGTTGATCAACAAAAAATTCAGGCAATTTTGAATTGGCCTCCACCCACTAATCTTACACAATTGAGAGGTTTCTTCAAGTTGTGTAGCTACTATAGGAGATTTGTCGAGGGATTTTCTCAGCTTGCTGCCCCCTTGACTGATTTGACAAAGAAAGGAGCTTTTATTTGGATAGAAGAGGCACAAAAAACATTTGATAAGCTTAAGGAGGTAATGAGTTCATGCCCTGTGCTTGCAATTTTAGATTTCTCTTTACCTTTTGTTGTTGAATGTGATGCTTTTGGAGAAGGTTTAGGGGCTGTCCTAACTCAAAGGGGACATCCAATAGCATTTGAGAGAATAAAATTAAATCAATTAGAGAAAGGTTACTCCATCTATGATAAGGAAATGTTGGCAATCATGCATGTGCTTCATAAGTTTAGGCAATATTTGGTATGTGGGAGATTCATTGTAAAGATAGACCATAATAGCCTCAAGTTATTCTTGAAACAAAGGGATTTGAATGATCATCAACAAAAATGGGTAAGAAAATTGCAAGCTAATGATTTTGATATTGAATACGTGAAAGGAAAGAATAATGTGGTTGCTGATGCTCTCTCAAGAAAGCCCACTTTGTGTTCCTTAACATCTATCTTTGTTGATTGGAAAGTCTCCATAATTTTAGAGTATGCTAAAGATTCCTTTGCCACCAAGATTTTGGATAAGTTAGTGGATGATAACAGGTACAAGGTTGTTGATGAATTGATTTATTACAAGAACAGGATCTTCTTAGTGCCAGGATCAAAAACTAAGGAAAGGATATTGAGGGCCTTTCATGACACACCTTTGGCTGGTCATAAGGATACTTCAAGACATATAGGAAACTTAGAGAGTGGTTTTCATTGAAGGGTATGAAGGAGGATGTCCTTAAACACATTAAGGAATGCATGGTATGCCAACAAAACAAGAGTGAGCAAATTTTTCTTACAGGGTTGTTGCAGCCACTTCCTATTCTTGAACAAAAATGGGAAAGTATTTCCATGGACTTCATCACTGGGTTGCCCAAGGTTCAAGGTAAGGATTGCATATATGTGGTGGTAGATAGACTAACTAATTATGCACATTTATTTCACATCGCATCTGATTTCAAGGCATCACAAGTGGTAGAATTATTCTTCAAGGAAATTTTTAGGTTACATGGCTTGCCTAGAAACATTGTCAGTGACCGGGACAGTAGATTCCTCAACTCTTTTTGGAAGGAGCTCTTTCATTTGGTAGAAAATGAACTCACTCCTAGTACTAGCTATCACCCTCAAATCGATGGACAAATAGAGATAGTTAATAAATGGATAGAGGGATATTTGAGGAACTATGTTTCAAATCAACAACATGCTTGGGTGAAATGGTTGCACCTAGGGGAGTATTGTTATAATACATCTCATCACATGTCTATTGGTATGCCTCCTTTTATTTCTTTCTATGGTTATGATGCCCTTTCCTTTGTTGATCTAGTACTTTCAAATAGCAGAGTACCTACAGCAAGTGATTTCATTAAGCAAAGCCAAGACATAATAAGGTCCCTCAAGGATAATCTACAACATGCACAGAACCAACATAAGTTGTACGCTGATAGGAAAAGGACTGAAAGATATTTTGAGGTGGGAGGTTTGGTATTTTTTAGGTTGCATCCATATAAGAAAAGAACCTTGAAGAGGAGTGGGGTAGAGAAGCTCAAGCCAAGGTTCTATGGGCCTTATAAGATCATCAAGAATCTAGGAGAGGTAGCTTATGAATTGGAGCTCCCACCAAATAGAAAAATACATAATGTTTAAAATGTCTCTTTCCTGAAGAAGGTTCTAGGCTAGAAAACCATAGTATCTATAGAATTACCACCTCTTGATGATGAAGGGAAATTAGTCTTAATACCAGAAGAGGTTTTGGATACAAGAGAGAAAAGATTGAGAAATAGGAGCATCATAGAGCATTTGGTCAAATGGAAAGGATTACCATTGGAGGATGCAACTTGGGAAGGATCACATATTCTTGAGCATCCCAACTATCATTTCTTGAGGACAAGAAATATTTGGGAGGGAGGACTTGTCATGTCCCCTTTTCAAATAATTAAAAATAATAACTTTCGCTAAGGATGGCAGGCTCAAAAAGTTAAGTTTTGGGAAAAGGGGCTAATCTTTGGAAACCAATGGATTAATAAATGATAATTATTATTAAAATATATATTATTTACCCCTCTTGGTCTTGAGTTAGGGTTATTCCCTCTTTTAAAGGGGTTTGGAGGCATTTCAAGCTCATCCTAGAACTTGATTTTGGCTCATTGCTTTGTTGTTCTTCAGAGGCTGCCAAACCTGTGGAGAAGGAGACCCAAATATGGGAGTTTGTAGGTTTTTAGGAAGTCTAAGGACATTATTTTTAGGCCATTCCATGTGCAAGCTCATGAAAAGTTTTCCCTTGTGCTAAACAGTGCAAATTTGTGAATTTCGGGTGTGTTTTTGTAAGATTTTGGTGTTTCCGGTTGAGTTTTTCATATCAGTTTGGGTTGCTGCTATATTTCAGCCATTTTGATGTTAAAATAGAGCTGAATATATGTATTGGGTCATGATTCTACTTCTGTGATATATTTTTAGTGTTTTATGGTGTTTCTAGGCTATTTTGTGTTGTTTTCGGGAGCCCGATGAGCATTGTATTTGTCCTCCATTTTGGAGCTGTTGTATAAAATATATACAGATCTAGAAATGTCATTTTTTATGCTTTTATGATGGTTAAATTTCTATTAAAATTTCTACTTTCAGATTTATCAATAATATGTGAAGTTGTGAAGTTTTTGGCAGTATTTCGGGCATATCTGATTTGGGTTTTATTGAGAAATTGCATAATCTTTCAAAGTGTTGATTGTTTGATTTAATAATCTGATTAGAGGATTTAAATATGATATAAAAATCAGAAAGGGGACATTTCATAGGGACAGAAGTAAGAAGCTTCTATGGATTGGCCCAATTTTATAGGAAGTTCATAAGGAACTTTAGTGGCATATGTGCACTAGTACTATATACCATAAAGGGTGGAGTGAAGACTAAGTTAAAATGGATAGTATAATCCAGAAAGGAATTTGAAGAGTTGAAGCAGCAAGTGGAAACACAACCCATCCTCCTATTACCTAGCTTTGATAAACTATTCACTTTGGAGTGTGATGCAAGTGGCATTGTAGTTGGAGTGTTGAGCCAAGAAGGTAGGCACATAGCCTTTTTCAGCGAGAAGCTTAATGAAGCTAAGAAGAATTATTTAGCATATGACTTGGAGCTATATGCATTAGTTTAGTCACTTAGGAAGTGGTTGCACTACCTCCTTCCTAATGAATTTGTAGTGTTTACTAATAATCAGGCACTTAGCTACATAAACACACAAGACAATTTGAGCAATAGGCACTTGAAATGGATGGAATACTTACAAGCCTTCACCTTCACCATAAAACACAAGAAGGGACATTTGAACAAGGTAGTAGATGCACTAAGTAGGAGATTGTTGAAAGTGCAAGAAATTCAGTTGCAAAGCATTGGCATTGAGAGTTTCAAAGAGCTCTATGGTGAGGATCAAGACTTCTCTAAAGCATACAAGGTATGTTCTGAATTTGAAAACCATTTTCATTGTCCATTCTCTGAATACACTTTACAAAGTGGGCTATTGTTCAAAGGGAATCAACTATGTGTTCCCAAAGGCTCAATGAGAGAGAATCTCAATCCAAGAGATTTTACTATTGGCCCAATTTGCCAAGGGATGTTAAAAGGTATGTATAGCAATGTGTGGTGTGTATGAAAGAAAAAGGGAGAGCCAAAAATGTAGGTTTTTATCAACCTTTACCCATTCCAAATAGGCCATGGGAATGCATAAGCATGAATTTTGTGGTAGGTCTCCCTAAAACCAAGACAAGGCTAGACATTGTCTATGTAGTGGTGGATAGATTCAGTAAAATAAGTCACTTTATTCCTTGTAGGACCATTCATGGTTTGTCTTTAAGAATTGTGTTTGATAGGGATGTAAAGTTCATGAGTCACTTTTGGAAGACTCTATGGAGGAGACTAGGCACAAAAATATCCTTTGGGTCAACTTACCATCCCTGAACAGATGGGTAGACTAAGGTAATAAATAGGGTACTAGGAAACCTACTGAGATGCCTTACTAAGGAGTATGGGAAGACATGGGACATGGTCCTTCCCCAAGTAGAGTATGCCTACAATGATAGCATAAATAGGACCATAGGGAGAAGTCCATTTTAGGTTGTATATGGAATGCATCTAAGAGGGGTGTGCGAGCTCAGAGATCTAGGAGCTATGGATAATAGGAGTGGCCATGCTGAAGATTTTTCCTAAATCATGAAGGAAGTATAGGAGTAGGTTAAGAAGACCATCATTGAAGAAACCCACAAGCTAAAGGCCAAGGTAGACATGTCAAGAAAGGACATACAATTTGTAGTGGGAGACCATGTCATAGTACATCTCAACAAGTCAAGGCTACAAAAAGGAATACCAACCAAATTGAAGATGAAGAGAGTGGGGCCTTGTAAGGTACTAGATAAATATGGTAACAACACCTACAATGTGGAACTCCCAGCAGACTTGAACATTTCACCAATGTTCAATGTGGTAGATTTGATAAAATTTAAGGGGCCATTATCAGAGGTCAGTCAGAACAATGGAAAAATACTTGAAGATATCAATGATGTAGTCCTACCTCCTAGAGCCAAGCCATAGGATGAAAAGGTTCTTGAATCAAGATAAAATAAGAAAACCAAGCACAAGGTATACATGGAGCACCTCATCCAATGGAAGGGATGCCCTGAATTTGAAGCAACATGGGTAGAAGAGGCTGACTTCAAGAAGTCTGGCTTAAATACTTCTATCATCTCCTCCACTATGCCTTAAAGTCCTTTTGGGTAGAGGGGGGAGTATGGTGTAGGAGCACCTTTAATTTTTTTGTTTTACAAGCCTTTTTGATGTGAGTATTTCCCTAAGGTTATGTTGACCATGTTTTTGGGATCCACTTGGGATTTGAGGTCCTTAGGTCTTAGGTAGAGGTGGAAGTCTTATAGTCCTTCTTTGGATTATAAGTGTGAGATGATGTCAAGATGTGTTACTGAGGTTTTGATTATTGAAAATGAATTTTAAGGTCTAGATATACCCTAGGACTCCATGATAGCTTCCTAAGTCCATTTGGGAGCAAGATTTGAAAAGTTGTCAATTTTGTTGTAAAAGTTGCTTAGCAACTTTTGAAAAGTTGCTCAGTCCACTAAGCCTTAAGACCTTAATCAATGCTTAAGTGTTAAAAACCTTCCCTAATCCTAACCTAAGGCTATTTATGTAATTTTTGGCTCATATCTTGAGGTTGGAAGGAGCATTGTATGAAGATTCATTCTAGAAGTGTACATAGTCCAGATTTTGAAGGATATTTGTATGAACAGTGAATTAATGGAAGGAATGTTGAGTTAGATATAGTCTCATGATGGATGTTGAATGTTGATGTGTGGATATACTTTCATTTTCTGAAATTATATTATATTTTTCTTATCATTTTCTAGCTTAGTCTTAATTCTTCAATAAACCTTTGTTCACTAGTTTCTACCAGGAGAGCTGAGAACATGAGGGTCTAGCTCACTATCCCACTGTCCAATCTATAAGGCCTTTTGGGGATAGTGAGTAGACTCCATATATGTAACATGTATGGAATTAGGGTCCCCTATGTGCATGCAAAGCATTTTTACATTCCAGCCCTAGGTGAGCCATGGTGAGCCCGGGGAGGAAGGATTGAAGAGAGAAGCATAATAGCTTGCAGAGGATAGATGGAAGATGCATGTTAGGAGTTGGAGGTCTTGGATATGGTAAATTCAAAGATCTAGATGCAAGGATAGGGAGTGATCAATCCATTTTATTATCCAAAACCAAGAGACACTTCATTGAATCAGAGAAAGGCCTAAATCCCACCAAAAGCACCTATTTTTTGTTACTTGGGGGTTGTACGGTCTAGAAGGGACCCAAAACCTCTATAATCCTTGATAAATTCCCTCATTTAGGAAGGTTCCATAATTTATTTGTAGGGTTCTTTGGGAGAAATCAGGAGGAATGCCCTATTTTATCAAAGAGGAGGCCTAATTGAGCCCTTCCTTGTAACCCTATTTTACAAAGGAAGTATGAGATCGGTACAGAGTAATGATGAAGTGAAGGTTGGAACATGTGTAAAACCATTATTTAAGACATTTTCCCACACCTCCTAGCCTCTGCAAGCTCCATAGTTCAATTGGAGGTGTTACACCCTTATTCTAGCTTAAGGGTCACTAGGTGCATGGGGGTGCCAAAGGCTAAGAATTTGTGTTTGCATTGATGGATTAGTTTTGGTATATTGGTTGGGATTAGGAATAGGAGATAGAGCCATATTTTTCATCCTATAGGTCATTGGTGTGGGTGGACACACTTGAGTGTCACTAGGTGAACCTAAGAGCAAGGGCTTGTGATAAGCTCCTTCCCAACCTCCCTATCACCCCCCCTCTTAGTTATTTTTGGTGGAATTTACTTTCTAAAAATTGGTATCAAAGTAGAAGGTCCTTGAAGAAAAGTTTTAGCAACTTAAGGAGATCCGTGGTGAATCATTTTAGGAAAGAAAGCCCTAGGTTTGATGGAGCGAACTTTGACATCTGGAAAGAAAAGATGAAGACACATTTTCTTTATTTAGGACCAGGATACTAGTTAATCACAAAGAATAAAAATACTATCATTGAAGAAGAAAAAATTGAAGAATTTACTAATGAGGAGAGAGATCTATTCATGTGTAACATACTTTTCAGAGAACCACTCTTGTCAGCCCTTCCGGAAAATGAGTACATTCAGGTTAAATATCTAAGAACATCTCATGAAATTTGGTTTTCTTTACAATCTAATTTTGAAGGTGATGAACATGCAAAGGGAGTCATATTACATAATTGGATATGTGCATTTGAAGATATAAGAATGATGGAAGAAGAATTTGTTAGAATTTATATTGGTAGAATGTTAGAAATTGTTGCAGGTATCAAATCCTATGAAGGAAACAAGATAGAGAATGAGGTGATATAAAAAATTCTAAAGACATTAACTCTTGTATTTAAGCATACAACACATATGATTGAGTAGGTTATACCTTTTACTGGTAACTTCACCAGAGAAACCCTTCTTGGAAGACTAGAAGAAGTAGAGATAAGCTTGAGATAGTCAAGAGATCTACCTAGAATGAAGACAACATTCAGCGCACTTAGTGTTCATCCTACCTTGTCAAGAAGCATTAGTGTAAGAAGAGATTATGCTAGTGGCAATAGATCTAAGAATGAAGAAGATGAGAATATTAAGGAAGAAATTACCTTTCTTGTGAAAAGAGAACCAGAAGGTAAGAAAATTTTTAAATGTTGGACTTGTCAAGAATATGGTCATTTGGCATCTAAATGTCCTAAGAGAATAAAGAAGTATAGAAAGAATTTTAAACCTCAAATATCTAAAGAATTTTACTATGCTAATGATGAATAATTTTAGGCTAGTATGGACAAATTTCTAAGTGAAAGTGATAATGAGAATGATGATATAGGATTTGTAGCAATAAAAGAAGAAAACTTTGAAACTAAAGTTAGAAAAGAAAAAGCTTTCATTTCTCAAGTAGAAAAGAGATCTGATTGGATTATAGAGAGTGGTTGTGCACATCATATGACTGGTGACATGAAGAAATTTATAAAGTGTAACAATTGTGATGGAGGAATTGTTAGAGTTGGAAACAATGCACCTTGTTTGATAAAAGGAATGGGATCTATTTCTCTTGATGGGAAGACTAACACTGATGATGTTTATTTTGTTGATGGATTGAAACAAAATCTTTTAAGTGTTGGACAGTTAGTTGATAAGGGATATCAAATTTTGTTTACTGAGAAAACTTGTGTAATCAAGGATAAGGATGGTAATTTGACTGGAACTAGATCAAGAACCAGAGGTAATGCATTTCAGTTGAATCCTACTATGATGACATGCTTGATTACTAATATTGGTGACAGTTGGTTATGGCACAAAATATTTTGTCATATAAAATTTGATAACATTGTGAAAGTAAGTACTACACTTGCAGTAAGAGATTTGCCTAAAATTATGAAACCTACTAACATGATTTGCAAGGAATGTGTTATGGCTAAACATAAGAGCAGCTCATTTCCTAGAAAAAAGTTTACATCAGCAAAGAAGTTGGAAATTGTTCATACAGATTTGAGCAGTCCCACAAGTACTAGAGGATTCTATGGTGAAAGGTATTTTATGATTCTTGTTGATGATTTTACAAGAATGATGTGGATTGCATTTCTTAAAAAAAAGTCTGAGGCATTTGATAAGTTTAGAGTAATTAAGAACAAAGTTGAGAATGAATCTGGAATGAAGATTAAATGTTTAAGATCAGATAGAGGTGGAGAATTTACTTCAAAATAATTTAACACTTTTTGTGAAGTGAATCGCATCAAGAGATATTTTTCAGCCCCTAGAACACCTGAACAAAATGGTATTGCAGAAAGAAGAAACAGGTTAGTAACTGAAGCAGCAAGAGCTATGCTATTTTAAAATGACTTGGTGAAGACATTCTAGAGAGAAGCAGTGAATACAACAGTATATACAATGAAAAAATTACAAATTAGAGAAGACATAGACAAGACACCTTATGAATTGTGGTTTGGACATGCACCATCAATTAAGTATTTCAGAATTTTTGGAAGTAAATGTTATATTAAGAGAGATGATGACATTGGAAATTTTGATCATAGAAGTGATGAAGGTATATTTATTGGTTATTCATTGAAAAGAAAATCTTATAGATGTTTCAATAAAAGAACTAAAACTATCATTGAGAGCGCAAATGTTAAAGTTGATGAAAAGTTCAAAATTTAGGAAAGAATGCTTGATTATAAATCAGATGAAGGAACTCATTCTAGAATTGATCAAGAACATATTGAATTATTCTATGAAATTGACAGTGATTTGCAGAATGAAAGTTACATTGAAAATCAGAGAAGAACCTAGAGCTGAACCTAGAGCTAAAGCAAGAAGTAATATAGTGACACCTAACAGGAATCTAGCGAGAAATCATCCTGTTGAGAAGATTATTGGGAGCATAGAAAAAGGAGTTCTAACATGGAATAAGGTACAAGAAGAACTATGTTTAATTTCTCAAATTCAATCTAAATCTACTGATGAAGCTTATAGGGATGAATATTGGATTAAAGCAATGAAGGAAGAACTAGATCAAATTGAAAAGAACAAGACTTGGGAGTTGGTCCCTAGACCTAAAGATAAGAATGTTATAGGAACTAAATGGGTATTCAGGAACAAGATGAATGAACAAGGAGAAGTTGTAAGGAACAAAGCAAGATTGGTATGTAAAGGATACTCACGACAACAAGGAATTGATTATGAAGAAACTTTTGCACTTGTTGCAAGAATTGAAGCAGTAAGAATGCTTTTAGCTTATGCAGCCTATAAGAAATTCAAAGTATATCAAATGCATGTGAAGTCAGTGTTTCTGAATGGAGAATTAGAAGAAGAAGTTTACATTGAGAAGCCTAAAGGTTTTCCCTTAACTCATGAAGGATACATGGTATGTAAACTGAACAAAGCTTTATATAGACTTAAACAAGAACCTAGAACTTGGTATGCAAGACTAGATAAGTATTTGATAAAATTAGGATTTACTATAGGCACAATAGGTAGTAACATGTATATGAAAGAAATTTGAAATGGTTTGTTGGTTGTAGTTATTTATGTTGATGATATTATCTTTGGAGGAGAAGATGAAGCGAGTGATAAATTTGCAGATGAAATGAAGATTGAATTTTAAATGAGTATGATTGGTGAGATGAAATATTTTTTAGGATTACAAATAACATAGAATAGTGATGGTATCTTCTTATGTCAAATAAAGTACTTGAAAGACTTATTGAAGAGATTTGGAATGGAGAATTGTAAACTGGTTGGCACACCTATGGTAACTAGACACAAGTTATCTAGCACAGATGAGACTCCTACAGTTGAACAAAAGAGGTATAGATCTATGATTGGAGGATTGCAATATTTAACTCATACAAGACCAGACATATCACATGCAGTTGGAATCATTGCAAGATTTCAAGCTGATCCTAAAGAATCACATTATGCAATAGTAAAAAGGATACTAAGGTACTTGAAAGGCACAATTGAATATGGATTATGGTATGAAAAATCTAACAATTTTACCCATGTGCATATACAAATGTATATTGGGGAGGCAGTGTTGATGAAAAAAAGAGTACAAGTGGTGGAGCAATTTTCCTTGGAGGAAGATTGGTTTCTTGGATAAGCAAGAAATAAAATTATATTTCACAGAGCACAACAAAAGAAAAATATGTAGCAACATCAAACAATTGTAACTAGATAATATGGATGAAACAAATGTTGAAGGATATTGGATGAAAATTTGATGAGCATGTTTTTATACACTCTGATAACACTAGTATAGTATGTATGTCTAATAATCCTGTACTACATTCTAAGACAAAGCATATAGAAATAAAGTATTATGTAGTAAGAGAAAAAGTTGCAGAGAAAGAAGTTAGACTTGATTATATAAGTACAAAAGAGAAGATTGCAGATATATTTACAAATCCTTTGCCTAAAGATACATTTGAGTATCTGAGAGGTATGTTTGGGGTTATGCCCCAGCCTACTTTTGAGAAGTGATGCAGATTATTACATCAATACAGTGGTATATGAGCTTTATCTTGTCTAGACTGGATGTTGGTACTTCCTCTATGGGGGAGTATGTGTTTCTGAGCTGAGTCATGAGGACTCTAGTGAATCTATTTTCTAAAGAAAAGTGTCTTTTGAGATTAAAGTTATTGTTGACATAGTGATGTATTATTTGTCATTGATGTCAATGGGGGACAAGGATACATGAAAAATCATCTATTGAAGAAAATTAGAGGGAGAACGATACAAGAAATATAAAATGAAAACTATAAGAATTGATTGTGAGAAAATGAAGCAATATTTGATTGATGAAGAGGATTTCAAAACATTTCAAAGTAGTATTGTTGCAGTGTTGGTATTCATGGAACTTGGATGTTTTTTCATCTATGTTGTCGTCAATGCCAATGGGGGAGATTGTTAGGAATGAATGCTAAATATATCCTATGGGAGAGTATTCGTAGCCATTCTGTAGCAATTTATGTTGCATTCATGATTGTGATTGTCATTGATGTCAACACAGTGATCTACTGGAGATTAGCGGAGAAGCAGACAATGTTTGTATTAGCGCACGTGGTATATTGAAGATCAAACTATGTGGAGTTGAGGACTTACTTTCTGTCGTGTCTTGTGTTCATGGTCAATAACACATACATATATTCAATTATGCATGATAGTTATGTGTAATTCAGTGAAAGCAGTATTCAGGCAGTGTTCCTAAGAAGTGGCTTGTGGAAACTGGATGATATATCCTAATCAGGATAGAATCTGGGAATTTGAGGTTGTACAGATGATGAAGATATGATGATAGTGACATGGATGTGATAACAAGGTTAGAGGTTGCATGAGTGAAGAATTATCTTATTTAGAAGCTGACAGTTTTATGTAATTATGAAATATTGTGTAACATGTGAAAGATTATATTTTGTAATTTGTATGTCGACTCATTTGTAATTATTTGAGTGTGGTATAAAGGAAGGATTGTTTTCCTTTATTGTAAGAAGATATGAGGGATATTATGAAAGTGAATTGCGGAATTGAGCAATATTTATTGTAAGAGGATATGCGAATTATAGAGATTTGGTATTGAGATCTGATGAAGCAGTTGGTGTGGTTTGGCATAGTTAGAGGAGAAGTGATAATTTTTGTTGAGATCAGTAATATTTTGGTATTATTCTGTTGAGTAATACATAGATCAGTTGGATAGTGTGTTCAGTGATCTTTCCCTTGAAGCTGTTTGGACAGTGGATCCTTCTGTCTTCCATAAACTCCTAATAGGGTTAGAATCTTCTAACAGGGATTCAAAGTCTCCTAATAGATATTCATATGTATTGAATTTATTTCATAAGGCTATTAACAGATTACATCCTCTCAAAAGGAATTTTTGTATTAGTGCATCTTTTGTGGGCATCATTCCCACTAGGGTTTACTCTTTGATCAAGAGGTTCCCTAGTCAACATATCTTGTGTTATTGTGTTCTTGTGTATGTATATCTTTCTATGGTTGTTTTTTATTAAGGTAACAATAGGTTTTGAAGGGACCCCGAAACCCTTTAACAAATATTTGAAGAGATAAGCATGGAAAACCAAAAGAACAACTGACTATCCCAAGCAAGGATAATCACCAAAAGGTCTATAACCTAGATTTACAATAAACATTTAGAACAAAAAGCCAAAAAAAAGCCAGAACGAGACACTCCCAGCAAATCAGGTCCAAAAAGCCTCTAGCAGCCAAGTCAAATGAGAGACTTTAGGAAGTCCTCTGATTCCACCAACTAACTTTGCATAGTCTTTATAGACTCTTTCTATGGTTGTTTCTTACATTTCTTAAATGGTTAAAATATGCCAATAGTGATAAAATTTGTATTTATTTGATAACTAATTCAACCCCCCCCCTCTTAGTTATCTTGGTGGAATTTACTTTCTAACAAAGAGTGTGCTGATCAATGCTTCCCTTGCAACTATGTTGTATGAAAATACCTTTTTTCATCATCAATAGCTAATGGCAAGTCATTCTCAATCTTCATAGCTATCTTATTCTTTGTAATCAACTAGTAGTCGATGCCCAAACATAGCAAATGAGTTCGCATCTTATTCTTCCAACTGTCAAATTTTTTAGGATCAAATTTCAGACTATCCTTCTTATATAATGCCATCTCCAAGATCACCTAAATCTATTAAGATTTCTCTCTAAGGACCAGTAGCTCTGATACCAATTGTTAGGAATAATAGTCCACAATACAATTAAGAAGGGGGGGGGGGGGGGGTGAATCAGTTGTATGATAGAATATTAAACTTTAAACTTTGAATAGTAGCAATATCAAATCCAAAGAACACAATGAATGCCAACACAATAACACAATATTTTGGTGTCAGTGAAATCTTGTTAAAGGTAAAAACCCCAGTGAGAATTAGCACCCACAAATAATATACTAAGAGTATAGTATCCTTGTTAGAAGATCTAGCCCTATTAGGAGCTTATTAAAGCATTATAGTACATAGTCCTTGTTAGAGGATAGGCCCCATTAGGATTCAAGAAGAGAGGGTAGGCTCACTTCCCAAAGAAGGTTAAATCCACCTTCATAACTCACTATTCACAACACAAGTGTATATGAAGAAATACACAATCTTTTGAACTGTCTGACAACAATTATCTTTGCTTGACCAGTTCCAATAAAGTGCACAAGTAATCCTCTGCTCTACATCTAGCAGACACAAGCTCACAGCTTCCACAATCTTCTTTATATCACATACATTCTCACCATATATTTTCCAAAGAAAAGATCTTACATATATACCCTATTACATTCTACATGATCAGGTCGGTCAATTAGGATTTCCTAATAAATAAACAATTACATAAACCCTTGCTAAGATGTACATGGTATCTATAACAAACATACATCAATTACATTACAACAATTAAGGACCGACATCCTTAATTCAAGTTCATCATCCATAATACACGCTAGAGCCCTCAAGTCAGCTTCCAAATGATTCATCTCCAAAACACAAGCCACAACTGAAGTCATCTAGCATTCTGTACCTTGCATTGACCAACAAACATTCTTTAGTACTTTATCTATCATCCCTTAAGCTCGCATATGTTGAATCGATACCTTCTGTAGGATATACGAAAAACACAGAGACTCACTTTGTCAACTTCCATTGTCATAGTTAGTAACCAGTCTTCACCAAAACATCTACAACTCATCTAATATGCAACATTACATGATGCGATCTTGGATATAAGATCACAACATCTTCCTGTACTCTCATCTGACTTTGCATATCTTGAAATATCCATAAAGTGTCCGTACACTATAGTAATTAGCATGTTCTTTTCACATAAACATATGTTGACATCAGTGATAAACAACAAATGACAACAATAGCAGCTCCAGCATCACTTAATGTAGTGATTAAACATATTAAATGTATCAACCATCTTCCCTAATGCATTAGCAATATCCAACATTAAGGAAATAAAGAGAGAGAGAGAGAGAGAGAGAGAGAGAGAGAGAGAGATTTTAAGTTAAGGAAATAAGAAGGGGATTGAGAGAGAGAGGGTAAATTGTGCATGTGTGAGCAAGTGTGTGTATGTGTGAGTGTGAGTGTTCGGTGTCAGTGTTAGTGTCAGTGTCAGTGTCAGTGTTGGTGTTGGTGTCAGTATCAGTGTCATTGTCGATGTCAGTGTCAGTGTCGATGTCGGTGTCAGTGTCAGTGTCGGTGTCAGTGTCGGTGTCAGTGTCAGTGTTGATGTCGGTGTCAATGTCGATGTCGGTGTCGATGTCCATGTCGGTGTTGGTGTCGGTGTCCATGTCAGTTTTAGTGTTGGTGTCGGTGTCGGTGTCAGTGTTGGTCTCAGTTTTGGTATGGGTGTCAATGTCGGTGTCAGTGTCGGTGTCGGTGTCGATGTCAATGCTGGTGCCAGTGCCAGTGCTAGTGCCAGTGCCAGTACCAGTGTCAGTGTCAGTGTTAGTGTCAGTGTCAGTGTATTAGAGAGAGAGGGGGAATTTAATGTGTCATCAATGTTAGTGCTAGTGTCGGTGTCGGTGTTGGTGTCAGTGTCAGTGCCGGTGCCGATGTCAGTGCCAGTGTCAGTGTTCGTGTCAGTGTCAGTGTCCATGTCAGTGTCAGTGTCAATGTCAGTGTCAGTGCCAGTGCCAGTGCCAGTGCTAGTTCCAGTGCCAGTGCCAGTGCCAGTACCAGTGCCAGTGCCAGTGTCAGTGTTAGTGTCAGTGTCAGTGTCAGTGTCAGTGTTAGTGTCAGTGTATTAGAGAGAGAGGGGGGAATTTAATGTCCATGTGTGTGTGTGAGAGAGAGAGAGATCTAAAGAATAAAATCACCTAGGGGGGTGGGTACAAAGACTTAAGGGGAGAGAGGAAGAAAAAGTATAATAAACAAAGAGGGAGGGGGAGAGAGTAATAATGGTTTAATGGTTTTATAAAAAATTCTAAGTTTTTCTAAGGATTCTCTAAAAAAATAAAGTTTTCCAAAAAACTAATAGTAAAATAATTAAAAACCACAAAATGAAACACATATACATGCGTGAATAAATTTTAAGTTTTTCTAAGGTTTTCTAAAGAATTTCTTATTTTGTTTAAGTTTTTTTTAAGTTTTCTAATGATTTTATAAATATTCTAATCCTATTTTATATGCCTAATTAAATAAAAATTTAAAAACTACAAAAATAAAAATGTCTACTTGTGTAAATTTAAATTCTATTAGCAGATTAAATTTTTAAAAAAATATACAATTTACAAGAAAAAATAAACAAAAAGAAGAAGATATTAGTGCACCTAGTATCAAGTATTATCAATCTTTAGAGAGAAAGAGCATGATCATCATCAAAAGTTTCATCCTCAACCAAGGGTGTTTGTTAGAGGTACTTGTGGAGCCCAGAGCAACTATATAAAGTGACAAAATAACTATCACATTAGGCTTATAAATTGTTTCCAAAAAATTCAGTGAAAAATGTCTTTGATCAAAGGCCCCACAACACATGCTTCAATAGAAGAGTATAAATCAATCAAAGACCCCTGCATCATGGCCTTTGATCGAAGTGGTCAGGTTACTTCTATCAAAAGAGTCTAGTAAGTGGGGATTTCATTTGCTCACTTTTTCTTCATGGGAAAAATTGTAACCCACTATTGTGGGGGCAGCTGCAACAATATTCTAGACAATATTACATGAGTGATTTTTTATTATCTTTAGAAAAATAGTCAGGTGATCCCACAAAGTTGTGTCCCACTTTTTGGGATGAAGAAAATCGACATCATACCAAAAAAATAAATTTTAGAGTCTTCGTGCGAAGTCGATACTTCAGGCGAAGTGGTAGACCCGCTTGGCGTGAAGTACCCTACGTGGGGGTCTTCGCGTGAAGTACCCTATGCAGGGTAATTCGCGCAAAGTGGGGTCTTCGCATGAAGCCTCTATGACCAGAATTATTTATAAATTTCTAGCAATTCATTTTTAAATTTCATTGTTACTGTTTGGATTTTGTGGACCCCAGGGCTTGGAGCGAACCAGTGATGTCCAATACAACATCAGCACCTACCGAGATTTTTTGACGTCTTTAGATCTTTAGTAGTATCAGGTACATGCATTTTTCTCTTTTTTTATTGTAAATTATATGTTTTATATTTATTTTAGCTAGTTATTTATTTTAAATAATTTTTTATTTGTAGAGATGTTAGAAAATCATAGTTAAATATTAGAATATGTTAGAAAATCATAGTAGAATTGTTAGAAAATGTTAGAAAACAATAAAAATTGTAGTATAAATATTAGAAAATCATAGTAGAATTGCTAGAAAATGTTAGAAAATATTAAAAATTGTAGTTTAAATGTTAGAATATGTTAGAAAATGGCAAAAAATCATAGTAGTTTGTTAGAAACTATTAGAAAATATTTACAAAACATTAGAAATCATAGTAGAAATGTTAGAAAATATTAGAAAACATTAAGATCTTATAGAAATTATTAAAAATATTTGTTTTTAAATTTCAAGTTTAAAGTTAGTAAATATTAGGAATCTCTCTCTCTCTCACTTGTACACGCATTTTTAGTAGAGTTAGTAAATATTAGTTATTTATTTATTTTAAATAATTTTTAGTTTGTAGAAATCTTAGAAAATCGTAGTTAAATTTTTGAAAATGATCTAGTAGTATGTTAGAATATGTTAAAAATTTGTAGTAGTAAGTTTCTAGGACCCTTATCCCTCCCTTACGACATATTAAGACACTTAGGATCCCTCAAGACCTTATAATACATATTAGGATGTCCTATGACCAATTGATGTACATGTTAGGTTCCATTTATACATACAAGGACTCATTGTTTCCCTCAAGACTCCTTAAGACATATTAGGATGAATTAATGTAACCTATGATCTCTTAGGACCTATTATGATGCCTATAACCCCTTAAGACATTCTAGGACCATTACGCATCACTTATGACATCTTAAGACACACAAGACCCCTTAGGACCCATATGACCCATTATTATATCTTAAAATGTCCTAGGACCCATTCATCTATCTTAGCTTATGTTAGTACATATGTGAACCCATCATTTCCCGCAAGAACCCTTAAGACATACTAGTATCAATTAATGTAACCTAAGATCCCTTAGACCACTTATCACATCTATGATCCATTAACATTATTGGACCATTATACATCCCTTACAATATTTTAAGACATATATGACCCCTTCTGATCATCAAGACCAATTAACATATCTTAGGTTGTCCTAGGACACATTTATGTATCTTAGATTCAATTAATACATACGAGGATCCACTAATGTAACCTAGGACCCCTGAGGACCTCTTATGTTACCCACGACCCCTTAAGACAGTCTAGGACCCTTATCCATCCCTTACACTATCTTAAGACACATCTAGAACCCATTGTTTCCCTCAAGAAACCTTAAGACATACTAGGATCAATTAATGTAATGTAGGATCCCTTAGGACCACTTCTTGCACCTACAACCCATTAACATGCTAGGACTCTTATCTGGATCCCTTATGAAATCTTAAAACAAATATGAAACCTTAGGACCCCCAAGACCCATTAAAGAATCTTAGGATGTCCTGGGACCACTTAGACCACTTATCACATCTACGACCTATTAACATTATTGGACCATTATAGATCTCTTACAAAATTTTAAGACATATATGACCCCTTCAGATCCTCAAGACCCATTAACATATCTTAGGTTGTCCTAGGACACATTTATGTATCTTAGATTTAATTAATACATACGAGGATCCACTAATGTAACCTAGGACCCCTTAGGACCTCTTATGTTACCCACGACCCCTTAAGATAGTCTAGGACCTTTATCCATCCCTTACACTATCTTAAGACACATCTAGGACCCATTGTTTCCCTCAAGAAACTTTAAGACATATAAGGATCAATTAATATAATATAGGATCCCTTAGGACCACTTGTTGCACCTACGACCCATTAACATTCTAAGACTCTTATCTGGATCCCTTATGAAATCTTAAAACAAATATGAAACCTTAGGACCCCCAAGACCCATTAAAGAATCTTAGGATGTCCTAGGACCCATTGATGTATCTTATGTTCCATTAAAACATACAAGGACCCATTTTCACCCTGAATACCCCTTAAGAAATACTAGGATCCCTAAGGACCTCTTATGACACATACGACCCCTTAAGACATTCTAGGACCTTTATCCATCCCTTACAACATCTTAAGAGACATAGGACACATTAGGATCAATTAATTTAACCTATAATTCCTTAGAATCATTTATGACACCTACTAAGACTTAAGGCATTCTAGTCCAACCTTATCCATACCTTATGACATCTAAAGACACGTATGACCCCTCCAAGATTAATTAATGTATCTTAGGATTCCCTAGGACTCATTCATGTATCTTAGGCTCTATTAATTGATATGAGGACCCATTGTCACCCTAAACAACCCTTAATACCTAATAAGACCACTTACTTGACCTAATAGGACCTATTAATACCAATTAGTACATTTTAGGACCCTTAAGACCTAATACGACCTATTAAAATCAATTAGTACATCCTAGGACCCTTAAGACCTAATAAGACCACTCACTTGACCTAATAGGACCTATTAATACCAATTAGTACATCCAAAAACCATTTAGGACTATTAGTACACTCTAGGTTCCTTTAGGACCCCTATTGTGACATAAAACTCTTTAAGAACCCTTAGGATCCTTAGGACCTATAATAGGACCTAGGTTAAGACCTAATAGGACCAAGACTTAATAAGAATGTACTTAAGACCTAATAGGAATAATATGACCTATTAAAATCATTTAGTACATACTAGGACCCTTAAGACCTAATAAGACCTAATAGGACCTACTAATACCAATTAGTACATTCAAGGACCCTTTACGACTATTAGTACACTCTAGTATTGTAAATTTAAGTATAACTTTTTGTTTGTAAGTACAACTGAATGAAATTGAGCTTGTTTAAGTGTTTCAAAATTATCAAATTTAACCAATATTTCTCTTGCTATCATATTCATTGATCTCTTCTTAGCAAGACTTAAGGGTTGAACATTAGCAAGTGATCTCAAATCCTCCACATCCATTGTAAGTAAATGATCTAAGTTTCTATAATTAATATTTCTCTTTACAGTTTGAGATAAATTTAAAAGTTCATCCATACCAGTAGGAGCACATGATATTGACCCTTCTCCAACATCAATTGTTTGAGCTTCCGTAGGGATTGATCTCGACCCTTCTTCAATGTGCAATTCTTCGACAAGTGACTTGACCCTCCTACTTTAGCTTGTCTTTCAGCTTCTTTAGTTTTATGATAATATGTCAATGCAGCTTCACAATTTCTTTGTTTAATATTAGGTGACCTTTTTCTAGAAGATTTACTTGGTCTTCCCTTCTTGTTCCCCATTTCTTCTCTCCAAAAAATGTCTTCCATAAGATCGCCAATAAAAATTTTCTTCTTCAAAAAATACTTTAATCTATATTTCTCCTCTCCAAAATTATGCCTTTGAAAAAATAGAAATAGCAATCCTCCTCCAAAAAATGCCTTCAATAATAGAAAAAGAGAATTCATTTATTGCAATTTGGTATAAAATAGAAACAAAATATTTTAGTTTTATACCATTCTAAATTTTTTACAAGATAAATTCACTAGCCGACTTCACTCGAAGTATAGACTTCGCACTAAGTACCCAGGGAAAAAATCTGGCGGGGTGTTTCTTTGCCAGACTTTTCACTTCGAGATCTTCGCATGAAGACCCTTCACACAAAGACCCCTTTGAAGCTTTGTGTGAAGGGGGTCTTTGCGCAAAGACCCCAAAATTGAAATTTCACCCTCAAAAAATATGTGAACTTAAAAAAAAATGGTCTTTCGAGGCCTGGAACAAGGACCAAACAAGATGGTTTTTTCAAACATACGATGTCAAATGCTGCTATTCGGAACAAGATTTCTAATGAATATAATTTTAATACATATTGAGTTCATTATCACTTTTAAATATTACTTTAACTAAACATAGGTTGTTTGGTCATTCAACAACCTGTCTTTCAAGACTTCGGGAAAATAGTAAACTATAAAAAAAAAATTCTAAAAAATATGCAGGAAAAGAATATTTGTGTTACCTTTCTATGAAAAAAAGAAAAAAAGAATTTCGATATACACATATCAAGTTAGAGCAATCCAAGTGACCTTATGTCTAAATTACAGTTACTATTACTTTAGAACTTAATAAACTATGAAATATTGACCCAAAATGAATAAAACCAATTGCATCCTTTAGATATTGAAGTTAAAAATATAATCTCAAAAGAATTACATCGTTATCATATTTTAAAAAAATGTTATGCTAATCCAAGTGACAGTAACTCCTTAAAAACATAGTTTTTTCACGCAAACCACTTTTCGAAGGAAAAGGAAAAATCAATTTTAATGAATTTTAATTTTTTTTTAAAAATATATATTTAGAAACTAGAAAGAAAATTCCAAAAGACTCTAGTTTACATAATCTTCAAATTCCTTATAGTTTTGTGGCAACAGGTGTTCGAAAGTGAAGTTTTTTCTCAGAATGTTGATCTTTGTGTCAAAGTTGGCCAAAAAGTGGGACTCACTATTGTGGGACCACTCAGTCACTAAATCAATATTCTAGGAGTTTAACATTGTGAACTCTTTTATCCACATAATCATTTTTATATAGGTTACAAAATTTAAGGTGAACAAGTTTTAGACCTAAAACATAAAGAACTACATTTCTACAATTATATATAGATTATGACAAAGAGGATAGATTTGTACTTCCATGATTGGGTCTACAATTGTATAGATCACTTCCAAAATCATGGAAGTTAAGTAGCAGTGGACCTCATTGTTAAAATTTTTTTTTACCATTTATGTTGCATTCATAAAGCATGTCTTTAGCTTTTTCTTGTAGGGGTGAGTCAATTGAGAATATGTGGCAAAATTATTTGATCAATATTAAATCAGACGTTAAGTACATTTATTTATTTATTTAGATTACACAATATTTCAGTGTTAAATATTGTTTTTTCATAACAATTTGTTCATCAATTTTAATTACTTTTATAGGCATGTGCAAATTTTCCCATCCTATATTAAATTTACTATGTCCTTGTTTGTATTTTCACATGATTTAGTTAATTAATTAAATCCCCCATCAATAACTCTCTAAATCCTCCATCAACAATTGTCTAATGAACTGTGCTTGAATTGGAGCAGTAATGGATGATTGATCTCACATGAAGACCCAATGAAAAATATAAGTCAATAAATTTGACTCAAAAACTACACAATTGAATTGTGATAGCAATATCATAATTATATTACATTCTCTCAAAAACAATATAATAATTATCTAAAACTCTCCCAAAAATCATTCTTAAAATTAAATAAACTCCACCCTTCATCTTCCCAACCAACTTGATATTGACTATCCAAGCATGAGTTTATAACATTATGTTGCATAAACGAGTATCCACACTTCAATCTCTATGAGAAAATCCACTTATTCCAGAGTAATGGGAATCCAAAATATGATAACATTGTTTCAATTTTATTTGATTTTAATTTTCAGTTTCAAATTCTATTGGAGATCTCATTTAATGTAGTTAAAATTGTCAATTATTTTAAAATCTTTTGTCTCATGTCTACATTTTAATAATGCCACTTCTTATGAATCTCTTGGAGACTAATCATTGTTTTGTTAGTGTTGTAGACATTCAATGCATTTGATGGAATCTGGAAAGCTAAAGTTTTACAAAAAGCTCTCAAGGCGGTAAACTTTCCCTTAAAGATTTGATTATTCACAACATTTGCAAGTACATTTAATTTTGTTTATCTTTTAAACTTTCAGAAACAAAATATGCTCAATTCTATCACTATTAATCATACATCGAGATGTAGAGCTTAACCTAAGGATCTTAGATTTTCTTTTGGGTTATTTACTACCTTGGTTTAATATAAGCTCAGCATTGACGTTTGAAAATTGTCTCTTTGTCATGCAAATCTTTATTTTAATGTCATGCTTGTTCATGCATTTAACTATAGCATCACAAATCTGCCAATTTATTTTGAAAACCATAAACATCTAATTTTAAAAGGCCTCTTAAAGTTGTTTGTTTATTATCAAAATCGCTCTATCTCCAGAAAATTCTACTCTAAAACTCCCATATTTACCTATCAAAATCAAGGAAAACCACATTAAAATCAGCTAAAGCACATTCAAATATTCTAAAAAAATAACAGTTATATTGCTACTATGAACGGTTAAAAAAGCCATATAGGTGATATAGAATAGGGGAGGTAGAAAATCTGTTATTATTTTTTATTTTATGTTTTAAAACATTATTCTTTTCCTATTATTTTTACAGATTCATCAGGTGGTCATATACAATTAACAGCTTCACTAGGCACTCAGCTCTTCTCACTCAGCCCCTGGTCATGTGGGTAACTAGGCACTAGACTTTTGGGGGCTAGAAATTGTTTATAGACCAGTTTCAGAAAAATGCACATAACTTCTCATTCATAAATCAGTTTTTTGCATTCTTGTACTCTTTGGAAAGAAGAATCATATTACTACACAGTGCGAAAAACCACATAATATATCTAATTTTATTTGCAAACTTAAAATGTACATAATTTTTGCATGTTAGCTTAAAATTCTGTGATTATTTTTTATTTTGCATAGAAAATCTTGAATATTTCATTGGTGACTTTATTTTTTTGTGTTTTCAAATTATTTAAATCTGTTCCAAGATCTCATCTTTTGTAGTTATGAAAAGCTTGCCAGTTGCTGAAGATTACTATTGAAATTATTAACTTCTTTGTTGTCGTATTATTGTCAAAATTTGAAAAACTTTATAAGCATTAGGCATGTCTTGTTTGTTTTCTCCCTCCCTTGTATTGTTTGGTTATTCTCGAGATTAGAAACCTCGAGATGACCTAAGTCTTGTTGTATCATCCTATGAGCATTTGATTTTGTATATGCATCTTCTCATTGTGCTTTATGTGATCTTAGAGATCAAAAGAATCAAATGTCTATTTCCCAATAAGAAGAGTTCTTGAGGATTTCCACCTCAAGGGATTATCTCAACTACATATTTTGATGAGGTATATAAGGGGGGAATAAAATCCATACTAGAATGTTTAGCCATTGTTGTTGAGGATGCAAGAAAATGAGAACATTGAGCAATATAGTCAGAGAATCAAAGAGGTTGTTGTTGCTAGTCAAGGTGATGGTGGTAATTTTCCTGAAGAGGATGTGGTAAGCAAAGTGTTAAGAACTTTATTGCCTCAATATGCTATTACAATTTTAGCCATACAAGAGCTCAAATCTCTAAGAACTATTACTATTACTCTTGATGCATTAATAGGGAAGTTAAGTACATTTGAGTTAAGCAATTATGACAATAGTATGCCAAAATTTGAAGTTTATTTCAAGTCATCATTGACTCTTGCACCATCTAGGAAAGAAAAGGAGATATCTAAAATTTCTTCAACATATTACTCTAATGATTATGAATATATCTTGTTTGAAGAAAGAGAACATGAGGAATTGGAAGCTTTATTTGCTAAAAAGATGCCTAGAGGGAAAGGAAAATATAAGGGTAAGTTGCCTTTGAAGTGCTTTGCATGCAATAAGACTAGACATATTGCCTCTAGATGCCCTGAAATTGAATGGAAGGAGAAACCAAGGAGATTCAAGGATAAGAGAAATAAGGCATGTTATCTAGCTAAGGAAGGTGTTATTGATGAAGAATCTAATGGAAGAGATGAAGAATAAATTATGTTTGTTGTAGTAAAGGAAGAACCCTTAGAAGAAGGTGAGATATCTTTAGTTTCTAGCATTAATCATAGTGGTGACTGGATTATTGACAATGGGTGCACTCATCAGATGACTGGTGATATAAGCAAGTTTACCAAAATAGAGGAATGTGATGGAGGATTGGTCAGATTTGGTAATGATGCTCCTTGTTTGGTAAAAGGTAAAGGATCTATTACTTTAAATTATAAAACAAAATGTGATGATGTTTACTGGGTTGATGGTCTAAAGTATAACTTGTTAAGTGTTACTTAGTTGAATAAAAAAGGATATAGATTTGAGTTCAATGAAGGTATATACAATATTATTGGAAAATCAAGACAATTGATATCGGTGAACAAACTAAAGGTAACTTGTTCCATATGAATTATACTATTAAGAATTATTTGATTGAAAAAGTAGAAGATTGTTGCTTATGGAATAGAGGCTTTGTCATGTAAATTTTGATAACCTAGTCAAAGTAAGTAAGATGAAGATAGTGAGAGTTTTTCCTAGCTTGGTAAATCCATACAATGTAATGTGTGAAGAATGTCATCTTGGGAAGTTAACTAGTTCTATCTTTTTTAGTAAAAATTATTCTTCTAAAATTATTTTAGATCTGTTCATATCAATCTTTGTGGTCCATTGAGAACTCAAATTTATTATGGTGATAGGTATTTCATGTTCTTGTTGATGACTATTATAGAATGATGTGGGTTGTATTTCTAAAGGAAAAATTAGAAGCTTTTCACATGTTTAAGATCTACAAAGCCAGAGTGGAGAAGGAGACTAATAAGACCTTGAAATGTCTTAGATCTAACAAAGGAGGTGATTTCTCTTCACATGAGTTTGTTTCATATTGTGAGGAATAGGGAATTAAAAGGCAGATGTAAGCTCATTGAACACCTCAGCAAAATGGTATTGTTGAAAGAAGAAATAGGTCTATTATCGATTGTGATAGGACATCAATGATTTAGAAAGGTGTTGCACATACATTTTAGAGAGAAGCATTGAGAACTTCTATTTACACATTGAACAACGTTCAGTGGAAGAAAGGTATAAATAAAATTCCTTATGAGTTGTGGCGTAGTCGATCTCCATGTGTAAGTTATTTGAAGTTTTTTGGAAGTAGATGTTACAGAAAAAGAGATGAAAATTCTAGAAAGTTTGACCCAAGAAGTGATGCTAGAATATTCTTAGGATATTCCACAAAGAGAAAATCCTAGAAGTGCTTGAACAAGAGAGAAAATAAGATAGTGGAAAGTGCTAATGTAATAGTAGATAAATTTTATAAGAAAAATGATGAATCTAGCAAGAAGGAATATGAAAACTATCATGGGTTTGTATATGTACAACAAGTTGAATAGGACTCTATAGCATAACCAATGGAGAGACGAGTCAATGAATAGGAACTGATGCAAGTAGTTGAAGGTACCCCTAGAACTGAGCTGGTATTGCCAAGGTATGTGAAATTGAATCATTCCCCTAATCAAATTATTGGTGATAGATGTTAAGATATAACTACGATTGAATATTGTAATATATATATATATATATATATATATATATATATATATATATATATATATATATATATATATATATATATATATATATATATATATATATATATAAAGATCAGTTGATAATTGTATATGTTACAATGCAGTTAATATTAACAATTGGTTATGAAGGGTCATGACCCTACATAACATAAGCCACGTATGGTCATGGCTCTTCACAGACATGACTATTCAAAGGACATAAATACATATCACTGTCTAGTGAAAAGATCAATCACAACAGTAAGCTATTTCAGTACAACACTCATATATATTCTCTATAGGATGATCTTGATTTCACAGCATGGTATTAGAGCCTAATCTATAAGAGAATAAAATATATTCAGAAGCAATCAGTGATAAATTGGCAGCGATATTGGTGACAAAATTCCATTTATGTTCTTAGTCTAAACAACGACATCGAAGTAATATCTGAGCAAAATATTACAGAGGGAGATGACATAAAAATGGCTCAAAGGATCATTTCAGAGCATAGCGGTGAACATGTGGGTATCGCGGCAGAGCATGAATTAAGTTTTACTGGTATGGGGTATAGATAATGATGTACAATGATCAAGACTACGAGGACTACAACTATGACAAGGCACAGAGTATTATAAGATAGGCCACGATTAATTTTGGCATCGAAGCATATAATATTGAAAGTATAAGATTGGCTATGGATGGTAGTAACGGTATGGTCAAATGTGTATGGTCAAGGATCATACGTGGATTGATAAGATTGGAGGAGACAAGGAACACATACATGATAAATAGTACAAGTCAGTGTAGTAAAGATCAAATATGTCTACCTATAGACACATGGATATAACAAAAGGTGATATGATTCATCAGTGATACAAGTATATGGTTGGTCAATATAGACAACAACATATATAATAGTACAAACAAGCTTTAGAGGAAAGAATATGCGATGATAGAGATATCTACGCTTGGTGGTTATATCAAAAATTGGTGTGACTAAACAAATAAGTCATGTCGTAAAAATCAATTATCAGTACCCAAAATTAGTTAATAAGTAATTAAAGAGATATGATACTATAACAGAATAAATAATTATGAATCAATCAAATGACTATGAATTATTACGAATATATAGATTCGTGTCTTTTACACATGATTCCTCATCCTAAGCATATGATATAAGAAAAAAAATACAAATCAATGGAATAAGAATTAACTCATGGGGATATATATATTATGAAATGAAGAGGAGATCAGATTGGAGGGTGATACAAATCCACAAGCAAGGAGTCTAGATTGGTCAGAACAGAAGAGGGAGATCAGTTAACATACAATCTTACTCAGATAATTATTAAAGACGACAGAACATTCAACCAACATATCTGCATATTTGAATTGCCATAGAAAAACACTATTGAAAGCATTATAAATTGGTTACATGCACATCATTTATATCATGCATAGTATCATTCAATGAAGTGAGAAGGATAAGTTAAGGTAATTGTCCCAACTATCTAAGTTAATCGAAAAAGGGGATAGTACAAGTGGGATAGTAACCAATGATTAATATAATCAGATACAAATAATGTATGAAGTCAACATCTAATCAGTAGTTATCATAATGAAATGTGATTCGTAAAGAAGAAAATCAACATAAGGATCAGAATGAAACTGATATGTTATGAAGAAGGATGATGGGTATGCGTATCCTATTAATGGGATCACCTTACGAAAGGAAATACTTGAAAATATTTGAAAAGATAAGTATCTCATGTTTTATTAATCCATATGAATTTGTAGTTTGTAATTCATTAAATAATAAATTTTGTATGCTTCTATCATTTTTATGTCCGGGATAGTTTAGCTTTATGAACTATTCGTAATCTATTTCTAACATATTTAGAAAGGTCAAGAAGTTGGAAAAATTTAGCTTCTAAGGAAATAGATGATTCACTCAACTTGGACAAACTCGATCATATTGATTGAGAGGGAGTTCACTATTGAACGTAAAACAATTCTGAGATTATAGTTGTAATACCCCAAAAATGGGCTATAGGTTCATTAACCTCCTACATCTTCAAATCGAATGAAATCGATACAAAAGTCCTAACCTAAGGCACATCTACACATTATCGAATTTAATTGATTATCCTAAATTCTACATCAGGGAATATTCTTAAAAATATTCCTATTTTATCATAATTATTCTTAATTTAATAATTATTTGGTGATAAATCTTATTTATCCTAAAGTTTGATTAATTGAATATTTTGAATATTTAATTAATTAGATTTAATTCTACCAATTAATTATTTAATTAAATTTGATTACCTTTATTCCTAAATTGTATTATTTAATTCTGACAATAAATAAAAAATCTCATGATTAATTGATTAAATTCTTATTTAATTAATTAATGTCAATTGTCAAATTTAATGATATAGTTTTTGAATAAAAGTTTGATTTAATAATTGATTAACCCATAAATCAATTGTTTTAATTCAAAAAAATCAGTTAAGTGGAAAATAAATCACTTTATTTATTAAATTAATTCATATTAAATCATGCACAATCAGAAAAGCAAGAAACTAGAAATTAACAATCAATTTTAAAATTGAAACTCAACATCTAATGATGAGTTGAAAAAAAGAACTAAAGCTTTATTTTGAGATAAAACACTGCTTTTGCATGATTTTATGAATTAAATATTCTTAATTTCTTGTTAACTCAAAAATCAACCTGAGTTTATCAAGAGTGATTTATGGCTTTTCTCATGCACCCTCAAGCCCTGGATTTTTATAAAATCAAGGCTCGGCTCTTCACAAATCATCTCTCGAATATGCACAATTACTCTGGTGAATTAACATCTGAAGAATCAAGCACTTATGACAGGCAAATTTGTGAGATCATTCATAATTTTCATAGTTTTTGCATAGTTTTTCATATCATTTAGCATATCATTATTAGATTAATTAGCATATCATATCAATTTCATATCAGTTCATCTAGATCAATTTCATACAGTTTTTCATCTTATTGCACAGAAAATACAAAAAATCTAGATTAATTTGCATTCATATTTCATTGCTTTCATCATTTAAATCCTTCTTTTAGGTGTTGCATTGTCACTAATCTCGGTCTGATCTGAGAATACCATACTCGCACCTACTAGAAGGCAGTAAATCACCTGGTTGGCTTAGTTTCCATTTCATTATAAGATTTTGATTTTGCTAACCTCTAATGTTTTACTGAAGTGTTGTGTCCAGCTAGGTACAAAATTTACACACATTTTTGGTGCCCACCGTGGGGCCCTGAAACAAGTTTCCCTTCTATTCTATCAATCTTCTATCATTTCTCTATCAAAACTCCCCTGCTGCTGCTTGTTCTAGTGCTTTTGAAATAGTTTTTGAGGTTAAGGGTTTCAAGTTTTTTTTTAGCACTTTTTCTATCAAAACTGTGATTTTTAATTTTCTGTCTTTACTTCCATACATTTCTGTACGAATCCTCAAGTGAGATTTCTCACTATGCCACGTGAGATTTCTTTCTATGTCACACAAAATTTCACTGGTATCATCATTTTTACGCACAAAAAATCACTTTCTCATGCGAGACCACATCCTGAATCGTGTGAGATTGCACTTCTTCATGCGGGACCACATACTGATTCGCACGAGACCACATCTTGACTCGTGCAAGATTTTGCATCCAAAGACCTAAAATTTGTAGATCTGTACTTTTTGATTACTAATTTTTGACACGTACTATTTGTTGTTGATTTCTCTTGATTCTGTACTTTCAAAGACATCATAAAGTTTTTGGATGTGTGCTAAATTCTGGATTACAGAGCATTGGAACTGAGGTATTTTACTATGGTCTAATAACACTTCACTTTTGGATATAAAATGAACTCTCTTGTGTCTAGCTTATGCAACTTTTCTTCTTTCATATCACAAACTTCATTTTGGGCTATAAAACGAACGTAGATTTTATTTTTGCATATCTATTACACATAGTAAATAGGCCCTATGAACACTATTTGCGGATGATCTTGAGAGATTGAGCTTCTTTCACTTGTTTATTCATGCAAAGCTCTTCTTGACGAAGGATCCCCTTGTAGGTAGGGAAGGATACTGAGATTGTCTCACGTTCCCTTCATTTGTAGTCCTTCGCTTTTTTATTGATACATTCTCTCTCTGAAGAGATTGATAGACCATAAGTTGTTGACACCATAGATCTTGGTGAGATAAATCTTGGTCTTAGCATGTCGGATTAATCTGTCTACTTTGTCTTGGTGAAGTGAAGAGGCTAGGGGATTTTGCTCTACTTCCTTTTTGGATAGTACTAGAAACCTAGATCCTTGAATCTAATCTAGTCCCCATGTGGTATCTTTTGTGAGTCACCTTTAGAGAGGGTTAACCATAGTGGACATTCCTTTAATTGGGTCAACCACATGGACAGAACCTCAAGCGGTAATAGCCATTTTCATCATGGTAGCAATAGTCGCTATATAAATGTCCTTGTGGAGGAAATCTTCACAGGTGTGATCTCTTGTTGGGCTGTCAGATCTCCCTAGCATCTCTTGATGTATTAAATTCTTGAACTGTGTCAAAATCTCAGTGCTCCTAGATTGGAGTTCACCCTCTTGAGATCACAAAAGTTGCAGAGTTAGACCATTACTAAAAACCCTAGTGAGGCCAAATTTTTCATTTTCTAGGACTATGTGCATTATTGAAAAAACTTTTGAGAACATACACAATCAGTATTTCTAGGGATTAGCATAATAAGTCACTATTGCTTGGTCATGTGCAAGGTTTCTTTTGCCCTTGTTCATTATTTTCAGATGATTACTTGCTTCCCTTGCTTGCTGTTTTGTATGCTTGATATCTTCTTGGTTACTTGAAATGAACTGTTACACGGATCTTAAAATTTTGCATAACAATCTGATACTGAAACACTCAAAAATTGTAAAATCTGAGCAAAAATCCTTTTTTGGAGTGAACTAAATATTCTATTAGAGAATAGCTAGTACTGTGTCTCAAAATTCCTACCTCAAAATCTGTGCCAAAAACTGATGCAGGAGCATCCTGGGTGTAAGAGCAATCTTGCATCACCAAAAAATATTTATGTTTTTGTATTCAATAAGGGCTATCTTGTGTAGAGCTGCTATTTATGGAAACTTGCTATTTTTAGTAAGTTGGTCTTACGATCTCAGAATCTTTTGAATTTACATGTGGAGGTTCGTCTCGGTCATATCAACTTGCCAGCAAAGTTTCATGGCTAGATCAAGTCTAGTTTTGAAGATATTGAAGATTTTAGGTATTGGCAGCACGGTACAGAAATTTTAAACTCAGTTTTGAAGGCTTTAGAGGCCTCGGATGAGGTCAAAAATTTGGGTGACAAGCGCTTGTGCTAGTCAAGCCTAATAAAGCACTTCATGGCATTTCTAAAATGGGGTTATAATAGTCAATCAAGTCAACCGGTGATGACTTATGGTCTCTGAAAGTCAGGCCACCTGAAATGGCAGAAAATAATTTTCCTTCAAAATTTTTGTTCGGGTTTCAAAAGTTATTTTGAGCCGACTTTGATGTAATAAATTGAAAAATAAAATAATTCTAAGTTTGGTCAGCCCTTAGGGCTAAATTTCTAGAACATTCTCGGGCGGTGAAAAATGCCTATATAAAGAAGGCCTATAGTGTTGTTTAGGGTAGTTTTGGGTAGGAGATCTGGGTATTGATTTGAGGCTTAGTCTTACAGAATATTGTAAGGGAATGCCCATGTGGCTTTGCATATTGTAATTCTGAAAGTTTGTAATTCCACATTTGTGGAGATAATAAGAAGCTAATTTTCTATTCTTGCATATTGTTGTTGTTTCTCTGTTTCTGTTATGTGTCTATGGTATTAAGGGGAACACCCTTCATCAAGTGGTATCAGAGCAAGAGTTCTTGAGTGTGTAAACAGATCACCGACTGTGAACTAGTTTGCACCAGGACCGTGGTTAGGGTTTCAGCGCGCATCATAAAAATGCCTCCACGAAGGAAACGTGGCGAAAGAGCTGGTGTTGTAACACTTGAGGTCAGAGTGCTCCAGAGACAAGTGTGAGCATTGCAAGAGGAGATTCATAGAGGAATGAATCTTAATGTTAGAGATGAAAGCGAGGATGAAGCTGAAGAAGAAGATCAAGAAGGAGAAGTCGAAGTTGTGAACCTGGAGGAAGAAAGACTTTTTCGGGCCATTTCCAAGATCAGGAAAAGACCTAAGATTGAGGTTCCTACATTTTTAGGGAATCTTAACCCAGAGGAATTGATCGACTGGATCAATGAATGTGAAGAATATTTCGAGTATGAAGATATTGAGGATCCTGATAGGGTCAAATTCACAAAGGCCAGACTGAAAGGTCATGCAAAGATCTAGTGGCTAGAGATTCAATTAGAGCGAAATAGAAGAGGGAAAGATAAAATCACAAGATGGGATCAGATGGTGGATAAATTGAAGTGATAGTTCATCCCTATTGATTATGAGCTTGACCTACTCAAGAAAATACAAAATTTGAAGCAAGTGGGATGACCTGTTCAGGAGTATACAAAGGAGTTCTATCGAATCCTCATCAAAACAGGCCATGTAGAAGCTGATAAGGAGAAAGTTTCTCATTACCTTAATGGGTTGAGGCCCAGCATTCAGGAGGAGCTAAATCTGGTTCGAATGAATAGTATTGAAGAGGCATACCTATTTTCCCTAAAAGTAGAGGAAAAGTTGAACAAGAAGTTCGAGAGCAGACAAAATAGAAGAGGTCGCAGAGGATGATCTAGTGGACGGTCATATGGATGCCAAAATGAAGATCCAAAAAAGAAGGATGAGGCCAGTAGCAGTCAAAATCAGAGAGGAAACAATTCCAATTGTTTCCAAGATCAGAATAATATAGATCAGAGAGGAAGAGGAAGAGGACAAGGTTCAGGAAGAGGAGGCTTTTGTGGAACATGTTTTCATTGTGGAGAAGGTCATAGGGCATTTGAATGTCCTCAACACCAAGGAAGGACAAATATAAAGAATGAAGGCCAAGCCAGAGTGGCACATGTAGATGAAGATGCCAGATCCTCAATTTCTGAAGATGCTGAAAAAGGAGAAACATTGATCAACAGAAGAGTCTTGCTGAGTAGTGAGAATGAACCTGAACAAAGGAGGAGCCTGTTTCGCACTTGATGCAAGTGTGAGGGTAAATACTATGATGTGATTATCGATAGTGGAAGCACTGACAATTTGGTGTCAGAAGAGAGTGAAAAAGTTGAAGCTCAAGAGATAGAAACAACCACATCCATATTAGATTGCCTAGGTGCAGGATGACCACAAGGTCATGGTCAGTGAATAGTGCTTGGTAAAGTTCAAGATCGGCGGGTACCAAGATGAGGTACTATGTGATATCATATCTATGGATGCATGTCATATGTTGTTGGGTAGACTGTGCCAGTTTGACAAATTATTGTACATGATGGTCGTGCAAATACCTATTCCCTAACAAAGGATGGAGTGCGACATAAGTTAAAGTCATTAAAGGAGACTAAAGAAAAGGTATGTGGTAATGCAAGAATAACATTTGTTGATGGAAGAAAATTTCTAGATGGTATGAGGCATGAGCATGTGTGTTTTTCTTTAATTCCAAAAGCTGGTAAAGAAGAAGTAGAGGATGTACCTGTAGAGGTTGCAGATTTGTTGAATGAGTTTCAGGATATTGTATCTGATAATGTACCTGATGGATTACCACCGGTAAGGAATATCAGTCATCAGATGGAGTTGATTCTAGGAGCTAGTTTGCCAAACAAGGCAGCACACAGAATTACACCAGTAGAAAGTGAAGAGTTGAACAGACAAGTACATGAGTTATTGCAAAAGGGGTTGATTCGAGAGAGTCTGAGTCCCTGTGCTGTACCAATGGTATTAACACCAAAGAAGAATGGAGGATGGAGGATGTGTACAGATTTCAGAGCAATAAACAAGATCATGATCAAGTATAGGTTTCCATTGCCATGAATGGATGATATTATGGATTGTTTGAGTGGAGCTGTGTATTTCTCAAAGATAGATCTAAAGAGTGGATATCACCAGATTCAGATCAGAGAAGGAGATGAATGGAAGACTACCTTCAAGACAAAGGAAGGAATGTATGAGTGGTTAGTCATGCCTTTTGGGCTAACCAATGCACCAAGCACTTTCATGTGGCTCATGAACAAGGTTCTGAAAGAATTTTTGGGTAAGTTTGTCATTGTGTACTTAGATGATATTTTGATCTTTAGTAAGACATTGGAAGAGCATATGATGCATATTCGTATGGTGTTTGAGAAGTTGAAAGATGACAAATTATTGATTAATTTGAAGAAGTACAATTTTGTGAAGAAAAAGTTAGTGTATTTGAGATTTATAGTTTCAATAGAAGGTCTAAAAATGGACCTAAAGAAGGTACAGGCTATCCTTGAATGGCCTACTCCAAGGAGTGCTACTGAGGTAAGATCTTTTCATGGTCTAGCTAGTTTTTACAGAAAGTTTATCAAAAATTTTAGTAGTATTTGTGGTCCCTTGATTGAGACAATGAAGAGGGGATAGAAAAGAGTTTAAGTGGACTAATGGGGCGAAAAAAAGTTTTCAATTGTTGAAACAAAAAGTTATAGAACAACCTATTTTGGCACTTTCAAATTTTAATAAGGTGTTTCAAGTAGACTGTGATGCTAGTGGTACTGCAATAGGAGCTATTATGAGCCAAGAAGGTAAACTTGTTACTTATTTCAGTGAGAAGTTAAATGATGCCAAGAGAAAATATTCTATTTATGATCAGGAATTTTATGATATAGTTCAGGTATTGAAGAAGTGGAGACACTATCTACTTCCTAATGAGTTTGTTTTGTATACTGATCATCAAGCTTTGCAATATTTGAATAGTCAAGGAAATTTGAATCAAAGGCATTTGAAATGGGTTGAGTTTTTGCAAAGTTATACATTTGTTTTGAAACACAGAAGTGGAAAGTCTAATAGGGTTGCAGATGCTCTTAGTAGAAGGCAACTATTGATGATAGAGATGCAGATTGAGGTGGTCGGGTTCAAGGAACTCAAGAATTTGTATCCAAAGGATCTTGATTTTGGTGAAGCTTGGAAAGCTTGTAAAGAACCCGTTACTCTAGATAGGATGAAATGGCTAGATTTTATCATCCAGGATGATATGCTATTCAGAGGGAGTCAGTTGTGCATTCCATCAAGTTCTATGAGGGAGAATCTCATCAAGCTGAAGCATAGCAGAGGATTGGCTAGACATTTTGGTCGAGATAAAATCCTTGCTTTGGTTAGTGAAAATTATTATTCGCCACAGTTGCAGAAAGATGTTAAGAAGTTTGTACAGAGTTGTAGAGTATGTCAGATGGTGAAGGGAGTGAAGCATAATACAGGGTTGTATCAGCCATCACCTATACCAGAGAAGCCTTGGGAGGATATCGGTATGGACTTTGTTTTTGGTTTACCAAGGACACAATGGGGGCATGATTCAATTTTTGTAGTAGTTTATAGATTTTCAAAGATGACACATTTCATTCCCTGCAGGAAGACTAGTGATGTTGTTCATATAGAAAAATTGTTTTTCAAAGAAGTAGTGAGACTACATGGTTTGCCAAAGACCATAGTTTCAAATAGAGACACTAAGTTCATTAGATATTTCTGGCGTACATTGTGGAAGAAGTTGAAGATAGATTTGAAATTCAGTTCATCACATCATCTACAGACTGATGGATAGACAGAGGTGGTGAAAAGGAGTTTGAGAAATTTCCTGAGATGTTTGGTTGGAGACAAGCCAATAGGATGAGATTTGATTTTACCACAGGCAAATTTTTTATATAATAATTCTGTCAGTAGGAGCACTGGTAAATCACCATTCCAGATTTTATATGGGAGTAGCTCCAAAAATGCATTAGAATTGAGAAAGATAGATAAAGGAGAAATAAGTAGTGTTGAAGCTGAGGATTTTGCAGAACACTTGAAGAACATCCATGAGGAGGTGAGGAAGCATATTACCAAGATGAATGCACAGTATAAGGCTAAGGCAGATGAGAAAATGAGGCATAAGGAATTTTAGGTTGGAGATGAAGTCATGGTTCATTTGTGAAAGGAGCAATTTCTGGTTGGTACATATAACAAGTTGAAAATGAAGAAGTTTGGGCCATGTAAGATACTGAAGAAGCATGAAATAGGAAATGCATATGAGGTAGAATTGCCTACCAAGCTGAATATTTCACTAGTGTTTAACATTTCAGATCTGATAGATTATCATGAAGGAGGTGTTGAAGATGAGGTTACAGCAGCACAGTGGAGTATTCCAGCAACCAGTTTAGATATCAAGGAGATTGAAGACATACTAGATAGTCGTGTTGGCAGAAGCACAAGGAATAGGACATATGAAGAGTATTTGGTCAAATGGAAAATATGACCTGTTGAAGATTCATCATGGCTAACAAAGGAGGAGGTTAACCATCTTGGTTTTCCTCTGCACACCTGAGTTGTGACAGGGTCACTTCTCAAATTACCTCGGGTGTCTGATGCAGGAGCATCCTGGGTGTAAGAGCAATCTTGCATCACCCAAAAATATTTTTGTTTTTGTATTCAATAAGGGCTATCTTGTGTAGAGTTGCTATTTATGGAAACTTGCTATTTTTAGTAAGTTGGTCTTATGATGTTGGACTATTCTAAATTTACATGTGGAGGTTTGTCTCGGTCATATCAGCTTGCCAGCAAAGTTTCATGGCCAGATCAGTTCTAGTTTTGAAGATATTGAAGATTTTTAGTATTGGCAGCAGGGTACAAAAACTTTGAACTTAGTTTTGAAGGCTTTAGAGGCCTTGGATGAGGTCAAAAATTTGGGTGACAAGTGCTTACGCTAATCAAGCCTGTAGAGCACTTCATGACATTTCTGAAATGGGGTTATAATAGTCAATCGGGTCAACTGGTGATGACTTATGGTCTCCAGAAGTCGAGCCACCTGAAATGGCCAAAAATAATTTTCCTTCAAAATTTTTGTTTGGGTTTCAAAATTTATTTTGAGCTGACTTTGATGTAATAAATTGTAAAATAAAATAATTCTCAGTTTGGTCAACCCTTAGGGCTAAATTTCTGGAACCTTCTCGGGCGGTGGAAAATGCCTATATAAAGAAGGCCTGTAGTGTTGTCTAGGGCAGTTCTGGGTAGGAGATCTGGGTATTGATTTGAGGCTTAGTCCTACAGAATATTGTAAGGGAATGCCCATGTGGCTTTGCATATTGTAATTCTGAAAGTTTGTAATTCCACATTTGTGGAGATAATAAGAAGCCAAATTTTTATTCTTGCATATTGTTGTTGTTTCTTTTTTTCTATTATGTGTTTATGGTATTAAGGGGAGCACCCTTCATCAAAAACTATCAAACTGTGTCCTTTTATCATGCGAGATTTCACTTTCTGAGCATTCTTTCGCGTGAGATAGCAAATTCTCGTGCGTAGCCTAGTACTTTCTCACGTGAAACAACATTTTATCATGTGAGCCTGTACTAAAATTTTCAAAACAGTGAGCTTATTCCTACCAGTGGGTCAACTTTTTGTAATTTCTAATTTTTGTCTGGGATCTGTATGTCTATTTTCCTATTGCACACTACCTGAAACTGGATGTCTAGAGTTGAGAAATTATCTTTTGTTAGAGATTCAATCCTTTGCAACTAAATCTCCAAAGTCTGTCAACCAAATCATTGTGTCAGAAACAGAGCAGAACCTATAATGAATCCATTCATTTTCCTAAAGTGGTCTCTTGGGTATGATTTAGCCTTCTATTTAATCAATTTGAATTTTTTCTATCTTGTGTCAAAACCTTGTCAAAATTTATCTTCAATCAATTCAATCTTTTTACTAAAATGGCTAAGTGTTGTGAGCTCATGCCTACCATCTATTGGGTGTCTACCCACACTACTGTGGCGCAGTATCCTTCACTTATATCCAATCTAATATTTAATCACTTCAATCTTGGCAAGGTTGCATCATTTGATCTTCTTGAATCATATCTTTCTTCAGTTGTCTTCATCTTTCTTTCTTGCTTTACCCAAGGTTAATGGTGGAAACTAGAGCTTCCTCTCACAAGAAATCTAGAGAAGCACCTAACATTGTACCTTTGTGATGAAGGGTGCTCCCCTTAATACCACAAACACATAACAGAAATAGAGAAACAACAACAATAATATGCAAGAATAGAAAATTGGCTTCTTATTATCTCCACAAATGTGGAATTACAAACTTTCAGAATTACAATATGCAAAGCCACATGGGCATTTCCTTACAATATTCTTTAGGACAAAGCCTCGAATCAATACCCAGAACTATTCTGAACTGCCTAAGACAATAATATAGCCTTCCTTATATAGGCAATTTTCCACCTCCTGGGAAGGTTTCAGAATTTTAGCCAATAAGGCCGACCAAACTTAGAATTATTTTATTTTACATTTTATTACATCGTAGTCAGCTCAAGATAACCTTTGAAACCCGAACAAAAATTTTGAATAAAATTATTTTTCGCCATTTCAGGTGGCCCAACTTCCGAAGACCATAAGTCATCACCAGTTGACCTGATCGGCTATTATAACCCCATTTCGAAAATGCCACAAAGCGCTCTACAAGCTTGACTGGCGCAAGCGCCTGTCACCCAAATTTTTGACCTCATCCAAGGCCTCTAAAGCCTTCAAAACTGAGTTCAAAGTTTCTGTTCCCTACCGCCAATACCGAAAATCTTCAATATCTTCCAATATACACTTAATCTGGCAATGAAACTTTACTGGCAGACTTATATGACCAAAATGAACCTCCAAGAAAGAAATCAGATCATTCTGAGCACATACAAAAATTACCAAAAATAGTAACCTTCCATAAATAGCAGCTCTGCACAAAATAGCCCTTATTGAATATAAAAAAATAGAATTTTTTTTTTTTTTTGGGTGATGCAAGATTGCTCTTACACCCAGGATGCTCCTGCATCAGACACCCAGGGTAATTTGAGAAGTGACCCTGTCACGACTCAAGTGTGCAGAGGAAAACCAAGACGGTTAACCTCCTCCTTTGTTAACCATGATGAATCTTCTACAGGTCCTCCTTTCCATTTGACCAAATACTCTTCATATGTCTTATTCCTTGTGCTTCTACCAACACGACTGTCCAGTATGTCTTCAATCTCTTTGATATCTAAATTGGTTGCTGGAATACTCCACTGTACTGCTGCAACCTCATCTTCAACACCTCCTTCATGATACTCTATCAAATCTGAAATGTTAAACACTGGTGAAATATTCAGCTCACTAGGCAATTCTACCTCATATGCATTTCTTGAATCATGCTTCTTCAATATCTTACATGGTCCAAACTTCTTCATTTTCAGCTTGTTATATGTACCAACTGCAAACCGCTCCTTCCGCAAATGAACCATGACTTCATCACCAACCTGAAATTTCTTATATCTCCTTTTCTCATCTGCCTTAGCCTTATACTGTGCGTTCATCTTGGTAATATGCTTTCTCACCTCCCCATGGATGTTCTTCAAGTGTTCTGCAAAATCCTCAGCTTCAGCACTACTTATTTCTCCTTTATCTATCTTCCTCAATTTAGATGCATTTCTTGGACTACTTCCATATACAATCTGGAATGGTGATTTACCAGTGCTCCTATTGACAGAATTATTGTATGCAAATTCTGCCTGTGGTAAAATTAAATCCCATCCTGTTGGCTTATCTCCAACCAAACATCTCAGCAAATTTCTCAAACTCCTATTCACCACCTGTGTCTGTCCATCAGTCTGTGGATGATGTGATGAACTAAACTTCAAATCTGTCTTCAACTTCTTCCACAATGTACGCTAGAAATATCCAACAAACTTAGTGTCCTGATCTGAAACTATGGTCTTTGGCAAACCATGAAGTCTCACTACTTCTCTGAAAAATAATTCTGCTACATGAACAACATCATTAGTCTTTTTGCAAGAAATGAAATGTGTCATCTTCAAAAATCTATCAACTACTAAAAAAATTAAATCATGTCCCCGTTGTGTCTTCGGTAAACCAAGAACAAAGTCCATACTGATATCCTCCCAAGGTTTCTCTGGTAGAGGCAATGGCTGGTACAACCTTATATTCTGCTTCACTCCTTTCGCCATTTGACATACTCTGCAACTCTGTACAAACTTCTTCACATCATGCTGCAACTATGGCCAATAATAATTCTCACTAACCAAACCAATGGTTTTATCACGACCAAAATGTCCAGCCAATCCTCCGCTATGCTTCTCCTTGATGAGATTCTCCCTCATAGAACTTCATGGAATGCACAACTGACTCCCTCTGAATATCATATCATCCTGGATGATGAAATTCAACCATTTCATCCTGTCTAGAGTAACAGGTTTTGTACAAGCTTTCTAAGCTTCACCAAAATCAGGATCCTCTGGATACAAATTCTTGAGTTCTTTGAACCCAACCACTTCAATCTGCATTTCTGTCAGAAATAGTTACCTTCTGCTAAGAGCATCTGCAACCCTATTAGACTTTCCACTCCTGTGTTTCAAAACAAATGTATAACTCTATAAAAACTCAACCCATTTCAAATGCCTCTGATTCACCTTTCCTTGACTATTCAAATATTGCAAAGCTTGATGATCAGTATACAAAACAAACTCCTTAGGAAGTAGATAATGCCTCCACTTCTTTAATGCCTGAACTATAGCATAAAATTTCTGATCATAAATAGAATATTTCCTCTTGGCATCATTTAACTTCTCACTGAAATAAGTAACATGTTTACCTTCTTGGCTCATAAGAGCTCCTATTGCAGTACCACTAGCATCACAATCTACTTGAAACACCTTATTAAAATCTAGAAGTGCTAAAACAGGTTGTTCTGTAACTTTTTATTTCAACAATTGAAAACTCTTTTCTGCCCCATTAGTCCACTTAAACTCTTTTCTATCCGCTCTCATTGTTTCAGTCAAGGGTCCACAAATACTCCTAAAATTTCTGATAAATTTTTTATAAAAGCTAGCTAGACCATGAAAAGATCTTACCTCAGGAGCACTCCTTAGAGTAGGCCATTCAAGGATAGCTTGTACCTTCTCTGGGTCCATTTTTAGACCTTCTCCTGAAACTAAAAACCCCAAATACATCAACTCTTTCTTCACAAAATTGCACTTCTTCAAATTAATCAACAATTTCTCTTCTCTCAACTTTTCAAATACCATACGAATATGCATCATATGCTCATCCAATGTCTTACTAAAGATCAAAATATCATCTAGGTAAACAATGACAAACTTACCCAGAAATTCTTTTAGAACCTCTTTCATGAGCCGCATGAAAGTGCTCGGTGCATTGGTTAGCCCAAAAGGCATGACTAACCACTCATACAGTCCTTCTTTTATCTTGAAGGCAGTCTTCCATTCATCTCCTTCTCTGATCTGAATATGATGATATCCACTTTTCAAATCTATCTTTGAAAAATACACAGCTCCACTAAAACAGTCCATAATATCATCCATTCGTCGCAATGGAAACATGTACTTGATTGTGATCTTGTTTATTGCCCTAAAATCTATACACATCCTTCATTCTCCATTCTTCTTTGGTGCTAATACCGCTGGTACAGCATAAGCACTCAGACTCTCTCAAATTAACCCTTTCTGCAATAACTTGTGTACTTGTCTGTTCAAGTCTTCACTTTCTGCTAGTGTCATTCTGTGTGCTACCTTATTTGGAAAACTGGCTCCTAGAATCAAATCCATCTGATGACTGATCTTCCTTACCGGTGGTAATCCATCAGGTACATTATCGGATACAATATCCTGAAACTCATTCAACAAATCTACAACCTCTACAGGTACATCATGTACTTCTTCTTTACCAACTTTTGGAATTAAAGCAAAACACACATGCTCGTGCCTCATACCATTTAGGAATTTTCTTCCATTAACAAATGTTATTCTTGCATTACCACATACCTTTTCTTTGATCTCCTTCAATGGCTTTAACTTATGTCGCACTCCATCCTTTGTTAGGGAATAGGTGTTCGCACGACCATCGTGTACAACACATCTGTCAAACTGTCACGGTCTACCCAACAACATATGACATGCATCCATAGATATGATATTACACAATACCTAATTTTGGTATTCGCCAACCTTGAACTTCACTAAGCATTGTTCATTGACCATGACCTTGTGGTCATCCTGTACCCAAGCAATCCGATATGGATGTGGGGGTTTCTATCTATTGAGCTTCAACTTTGTCACCATCTCTTCTGACACCAAATTGTCAGTGCTTCCATTATCAATGATCACATCACAACATTTACCTTCACACTTGCACCTGGTGCGAAATAAGCTCCTCCTTTGCTCAGGTTCATTCTCACCACTCAGCAAGACTCTTCTGTTAATTAGCATTTCTCCTCTTTCAGCATCTTCAGAATTTGATGATCTAGCCTCTTCATCTACATGTGCAACTCTGGCCTGGCCTTTATTTCTCCTATCTGTTCTGCCTTGGCGCTGAGGACATTCAAATGCCCTATGACCTTCTTCTCCATAGTGAAAATATGTTCCACAGAAGCCTCCTCTTCCAGATCCTTGTCCTCTTCCTCTTCCTCTCTGATCTCTATTATTCTGATCCTCGAAATGATTGAAATTATTTTCTCTCTGATTCTGACTTCTACTGGCCTCATTCTTCTTTTTCAGATCTTCATTTCGGCCACCATATGACTGTCCACCAGATCTTCCACCATGACCTCTTCCATATTGTCTGCTCTCAAACTTCTTGTTCAGCTTTTCCTCTACTTTTAGGGAAAACTGGTATGCCTCCTCAATACTGTTCATTCGAACCAGATTCAACTCCTCTTGAATGCTTGGCCTTAACCCATTAAGGTATCGGGCAACTTTCTCCTTATCAGCTTCTGCATGGCCTTTTCTAATGAGGAGTCGATAGAACTCCTCTGTATACTCCTGAACAGATCTTCCTGCTTGCTTCAAACTCTACATTTTCTTCAGTAGGTCAAGCTCATAATCAACAGGAATGAACTGTCGCTTCAATTTATCCACCATCCGATCCCATCTCCTGATTTTCTCCTTTCCCCTTCTATTTCACTCCAACTGAATTTCTTGCCACCAGATCTTCGCATGACCTTTCAATCTGGCCTTCGCAAATTTGACCCTATCAGGATCCTCAACATCTTCATACTCAAAATATTCTTCACATTCATTGATCCAGTCGATCAATTCTTCTAGGTTAAGATTTCCAGAAAATGTAGGAACCTCAATCTTAGGTCTTTTCCCAATCTTACAAATGGCCCGAAAAAGTCTTTCTTTCTCCTGGTTCATAATTTCATCTTCTCCTTCTTGATATTCTTCTTCGGCTTCATCCTCGCTTTCATCTCTGACATTAAGATTCATTCCTCTATGAATCTCTTCTTCCAATGCTCGCACTTATCTCTGCAGCTATCTAACCTCAGGTGTCACAGCACCAACTCTTCTACCATGTTCTCTTCGTGGAGGGATTTTCGCGATGCGCGCTGAAACCCTAACCATGGTCGTGGTGCAAACTGCCTCGCAGTCGGCGATCTGTTTACACACTCAAAAACTCCTACTCTGATACCACTTGATGAAGGGTGCTCCCCTTAATACCATAAACACATAACAGAAATAGAGAAACAACAATAATAATATGCAAGAATAGAAAATTGGCTTCTTATTATCTCCACAAATGTGAAATTAAAAACTTTCAGAATTACAATATGCAAAGCCACATGGGCATTCTCTTACAATATTTTGTAGGACAAAGCCTCGAATCAATACCCAGATCTACTACCCAGAACTATTGTGAACTGCCTAAGACAATAATACAGCCTTCCTTATATAGGCAGTTTTCCACCGCCTGAGAAGATTTCAAAATTTTAACCAATAAGGCCGACCAAACTTAGAATTATTTTATTTTACATTTTATTACATCATAGTCAGCTCAAGATAACCTTTGAAACTCGAACAGAAATTTTGAATAAAATTATTTTCCACCATTTCAGGTGGCCCAACTTCCGAAGACCATAAGTCATCACCAGTTGACCCGATCGGTTATTATAACCCCATTTCGAAAATGCCACGAAGTGCTATACAGGCTTGACTGGCGCAAGTGCTTGTCACCCAAATTTTTGACCTCATCTAGGGCCTCTAAAGCTTTCAAAACTGAGTTCAAAGTTTCTGTACCCTGCTGCCAATACCGAAAATCTTCAATATCTTCCAATATACACTTGATCTGGTAATGAAACTTTACTGGCAGACTTATATGACCAAAATGAGCCTCCAAAAAATAAATCAGATCATTCTAAGCACATACAAAAATTATCAAAAATAGTAACTTTACATAAATAGCAGCTCTGCACAAAATAACCCTTATTGAATATAAAAAAATAGAAATATATTTTTTTTTTTGGTGATGTAAGATTGCTCTTACACCCAAGATGCTCATGCATCAAACAACCAGGATAATTTGAGAAGTGACCCTGTCATGACTCAGGTGTGCAGAGGAAAACTAAGATGGTTAACCTCCTCCTTTGTTAGCCATGATGAATCTTCTATAGGTCGTCCTTTCCATTTGACCAAATACTCTTCATATGTCCTATTCCTTGTGCTTCTACCAACATGACTGTCCAGTATGTCTTCAATCTCCTTGATATCTGAATTGGTTGATGGAATACTCCACTGTACTGCTGCAACCTCATCTTCAATACCTCCTTCATGATACTCTATCAAATTTGAAATGTTAAACACTGGTGAAATATTCAGCTCACTAGGCAATTCTACCTCATATGCATTTCTTGAATCATGCTTCTTCAATATCTTACATGGTCCAAACTTCTTCATTTTCAGCTTGTTATATGTACCAACCGCAAACCGCTCCTTCCGCAAATGAACCATGACTTCATCACCAACTTGAAATTCTTTATATCTCATTTTCTCATCTGCCTTAGCCTTATACTGTGCGTTCATCTTGGTAATATGCTTTCTCACCTCCCCATGGATGTTCTTCAAGTGTTCTGCAAAATCTTCAGCTTCAGCACTACTTATTTCTCCTTTATCTATCTTCCTCAATTCAGATGCATTTCTCGGACTACTTCCATATACAATCTGAAATGGTGATTTACGAGTGCTCCTGTTGACAGAATTATTGTATGCAAATTCTGCCTATGGTAAAATCAAATCCCATCCTGTTAGCTTATTTCCAACCAAACATCTCAGCAAATTTTCCAAACTCCTATTCACCACCTGTGTCTGTCCATCAGTCTGTGGATGATGTGATGAACTGAACTTCAAATCTGTCTTCAACTTCTTCCACAATGTATGCCAGAAATATCCAACAAACTTAGTGTCCCGATCTGAAACTATGGTCTTTGGCAAACCATGAAGTCTCACTACTTCTCTGAAAAACAATTCTACTATATTAACAGCATCATTAGTCTTCTTGCAAGGAATGAAATGTGACATCTTCAAAAATCTATCAACTACTACAAAAATTGAATCATGTCCCCGCTGTGTCCTCGATAAACCAAGAACAAAGTCCATATTGATATCCTCCCAAGGCTTCTCTGGTATAGGCAATGGCTGGTACAACCCTGTATTCTACTTCACTCCTTTCACCATTTGACATACTCTGCAACTCTATACAAACTTTTTCACATCGTGCTGCAACTGTGGCAAATAATAATTCTCACTAACCAAACTAAAGGTTTTATGACGACCAAAATGTCCAGCCAATCCTCCGCTATGCTTCTCCTTGATGAGATTCTCCCTCATAGAACTTCATGGAATGCACAACTGACTCCCTCTGAATAGCATATCAACCTGGATGATGAAATCCAACCATTTCGTCCTATCTAGAGTAACAGGTTCTGTACAAGCTTTTCAAGCTTCACCAAAATCAGGATCCTCTGGATACAAATTCTTGAGTTCTTTGAACCCAACCACTTCAATCTGCATTTCTGTCAGCAATAGTTGCTTTCTGCTAAGAGCATCTGCAACCCTATTAGACTTTCCACTCTTGTGTTTCAAAACAAATGTATAACTCTGCAAAAATTCAACCCATTTCAAATGTATCTGATTCAACTTTCCTTGACTATTCAAATATTGCAAAGCTTGATGATCAGTATACAAAATAAACTCCTTAAGAAGTAGATAATGTCTCCACTTCTTTAATGCTTTAATTATAAGATAAAATTTCTGATCATAAACAGAATATTTCCTCTTGGCATCATTTAACTTCTCACTGAAATAAGTAACAGGTTTACCTTCTTGGCTCATAACAGCTCCTATTGCAGTACCACTAGCATCACAATCTACTTGAAACACCTTATTAAAATCTGGAAGTGCTAAAATAGGTTGTTCTGTAACTTGTTTTTTCAACAATTGAAAACTTTTTTCTGCCCCATTAGTCCACTTAAACTCTTTTCTATCCCCTCTCATCGTTTCAGTCTAGGGTCCACAAATACTGCTAAAATTTTTGATAAAATTTCTATAAAAGCTAGCTAGACCATGAAAAGATCTTACCTCAGTAGCACTCTTTGGAGTAGGCCATTCAAGGATAGCCTGTACCTTCTCTGGGTCTATTTTTAGACCTTCTCCTGAAACTACAAACCCCAAATACACCAACTCTTTCTTCACAAAACTGCACTTCTTTAAATTAATCAATAATTTCTCTTCTCTCAACTTCTCAAATACCATACGAATATGCATCATATGCTCATCCAATGTCTTACTAAAGATCAAAATATTATCTAGGTAAACAATGACAAACTTACCCAGAAATTCTTTCAGAACCTTGTTCATGAGCCGCATGAAAGTGCTCGGTGCATTGGTTAGCCCAAAAGATATGACTAACCACTCATACAATCCTTCCTTTATCTTGAAGGTAGTCTTCCATTCATCTCCTTCTCTGATCCGAATCTAATGATATCCACTTTTCAGATTTATCTTTGAAAAATATACAGCTCCACTCAAACAGTCCATAATATCATCCATTCGTGGCAATGGAAACTTGTACTTGATTGTGATCTTATTTATTTCCCTAGAATCTATACACATCCTCTATTCTCCATTCTTCTTTGGTGCTAATACCGCTGGTACAGCACAGGGACTCAGACTCTCTCGAATCAACCCCTTCTGTAATAACTTGTGTACTTGTCTGTTCAACTCTTCACTTTCTGCTGGTGTCATTCTGTGTGTTGCCTTGTTTGGAAAACTGGCTCCTGGAATCAAATCCATCTGATGACTGATCTTCCTTACTGGTGGTAATCCAATGCTACATTATCGGATACAATATCTTGAAACTCATTCAACAAATCTGCAACCTCTACAGGTACATCATGTACTTCTTCTTTACCAACTTTTAGAATTAAAGTAAAACACACATGCTCATGCCTCATACCATCTAGGAATTTTCTTCCATCAACAAATGTTATTCTTGCATTACTACATACCTTTTTTTCGGTCTCCTTCAATGGCTTTAGCTTGTGTCGCACTCCATCTTTTGTCAGGGAATAGGTGTTCGCACGACTATCATGTACAACACATCTGTCAAACTGCTACGATCTACCCAACAACATATGACATGCATCCATAGATATGATATCACACAATACCTCATCTTGGTATCCACCAACCTTGAACTTCATTAGGCATTGTTCATTGACCATGACATTGTGGTCATCCTGTACCCAGGCAATCCGATATGGATGTGGGGGTTTCTGTCTCTTGAGCTTCAACTTTGTCACCATCTTTTCTGACACCAAATTGTCAGTGCTTCTACTATCAATGATCACATCACAACATTTACCTTCACACTTGCACCTGGTCCGAAATAGGCTCCTCATTTGCTCAGGTTCATTCTCACCACTCAGCAAGACTCTTTTGTTAATTAGCATTTCTCCTCTTTCAGCATCTTCAGAATTTGATGATCTAGCATCTTCATCTACATGTGCAACTCTGGCCTGGCCTTCATTTCTCTTATCTGTTCTGTCTTGGTGCTTAGGACATTCAAATGCCCTATGACCTTCTTCTCCATAGTGAAAACATGTTCCACGGAAGCCTCCTCTTCCAGATCCTTGTCCTCTTCCTCTTCCTCTCTGATCTCTATTATTCTGATCCTGGAAATGATTAGAATTATTTCTTCTCTGATTCTGACTGCTACTGGCCTCATCCTTCTTTTTCGGATCTTTATTTCGACCACCATATGACCGTCCGCCAGATCTTCCACCATGACCTTTTCCATTTTGTCTGCTCTCAAACTTCTTATTTAGCTTTTCCTCTACTTTTAGGGAAAACTGGTATGCTTCCTCAATACTATTCATTCGAACCAGATTCAACTCCTCCTGAATGCTTGGCCTTAACCCATTAAGGTATCGAGCAACTTTCTCCTTATCAGCTTCTGCATAGCCTATTCTGATGAGGAGTCGATAGAACTCCTCTGTATACTCCTAAACAGATCTTCCTGCTTGCTTCAAACTCTGCATTTTCTTCAGTAGGTGAAGCTCATAATCAACAGGAATAAACTGTCGCTTCAATTTATCCACCATCCGATCCCATCTCGTGATTTTCTCCTTTCCTCTTCTATTTCGCTCCAACTGAATTTCTTGCCACCAGATCTTCGCATGACCTTTCAGTCTGGCCTTCACAAATTTGAACTTATCAGGATCTTCAACATCTTCATACTCAAAATATTCTTCACATTCATTGATCCAGTCGATCAATTCTTTTGGGTGAAGATTTTTAGAAAATGTAGGAACCTCAATCTTAGGTCTTTTCCCAATCTTAGAAATGGCCCGAAAAAGTCTTTCTTCCTCCTGGTTCATAATTTCAGCTTCTCCTTCTTGATATTATTCTTCGGCTTCATCCTTACTTTCATCTTTGACATTAAGATTCATTCTTCTGCGAATCTCTTCTTGCAATGCTCGCACTTGTCTCTGCAGCTCTCTAACCTCAGGTGTCACAGCACCAGCTCTTCCGCCACGTTCTCTTCATGGAGGCATTTTCATGATGCGCGCTGAAACCTTAACCACGGTCCTGGTGCAAACTACCTCACAGTTGGCGATTCTTTTACACACTCAAGAACTCCTACTTTGATACCACTTGATGAAGGGTGCTCCCCTTAATACCACAAACACATAACAGAAATAGAGAAACAACAACAATAATATGCAAGAACAAAAAATTGGCTTCTTATTATCTCCACAAATGTGGAATTACAAATTTTTAGAATTACAATATGCAAAGCCACATGAGCATTCCCTTACAATATTCTGTAGGACAAAGCCTCGAATCAATACCCAGATTTATTCTGAACTGCCTAAGACAATAATACAGCCTTCCTTATATAGGCAATTTTCCACCGCCTGGGAAGGTTCCAGAATTTTAGCCAATAAGGCCGACCAAACTTAGAATTATTTTATTTTACATTTTATTACATCATAGTCGGTTCAAGATAACCTTTGAAACCCGAACAGAAATTTTGAAGAAAATTATTTTTCGCCATTTCAGGTGGCCCAACTTTCGAAGACCATAAGTCATCACCAGTTGACCCGATCGGCTATTATAACCCCATTTCAAAAATGTCACGAAGCGCTCTACAGGCTTGACCGGTGCAAGCGCCTGTCACCCAAATTTTTGACCTCATCCAGGGCCTCTAAAGCCTTCAAAACTGAGTTCAAAGTTTCTGTACCCTACTGCCAATACCGAAAATCTTCAATATCTTCCAATATACACTTGATCTGGCAATGAAACTTTACTGACAGACTTATATGACCAAAATGAACCTCCAAGAAAGAAATCAGATCATTCTGAGCACATACAAAAATTACCAAAAATAGTAACTTTCCATAAATAGCAGGTCTGCACAAAATAGCCCTTATTGAATATAAAAAAATAGAAATTTTTTATTTTTTTTTGGGTGATGCAAGATCGCTCTTACACCCAGGATGCTCCTGCATCACTTTGACTACTCTCAAGGGTCCAACTCTTGAGCAACTCTACAATTCTGGTCTTTACGAAGATGATGGTCTTGGCAAATTTTGATTGAAAACTTGTTACATACCCACTCCATCAACTCACGAAGGTAATCAACAAAATCCTCCTCACACTATCCCAGGGAGTCCTAAAACTTTTAACATGTCTCATGGAGGGACACAACATGGGTCTCAAGGACATCATTCTCAACATGGTGCAGATCAAGAACCCACACCTTCTGAAATTGCTTGATATCAAAATGATGATGACTTCAAGAAAATGATGAGGCATTTCTTGAAGGAAGACAGAAAAACATACTTCCTAGAATTAGCTCGTCAAGGAGCTAAACTTCCTCCCAACTTTAATGTTGAAGATATCATTACACATGAGGAATAAAATCCACTCATAGCTATGATGAAACAGATGCATGCCATGCAAGTCAAACTCAAGAAACTTGAAAAAGAAAAGGAACCTAAAGAGTTCTCCATGGAGGCTCTATGCCCTTTTCCATTTGATAAAGACTTGTACATGCCACCATTCCCTAAAAGAGTGGAGATGCCTAAATATGATAAGTATGATGGTAACTCTGATCCTCAAGATCATGTTAAAGATTTTTACTCAATCCATGGAGTTCATGCAAAAACCAACCTACTTGATGTGTCTTTTCCCTCGATCTCTGGGAGGGTCAGCCATTCATTGGTTCTGTAGAATGCCTCCCACGATCAAAACCTTTGAGGAGTTAATTAAACTATTCTATCAACAATACTCCTACAACATTCAACATCCGGTCACTATGATCGACATATGTAATCTGAAACAATATTCAGGAGAACCATTCCTGACTTTTCTCAAACGATGGAGGAAGAAATTTTCTCTATATGCTAGACCTATTCCAGAAACTGAGAAGCTGAAAATCTTCATCAACAATCTTGTTCCAAAAATCAACTACCATTTGCAAATTCAAAATCATACATCCTTTGATAAGATGGTAGAAAATGCAATCAAAATTGAGAAAGTACTTTTGCAAAAAGGAGACATATCACTTCAAAAAGACAAGTGTGAATCTAGATCTAGTTCTAAAGATAAGAACAAAAACTGGAACAAGAACAAAGGCATTGTCATAGATGGCATTGTTGATACTGTCTATGCCCCATCTAAGGCACCCACTTTCAATCTCACTGTTGGTACCCAAGTCATTAAAGCTTTCGAAGCTAAATCATTAGAATCTAACAAAAAGCCAACTAAATATAAACCTTGGGCTACAGATCCTAACCGCAAATTCACTCCTCTTGGAGAGTCCTATGAATCTTCTCTGAAAACTCTGTTGGCTAATAAAATCATTTTCTTGCCTAAGATAAAGCACTTTGACCCAGAACCTAAACCGAGATGGTGGAGAGAGAACGATTTCTGTAACTTCCATCACAACAAGGGTCATAAAACTAATAAATGCATATGCTTGAAGCATCTCATTCAAGACAAAATTGATAATGGTGACATCATGATTGACAATCATAAAAGAAACAATGATCATGCAGTATTCACAGAACCATTTTTGAAACATGGTCAAGGAGATTCATCTTCTCAACCTAACATGGGTGCTAAAGTCAATTATGCCTACCCTGGAAATAATGCTATCATAAACATGGTTGAACCTTTCTTATCTAAACATTGCAATGTCATCACAATTGTGAGAAAGGATAGAAATAATCAATCAGAAAATGCAATTACTCAATCGCAATCTTAGGCACATCTGCAAGGACAAAACTTAGATTTATCAAATGTCCCTAAGGTTCCTTTCAATCTATCATCTGCTTCTAAACAAAAGGCTACTTCTAAATCTTCAAATCCTAAAGACACGAGACCTACTTCATACTGTATAGTCCAACAACTCCAACACACAAATGCTAAAATCTCCATGTTTGAGTTGCTTCGGATATCTCCAACTCATAAATCCATTCTAGATAAAGCTCTGCTCGAATCCAATGTTCCTGAAACCTTGATTTAGATAGATTCCAAACTATGGTTGGTCATTTGACATCCTCGCAATATATCTCCTTTTCAGAGGAAGATGATAATTCCTTGAGTCATCCCCATAATTAGCCATTACATGTAGAATTCTTGATTCAAAACCATCATGTCAAATGCATGTTGATAGATGGAGGTGCTAGTCTCAACATTTGTTCTTATAGCTTGATCACACAACTAGGATTATCAGAAGCTGCCATTGATCCTATAAAGAAGATAACTATCAAAGCATATGATGAGCAAGAAAGATCTTCCAAAGCAACAATTGTCTTACCTATCAAAATAGGTCTTGTTATCAGAGATATCACATGTCAAGTTCTTGATCTACCTTTGGCTTACAACATTCTCCTAGGTTGACCCTGGATACATGAAATGAGAGCTATTCCTTCCACATACCATCAATGTGTGAAATTTAATTATGAAGGAGTAGAGGTGACTATTCCAGCTGACTTGTCTACAACTTGTAATACATTGAAAGAAAGTGCAGACAAACTTGTTCCTAATAATAGAGAATCTTCCACTAAGCAAACAAATGCTGCCTCTACATCTAAAGTAGAAGAAATTACTAAGGAAGTCAACATTAAGGACAATGGTATGGGAGAATACACAATGGAACCATATTTATCTCTCACATCTCTCCCGTTGTCCCCTAAATCTTATGGACAACCTTCAGACAAAGTAAAACCTAATGCTAAAGAATCCAAGGTCAAATTCAATGGAAGCTTTGTCACAGAAGAAGTATCTAAACAAGATTTTGAGGAAGATGAAGTTGTGCTTGCATGGTTATATAAGGATGAATCTCAAACCTAATCCATCCAGAAATGTGATGCTTCTTCAAGAAAAAATTCCTCAGAAGTCATATGGACCAAGGGACAAACTGATTGCTAAAATGGGATATACAGGAAAAGGACCTCTAGGATTACAAGGTAAAGGTCTTTTGTCACCTCTTGACCATCATGGACACAAAAAAAAGAATACAACAGGTCTAGGATATAAGAAGAAGCCGTTTTATCTTAGTAGCAACTCTCCTTATGTCTTAGAACATATTGAACCATCAACAGAAGTTCAATCGAAAGAAGAAATAGAACAATCTGACAATGATGATTTTGACACCATCACTGAGCTCATTCCTTATGAGAGTCTACCTATAGAAATAAAAGATCTTCTTGAAGCTAAAGATGATCCAATCAAAAGAATCAATGTAGTAGAAACACAAGAATCTACTACCACAGCCATATCAGAGAATTCAACTAAAACTGTCCAAACAGTTTAACAATTGGAACAACATAGCGATTTTGAAATAGACTCTCATGAGTATGAATTCAAATTTGAATAAGGAAACCCTTCTTGGGGAATCTGTCCTAATTTCACACATATACTCAGATTTCCTAGAAGTCCAGATGAGGCATCAAAGGATGAATCCAATGACTATGAATGGGATGAGCTAATTACAAAGAAACATGTTGATGTTATCCACTAATATGCACCTAAACCCAATGTAAGTCTAGAGTGAAATAATGAACATAATGAGTCTGATCCACCTATGGCTGAAGTGGACTCCTGCAATGACATTGAGCCTATTCATGAATTGAACATTTTAAGTTGTAATATCACCTTTGAACTTGAGAGTCAGGTTAGGACCAATGATGATAGTGCCATATCCATAAACACTATCTCCCAATCTTTCACCACTTCGACTATCCAAAATCCTGACCTTCTTGACCAAACTTCCATGAATTTGAACCAAGATATCTATACTTTTCCTAATGACTATGCCCTTGCTTTCTATCTAAATGCAATTGAGCCTATGAGGACTTCCATTAGTGAACCGAGCATTAGCATGACAGAGTTAGATATCAAGTATCTTAGTCAAAAGAATAAGAATAAAAATAAAGAGAAAAGGATTTCTGAGGGTGAAAACCACTTTGTGGCAGTCTCAGAACCAAAAATAGAAAATAAAAAAGATGTATCCAAAGGTGAAAACCTCTCTAAGGCACCTAAGGATGAGATATTTGATGTCCTTCTAAGTCATTTATAGGATAGATCTCCAGTACTAATAGAGCCTACTCAGTCAATCAACTTGGGAACAACAGAAGAGCCACAGTTGATCCATGTAGCACAATCCTTATCAGAAGAAGAAAAGAAAAAATTTACTACATTCCTAATAGAGAAAAAGATCAACTTTGCATGGAAATATTCAAATATGGCAGGGTTGGATCCTGATCTTATAGTGCACCATCTATCTATCGCTCCAGGGGTCAAACCTGTTAAGAAAAAATTGAGAAAGATGCATCCTCATGTTGCACTCTTGGTCAAAGCTGAATTAGAGAAACTACTAAAAGCTGGATTCATCTGAGTTATTGACTATGTTGAATGGATCTCTAATATTGTTCCAGTATCAAAGCTAGACAAATCTATAAGACTGTGCATAGATTTTAGAGATCTAAACAAGGCATGCCCTAAGGATTATTTTCCATTACCAAATATCAATATGATAGTAGATATGACTGCAGGCTATGAGATGTATTCTCTAATGGATGATTTCTCAGGCTACAATCAAATAAAAATTGCTCCAGAGGATCAAGAGAAAACTGCTTTCACATGTGAATGGGGTACCTTCTGTTGGAATGTCATGCCATTTGGGCTTAAAAATACTGGTGCTACATATCAGAGAGCTATGACGTCTATTTTTCATGACATGATGCATTGCACTATGGAGGATTATGTTGATGAAACTTTGGAAAAATCTATGATCAGATCTACACATTTAGATGATTTGAGAAAAATACTAGATTGAATGGAAAAGTTTAGTCTCAGACTAAACCCTAAGAAGTGTGCATTTGGTGTCACTTCTGGCAAGCTCCTAGGCTACATTGTTTCAAAGAAAGGAATTGAATTAGATCCAGCAAAAGTTAAAGCTATCATAGAAATGCAACCTCCTAAGAACATTAGTCAAATGAGAACATTACAAGGGAGAGTACAATCTATCAAATGCTTCATATCTCAGTTGGCGGACATCTCACAACCTTTCACAAGAACATTACATAAAGGTGTGACATTTGCATGGAATGAGGATTGTGAAAAGAATTTTAACCATATCAAGCAATATCTATCAAATCCTCCTATTCAAGGGAAGCCATTGATCCTATATGTCTCCATTACAGATACATCACTGGGGGCATTGCTAGCTAGCATGATGAGAACAAAAAGGAAAGAGCTATATATTATATCAGTAGAACATTGGTAGCATATGATAAGAACTATTCAATGATTGAAAAATCTTGTCTAGCTATGATCTTTGCATCATAGAAACTGAGACATTACATGTTAGCTCATACAACATAGCTAATAGCTAAGATTGATCCACTAAAGTACCTACTAAGAAAAGCTTCCCTCATAGGTAGATTGGCTAAATGGGTAATGCTATTGAGTGAATTCGACATTGAATATGTTGAAAGGAAAGCTATAAAAGGATAGATAATTGTAGATCAGTTAGCTGACACACCAATGATTGATGATACACCATTACAAATGGAATTTCCCGATTCATCCATCATGAACATATCTTCTAGGGCTTGGCATCTTTTCTTTGATGGATCCTATACACATAACAGATCTAGAGCAGGCATATTGTTCATCATGCCTCAAGGATACTCAATACCCAAAGCATTCAGAATAAAGTTTCCTTGCACAAACATTATTGTTGAATATGAAGCCCTTCGTAATGGTGTGAAAATAGCAATTGAGTGGAGAGTTACATAATTACACATTCATGGAGACTCCCAGCTTGTAATACACCAAGTCAATGATGTATATCAAATGAAAGATGGAAAACTGAACCCATACAAGAGAATGGTAGATGATCTAAAGAAATATTTCATATCTATCACATTTGAACAGATTCCTAGATTGGAGAACAAGGCTACCAATGCAATGGCAACGCTATCTACTCTACTACAACAGCCTGAACATGAGCTACACTATGAGTTCCAGGTGGAAGGACTATCTTATCCTACATGTGATTCCCCTAACACCCGCATGATCTACACTGTTGTAGGTCATGATTCATTCCACTATAAAAACCTATTCTCCTATCTCAAAGACCAAATCATTCCCAATATCTTTAACCGCCATGAAAATAGATACCTTATCTGAAATGCCTCTCGATATGTCATCATTGGTCACGATCTGTACAAACGAAGTCTAGATGGTATGCTACTTAGGTGTTTAGAATAGGAAGAGTCTCAATGTGCATTAGAGGAAGTCCATGATGGTATATGTGGATCACATTCTAATGGTTTAACACTAGCTCAAAAACTTATTAGGGTTGGGTACCATTGGCCTAAAATGGAAAAAGAGGCTATCACATATGCAAAGAATTCTCAAAAGTGTCAAGTACATGGTAATTTCATTCATGCACCAGGGAGAGATCTAATTCCCTTTACTATGCAATGGCCTTTTCAGTAGTGGGCTTTTGATCTTATAGGTGCTATTTATCCACACTCTTCTAATGGACATACCCATATAATCATAGCTACAGACTATTTTACAAAATGGGTACAAGCAGTTCCGTTGATAGAAGCAACAGGCAAGCAAATTTCTATGTTCATCCTGAACTACATCATATGTCAGTATGGTATTCCTCATTCTATAGTCATAGATAATGGTGGCCAATTCAAGAAAAAAGACTTAGATGATCTATGTGCTAAATTCAAGATTACCCAACATTGGTCATCTATCTACTATCCTCAAGGGAATGGACAAGCAGAGGCTTCAAATAAGAATCTATTGAAAATCTTACACAGAATAGTTAATAAAATAGGAAGAGACTGGCATCTTATGATCAATCTAGCTCTTTGGGCCTACAGAACAAGTATCAGAATGCCCACTGGGGCTACTCCATTCACTTTAGTTTATGGGTCTAAAGTGGTACTACCTATTGAGGTTGAAATCCCATCACTAAGAATCAGAATGCATGGTCTAGTAACTGATGATGACTACAGAGTGTCTAGGTTGCAAGAACTTGAACTACTAGATGTGTGCAAACAAGCAACGTATGATCATCTCAGAGTATATCAGAAAAGAATGTCAAGAAGCTACAACAAGAAAGTCAGACAGAGAGAATTTTAGGTTGGCGATCTAGTCTTGAGAGAGAATCCCAAAAATCAATCACATAGAGAGCACAAGGGGAAGTTTGAACCCAACCGGCTGGGTCCCTTTGTAATCACTGCTATTTTTTTCTCTGGAGCCTATCAACTCTCAATGACTGAAGGAGAACAACTCTAAGAACCAATCAATGTTCTCCATCTAAAGAAATTATATGCCTAAGGCATTCAATTTATGGTAAAATATCCTGAAAAAATCTTAAAAATCGGAAAAAGTCTTGAAAAAATGAACGTCTTGGTAAAAACCTAGCAATAGGTGCCTTGATGATTCACAAAAAAATAAAAAAATATCAAAAGTACAAAAAAATTGAAAAAATGAAAAATACAAAAAAAAGAAGAAAAAGAAAAAGTGCCTTGGTGAAAACTTGGAAATAGGCGCCTTGGTAGAAAAAATAGAATCTCTATCAAGATAGTGAAAACCTAGCAAATGGGTGCCACTTGTTCAAAATGCTCCATCTATCAGCCCAATCTTGGTCTTTCCCAGCTTTCAGTTCTGCTTTAGTTTGTACATATCTCCTGGTTTGTTTCTGCATTCCTATTTTCAATAAGTCAGTTTGTACACCATCAACAAAAATGTATGTATCCTATCAATGCTTAACACTTGGGGGCAATCAATGACTACATATTAGATGAGTCATATCTAGTCAGAGTCTTTTGAAGCCTCATCTGAGTCAATCAGTCTGCCTCCTCTTCAGAAAGGATTTTGCATCTACAACAACGCAATCAAACACAAATTGAAAACAATCTATGCTTTTTACATACTTTTATCTCCTTGTATGCTTAATGATTCGCATTGAGATTTTTGCATATTGTGTCCCTTGGAGCTCTTCGATGATGTCCTTTATAGGATTTAGAGAGTGATGACTGGGGGCATAATCTTTTATTTATTTTTTTCTTGTATGTCAAAATCTAACAACTTTGGAAATTCTAGATTGAAATGGTGTCCGTCTGTAAGAGCCTCTATCTCAAATTGGATGGCCATGAGTACCTCGACCATTGATACCTAAAAAATTTAGGGAAGTTTGATCTAACTATTATCTTTTTGAGTGAGTTCTTTCTCCTACTATGAAATGCGATCTTGCCTAAGGATGTGAACAATAAAGGGTCACTATGGGTAATTCACATTGGATTAGAGTGATCTCTTGACTACTTGATGTGTTTGTTATGCAAGGTGTATTCAGGTCATCGCAATGTTTATGTTTTGATGCTTATACAAATTGCTATACCAAAATGGACATGATATTCAGGTCATCCTAGCATTTATGCCTTGGTGCTTATATCTAATCCGACATTCTGAAAACAAAATCAATATTCATATGTCTATGGTTGTCTAGCCAGTGGGTGTTGTATTGATTCTTGAGCATAAAAATAAATATTCATATGTCTATGGTTTCATAACTAGTGGGCATTGTATTGATATATCTGGTTACCTAAAAATTCAATGATGAGAATGACCAACACATGATCAATGACTAGGTACTAGGTCTTAGGTTTGCATATCTCTTTGCATTCTGCATGTTTGCATTATCTCACAGATTGCTTAAACACTTAAAAAAATAATTTCAATCACATCTTTGAATCTAAAAAGAGCTAAATCCTACAAGAAGGTCCATCCAACGAAACAGCAAGTACAATCCATTTTCGGGATCAAAATCAAAATCGAAGATCGTTTACAATGCCAACTGCTTGCATAATCAACCTTCTAATCATCAAAGAAATCTAGAATTCAACTTAATTGATTATCTTACATCAAACTATCAAAATTTTAACTTGGTCAACCATGGTCAACTCATGGTCAAACCTAGTCAAACTTGGTCTCCAAGACCTCCAAATGATGCAGAATGCATTTTCGAACGTGTATAACCACTTCTCAAATCAATTAACATGTTTCTACACATTTAACGCTGACTTTACTTGTTAGATTTCAATTTTAATCCCGAAGGGGGCATGGTATTGCACATCATTCAAGTTGTTGCTTAACAATTTGTCCTCCCATTAGATTTGTAATCTCTGACTCATTTAGCACCCAAGGTGAGAGAACAAAGGATGTCACCAACAATTGGGTCAGTGTATGTTTTATATCACTGCTCTCTGAATTGACAGGTACAACTCCTTGATTGTGTTTAATCTTTAATGAATTTGTTTCTTTATGATCATCAGATTATCTTCTTATGATTTTTAACCAAATTATTTGTAGGCACAAACAATTCAGGCAAGGATAAAGTGGATAACCTATAATCCCCAATGGAATGTTGATCACAGATTATCATAAAGACTATCTTCTAACTAAACCTATCTATTCTAAGAATGCATATTCTACTAATGAGAACAGAAGCAGAATCATATATAGATAGCAAATAGAATTGCTTAGACTGCAACTACTAACGTGAAATGGAATTCAAGAAAAAATTATAGCTCTATATACAATTGTACTTTCCATTCAGATGCATCTAAATAACAGGGTGAATAGGAGAAGAATCATACATGAAAGGTAAATGGGATTACTTTCACTACAATTAAAAACACGAAATGGAATCCAGCAAGCAATTACAGCTTCATATATAACTATCTTGTCTATTCACATGCAAATGAAAACTACTGGTTCAACAAACATGAAAACCCAGCCAAGTAAATGGAATCACTTATGCTACCCTTACAAGTTTGCCGACCCCTCTACTGAATTTCTTTACAGAATATATAGATTTTACAATACATCAGGCTCATAGGAGCCAATGACCTTCCTTCTCCTTTGAATACAAAGAGACAAAGCATTAAGAAATAAACTCTTCCAATCTGAGAACTTGAAAGGTCACTATGGAATCTAAAACTCTTCATCTCCAACCAGCATTTGTTGAGCTGAATCCATTGGGCTTCTGGAGTCAAATCATTTTTATGAACTTGAATTTGAAATAGAACATAAGGAAGACAACAACCATCAATCTTTAAATAATTATTGTCTTCATCCTCGAATACCAAGTTCACTAGATTACTGAGACAAGGCTCTGTCTGATATCAAAATAAACTAAACCTCTTATACTTTACGGCCATGGTCTACTGCAACAATTGATTTTTTTTTAAAATAGCAGAAAAAGTCACTTCTTCCTGGAACAAGATTACTAATTGGTTCCCCTATTCAAAAGAAGTTCAACCTTTACACTGCATTGAGCCTTGTATCTTCTTGTGATATATATTTCTAGTTACAAATTGAGCCAGTAACATATCATGCTTTATCTCTACGCACACATACTAACTTTGACATTTTTCTGTATCATTACTCCTCCACTCTCAGATATATTTATCCATCATAACTTCTGTTTATGATTCAACACACATTATCCTTAGAACGTTGTTTACAAGAATTCCCTGATACAACAATTGCTTTTAAAAAGCCATGAAATCATTTGTTCCATCATAGATAAGTCCGTTGACTTAGGTCCCACCTGGTCTTCCATTGTCGCATGAAATAATATTTAATACTATCCTCATCGGTTTTGGACTTATAACTTTTCATTATCGCATCTACGCTGTTGGCATACGTGGGTCCTAGTAGAGCGCATTCACTTGCCCAATTTTCCATTGTCACATGATCGCATGAGTGATATTTTATTCATGCAACTGCTTTATAATTGGAGCACGTGGGTTCCAGCAGAGTACCATCCATCTGCCCGAGCTTCCCGCTTTCCCGCTAAGAAAAAGTGACATCATCACTACAAAGCGGGAGCCATAGATTCTAACTAAAGATGAAACTTGTACTAGGCCCACATCTGCTAAGGAGTCTACATGTCGTAATCCTGTTAAGCCACAAAGGGAAACTGGATTCATAACGGCAAAGTGGGAGCTGTCGATGAAGAATCTCAATATTACTTTCCGACCATGCCATATCTTGTTGACATCAAAACAAAAACACTTTCCATTTTCACCAGTATGATTGTAAGACATTGTAGAATTAATCTGTGTATTAGAGTAGTGAAAAACATCAACTTTATAGACTATGTAAAAATGGATGAAGAATTTGGTTTTGTTATATATATATTTTCGACTGATCAATCCGTAAATCATATTATATTTTCAATGTTTCCTTTGAAACATACAACATTTGACTCTGTTAACTAACCCAATGCTTAATAGCATTATGAAATTAGGCTCCATTTTCATTGTTTCAGACTTATTACTTAAGTCATTCTTGACTACATAGCACTGTCATTATATTTGATGCACATTTCTGATCACACTCCATCATTGCATAATATGACTCATAATTCTATTTCGATGATGTTTATATGCTGATCATTGGCATTGTTCTATTCTTCAATATAATTAAGAAAGCAATTAATCATTATCCTTTGATCATATGCTTCCATTCAACTTCCATTAGTAAGGTAATACATGTAACAACCTTTAATACTTGGAAAGCCATAACTTTGTTCAACTGATGCCAAGAGCTTGATTAAACTTTTCAAATGCAATGGTGGAATAAGAAATCTCTGCACTATTATCAAATCCAATGTGTTTTGAAGACTTTCAAGAGTAATCTTTTGTCACTTCCCTTATAATAGTCTTGGGATTGAATCTTCAATGATCACTTATACAAAGAAAAAGATCTCCTGCACATTGACATATGGAAAAGACCTCTTTGAATGTCTTCATCAGCTCTGGCACTACACTATCCAAATAAAGAGCCCTTTTTCTGATTCCTTGCAACATCTGAAGATCATGACTTGAAACCATCACTCTACCTAAGAAAGAAACATCCATTGAAGCACAAGTCTTTGTCGGGTTAGGATCTACAACCTACCCAAAATAATGAAGCTCTGATAACAACCCACCCAGCTTGAAACAAGATGGCAAAGGAAGGGGAACCCGAAAAAGACTTCCTATCCTAGGGAAGACTTAGACCTAGACACCAGACTAACCAGACATGACCAGACATGACCAATATTGCCAAAAAAAATGGGTGACCAAAAGTCAGACAACAACTGGCTTCGACTGGTGGATCATGTACTGCAAAGTGCATGAAGAATTCAGCTTCTCTAGTGAGACAAGTGCCTTTAGTGTTGGGTTGCAGAGTCTGGACCAAAGAGAACAATGAGAAAATGTATACAGGGAGGGCGGAGGGGAGTAGGGAAAACTTGAAACAAAGCAAGAGAAAACAACAACTGACTAAGCAAGGAAAAGCTACACTAGACACACCAAAATTGGAAAGAAACCTATTTACAAAAGGTGAGGAGACCTCACCAACAGGACCATAAGCAAACAAAGACTCATATGTGGCCATTTACAAGAAGAGAGAAGTATGAACCTTTCCTAAACAGAGGAAGATGCTCCACCAATTTGAAATAGCACTGGTAACTTCTGGCTACTCCTTCATTGTTGAACTTGAGTCCAAAAGCTATCTGCAACATGATGACCCACAGGACCTTTCCAAATAGCTAGGCCTCATTATAGATCTCTGATTTATCTATGCTTCCATATACATCCTTTCTTGCACATTCAACTTTCTGTGATGGAAGAGGATATTCAACATATTCTAAATGTACTACTGGAATATAATTCAATACATCTCTTTTAGCATTATCACCTCTATTTGTTCTGTTATTGTTCTTAGCAGAGATATCAACTTTCACATCAGGATTAATAAAATCAGAACATTGCCAATCCTTTAGAAGTGGAAAAGCATCATACCATTTGCAAGCACTGCCAATACTAACTTCTGATTTCAAACCGGAGCTGAAACAAAAAGCATCTCCATTACTCACGACCTCTTCTGGGATTGAAAAATCTTCTTCATTTGTTGTAATTGTTAAACCTTCAAGATGTTCATTTGGATTTAGAACTTCAATATCAAAATTGACTATAGAAGAATCACATGTGGCTGGCATAATGAATTGATCAACTTTTATTTCAAGACTAGAAAAATATTCATCTATTTCTCTGTCTTGCTGCAGTACTTCATTAGCCACTGAAAATTCTTGTTCAAAATCTATTGTTGCATCAATTTCTTTATCAACATTTTCAATAAGATGATTGATAGAAAATATCTCGGCCTTTTCATTCACACATCTTTCATCAACACAAGGAAAAGGAAACCTAGATACATTTTATTTTTCAATTTTGTTTACCTTTTCCTCTTGATCTTCAAGAATCTCCATAGGCTGGAATAGTTCTTTTTGCTGGTCATTCATCCAAGGTAATCCATCATTACTTTCATCCACCTTGTAAGAAGATACTTGATCTTTAGCAGGAACAACATCAGAGGTTTGTTCATCAACCTTCTATCCTCTAGTCATCACAGTTAACTGAGGTTCCTCCATAGTAGCAAAACAATCATCTACATCTTCTGAATCTATCTCATACCCACAATAAAAGTTTATGGAGTCACCATGAGGAGCATGATAATCTTCATTTTTTGGATACTCAAAGTTTTTCTCTTTTTCTTCATGATTTGTTCTGAGATGAAAGGCATGAGAATTATGTCCTTTGGGAGGAGCTTCAATAGCTAATCTTTGTGAATTCTCATTTGTACCTTGATGAGGCTGATAAAATGAATGAGCTGATGTAGTAATCTATCTTTTTAATGCATTTATCTCATTAGATAACTTCTACAACATAACTTCTATGTTATTTGAAGTACTGACTGTATTTCTCATGGGTCCAGTATGAAATTCCTTCTTCCATTTCCCAGAGGCTAACATATCATCTTCCATTTCTTCAGCCAATGTTTGAGCAGCTTGCAAATCCATTACATTAGCTCTTCTTAATTGGTAACCAAGTTCAGGAGGCATAGAACTAATGTAAAATGTCTTGAGATTATTTACAATGGGAGCACTGGTAGCAGGTATTCTTCTGGTAAGCTTATTGAATTTGGCATTGAAATCTCTCATAGAGATAGTTGGTTCCTTCTTCATTTGAGCCAGTTGTAACAATAAGACTTGAGCATCTTCAGCAGTCTTATATCTTTCTTCAAATTTTAGTTTCATATCATCCCATCCGGTAATGCAGCCTGTAGGTAAGTCTTGAAACCAATCTGCAGCATCAGTAAAGCCTTATCTAAAAAGAAGGTTTTAGCTTCAGTGATCCATCATTTTTTATCTTAAATGATTCTTGTCTTTGATAGACAATTCTAAGGTGGAAGTCTTGGTTTCCACTCTCTGGGATGAGCAATGGTGGATCCACCCTCTGAGAAGATTCAAGGTGGATGTCATATGTGTGACTTTATGGGCCCATTAATTTTGTGTTATATTATGAAAGGTGACAATCTTTCATATATGTTGGGTTACTATTGCTAGGTGACAACTTAGACAATAGCTTAACTTAGTGTCAAGTATGACTATGTATTGTAGTCACTAGTCCTGACACTAAATTTTTGGAGTTGTTAAATCCAGTTCTGAATCGGTCGGGGATTATAACAACATGTGAATCAAGATTAGACTACATTAAGTTGTTGTCTCAGAATGTTCCATATATCTTAATTGTTATCACTAAATCTAGTTCCGAATTGGTTGGGAATTGTGATAACTCTTCTATCAAGATGAGTACATTATATTAATGTGACCTGAGCTGTGTCAGATATCTTGATATGAAGTTATGTTTTAGTTATCACTAAAATCAAGTTCTAAATAAGTCATGGATTATGATGACACCTAGTTAGATCCTCTCTTGCTAAGAGGGACTATTAAGATATAGCTACAATCAGATATGGTAATATATATATATATATATATATATATATATATATATATATATATATATATATATATATATATATGTTACAATGCAATTAATATTAACAATCAGTTATAAGGGTCATGACCCTACGTAGCATAAGCCACATACTGCCATGGCTGGTCAAAAGATCAATCTCAATGGTAATCTATTTCAGTACAGAACTCATATATATTCTCTATAGGAGGATCTTGATTTCACAACAATAGAAATGTTGGTGTTATAACAAGAAGAAAGGAAAGAGAAAGTACATGTTTGCTATATGAACTTGAACCTAAAACTATGAAAGATGATCTGATTGGGTGAAAGTAATAGAAGAAGAATTGGAATAGATTGAGAAAAAAAAAACCTAGACATTAGTACCTAGACTAGTGGACAAGAATTTAAGTGGTACTAAGTGGATTTTTAGAAATAAGATTAATGAGAAAGGTGAAGTGGTAAGGAAAAATGAAATATTGGTGTGCAAAGGATATGCAGAGGAGGAAGGCATGGACTATGGTGAAACATTTGTACATGTGGCCAAAATGGAAGGTGTAAGGATATTACTTGCATATCCTTCTTACAAAGGACTCAAGGTATATCAAATGGATGCTAGGTCATATTTTCTTAGTGGCGTATTGGAAGAAGAGGTATACATTAAACAACCTGAAGGATTCTCTAATTCACAAGGTAAGAACCTGGCGTGCAAATTACAAAAATCTTTATATGGGTTGAAACAAGCACCTAGAGCATGTTATGAGAGATTGCACTTATATCTTATTTGGATTAGTTTTCTAAGGATAAGTGATAATAGTAGTGTGTATGTGAAAATTGAGAAAGATGATAGGTTATTGATTGCAGAGATATTTGTAGTTGATATCATTTTTGGTGGTAGTGGAGAGGTGAGTAGATCATTTGCAGATGAGATGGGAAAAGAATTTGAGATGTCTATGATTGGTGAGATTAAATTATTTATTGGATTGCAGGTTCAATAGTTGAAATATGGTATTTACATAAGCTAGTCCAAATATGTATATTGAAGATATTTGGATTAGAAGACTCAAAACTAGTTGGTACCCCTATGGTAACTGGTTGAAAAATGTCAAAAGAAGATGATTCTAAAGAGGTGGATGAAACTCTTTATAGATCCATGATTAGTAAGCTACAGTATGTGGTGCATAGTAGACCAAACAAAGCATAGGAAGTTTTATTAGTGACCAATATTTTCTTCTAATCCTAAGGAAACACATATATGGCTATAGTGAAGAGGATATTCAGATATCTTAAGGGGAGTGAAGATTATGGTCTCTAGTATGGACATAAAGGTGATTTTTCTTTGAGTTTGTTTACTGATGTTGATTGGGTAGGAAATGTTGATGATCAAAAGACCACAAGTGGAGGTGCATTATTTCTTGGTGATAGACATGTATCTTGGATATGCAAGAAGAAGAACTATATATCTCAATCAATAGCTCAAATTGAATCTTTTGTTGCTAAAATTAATTATACACAAGTGGTGTGGATTTGTTAGGATTGATTAATACTAAGAGGGGGGTGAATCAGTATTACAACATGCTTTAAATTAAACTTAAACCAATTCCAAATAAACCATAAGATTGTATAAATGAAAAGAACATAAGAAAATAACACATAACTCATAACACCATTATTTATTGTCGAGGAAACCCTGGCCAAGGGAAAACCCCGGTGGGAATGGTACCCACAAATATGCACTAGAGTATAATGTACTTGTTAGGAGACCTAGCCCTGTTAGGAGATGAGTATTACATAGTACATTTCCTTGTTAAAGGAATATCAACCCCATTAAAGATATACAAAACCCTGTTAAAGGTATACTGAGCTTACAGCTCTTACAATCAATACTTCTATTACAAAGTGTTCTCAAGGAAAAATAAGCATCTTATATGCTTTGATAGTTCCAGTTGTAGGTCAATAACATCAGTCAACCTCTGATCTCACACCTTCCATCAACCATCTCTAATATCTTTGTCTTGCTATCAAATCACATCACTCTATAAAAAGCTCTTCATATGTGTGTGTGTGTGTGTGTGTGTGTGTGTGTGTGTGTATTCCATCATTCAGTTGGCTCTCAAATACAAAATAGAATAATTAATAATATAAATGGTAAATACTAAGTCAACAGCCTTGCATTACCAAAGTGTAGGTAATAAACAATATGAATCTATCTTATCACATTATGATTCTATCTTATATTCCCTTAATCATCGTAACTATTCACATGCTCTGTTTCACTATTTCATTGTCTTCACATGTCTTCAAATCACTGTAACTCACTGATAACAATACCAAAGCATAAGAGACCTTAACTGAAGGTCATACATATCCCAAAATTTCTTCCTCTAAGCTCGCAAGTCATCATCTATCATATACTATCTTCGCCATCCAAAACAGTATTGTTGTACTCTGTACTTCTGTATCTATACTTAGTCATTTTCAAGGCTGCATCTCCAAAACTATACTTAACTCCATGAGATCACCATATCAGATGTGTTTCCATAAATGACAACCCTCAAGTTCTTTATATCACTCTAAAACATCACTTTCCAATAATCTCTCCCTTTGGCATTGATGGCAACACTTAGCGAAAAATGACTAAGTGTCAGGTGACCCCACTATAGTGGATTACACATTTTTAGGCATGCTGATTTTTGTTGAAATAGCACATCTTTAATAAAATATGATGATTTAAGCCTTGAGATGTTCCATTTGAAGGAATTAATTACAAATGGTAAGCTCAAAGCCTCTAAGATTAAAAAAAATATTGATATAACATATATACTCCCCATTCATATCTACAATGGAGTCTCATTCACACCTATTAAAATGCTGACAAAAAATCACTTCAACTTTATCTTTTGGCAGATCAAATGAATCCATTTGATAAACCTATCTATGTAGTAAGGTACTACTAAGAAAAATCTTTCCAATGATTATAATGTTAATATATATTAAGTTTATTATGACTTTGTATTTTTAGTTTTACTAAACATAGATATTTCATCGTATGTCTACCTCTATGTTTGACGCTTATAGAAAAAAAGTAAATGAGAGAAAAAAAATCTAAAAAATATCTATGCCCTACATATTTAAGTTATCTTTCTATCAAAAAAATAAAAATGAAATTGGAAAAATATACGACAAGTTATAAGCTATGTAGTCAAGGTATGTCAAAATTATGGTTTAGTCAACTTCAAATGTTAATAAAATATGCAATAATCATGATAATGTCGTCAAAAAAATTGCATGCCCTCCATATGGATGTTAAAACTAAATTTGAAAAAATAAAATTGGTATCTATTATAGAAAAAAAGTTATGCTCTATGAAAATAATGTAACTCTTTGAAAATGATGTTTTCAACAACATACTGGTTTTCATGGGAGAAAGAAAAAACCATTCAAATCAAATCAAAAGTAAAAATTAAAAATATATTTAGAATCTAGACAGAAAATCTTAAAAGATTCTAATTTACTTCATCTTCTGAGTTCAAATGATTTAACAACAATATGCATTTGAATCTAAAAGTTTTTTCAAAATGTAGAGTTCAGTGTCCGTCCCAACAAACATTAACTATACTCTTCTTCTTCTCTCTTCTCTTCTCCCCTATTATATTTTTCCTTTTCTTTCCTATATACATTTTATTTTTTTTTAACAATTTTCTTCTCTCATTTTTCTTCTTCTCTTCTCCCTCTTTGACATCAATGGCAAAGGTGTACCCAAAGTAGAATTTAGTGTTTTCTCACTAGTTTTAGAATATCTTGGAAGGAATCTTCAAGGTCTTCACTTCTTTATCACATGATTTTCTCAACAATGTACTGACATGTATCAATTAATTCAATGCATAAGATGAAGTCTTTGTTTCTTTCAACTCTATGGGCATAGAATTGATTATCGGTTCTCCAATCTTCTTCATTTTAGAAAGATGTACCTCAAGAATTGATAGCTTAGGAGTGATTAGACTCTTCAACAAACCAAATCTTTTCATTACTCTCCATTTCTCTATATCCAATACATTCATCTTATCAAAGATCTTAGATATTTGTTTTTCCATCTCCAATACAGTTTGTGAGGAGATCTCACAATTGTCCATCATGCTATTCAAAGTAGCCATATCCTTAGCTATAATATCTTCAATGTTTTGAATTTGTCTGATAGGGTTTATATAGTAGCTATATAACTTCCTTCCATGGGTGACACAAGTTTTGGCCTTTGATGTAGTTGATCTTAGAATACCCAAGTCCCTTGAAATAGACTAGCATACTTCCTTCAACTTCTTCTCTAGATATCTTTTCTCTTCCTTCTCTTTTGTGATCTTCACTAGGGACTCATAGTGACTATCAAAGTTATCTAGTGTCTTATTCAGGTTCTATGCATCATCTTTTCCTTGAAAAATAATAGGTACTGGGAGTATTTTATTCACTGTATCAACTACCCTAGCAATTACCTTAGCCTTTTTGTCTCCTTTTTGTTCAGATATTTCTTTTGCCATTGTGAATGCCATGAAGGATAGTCTCATCAGTTCATCCTCATCCATGCTATCTACATTTGTGCTTATCGGCTTATCCATGCTTGCCAACAATAGAGTGGTGGAAGTATCAGGTTCTTCTTTAACTTCAACTCTTGCCTCTTCTCCTTTTGTTGTGTCTATCTTTTCTCTCTGATCTGCTTCTTCTTTCTGCTCTTCCTCTTTCTATCATTCTTCTTTTTGTCCTTCATCTTCCTATTTTTCTTCTTCTTTTGTTACTGTATTATCCAAGTTTCCTCCAAATGGATCATTTTCATCAAGTGAAGTATCAAGGGTCATAGGCACACCAGAAACAAAGAAATTTGGTTTCTTTCCAGTACTTCTCTCCACAATAGCCTCAGTTTCCTTAGAGATTTCTCCAATTCCTATAGGTGTGGGCTTGGTGGCCTAGGAGGTGGAGTTTTCTCAGTAATGTCTCTCATAATTATTTGATCTCATTCCCTCTGAGTATCTTCAATAACCTCATCATACTTTCTACCCATAATCTTCACAAGTCTAGCTTTTTTTCTCAACAAAGGTTTGAGTTCCTTAAGTATTTTCTCTCTCTCTCTCTCTTGTATGGAAACTACAGGCAACATTGTCCTCAATGGTTTGATTCCTAATTTCTTCATCTTCTATTTGTGAAAGCTATTTTATAATCTCTAGTTTATCATAAAAATATTTAGGTATACTTACCTCAATCTCTAATAGGTTCTTCTTGTAGAAGAGTAGGTGTTCAATTACCATATCTTCTATCAATGCTTAATTATCAAATTCATACCTCTCATAGTATTTTTTTAGTGTCTTTAGGTTACTATCTCTGATGATCCTTTTGTGCAATATTTTTATGTCTGGTTTCTAGAGGTCCTCTGATTTCTTTTGTTCTATCTTCTCTTCTTTCTTCTCATCTACCTTATCCCTTTTCTTCTCAGGTTCCTTATCATCTTTCCTTTTAACTTCCACTTCAAGCTTTTGTTTCTTAGGTCTATTAGGTTCAGTTGATCTAGTGGATCTTCTAGGTGTGTTCGCGGGTGTATCTTCTTGTGTTGTCTTCTTTGGAGTGATAGATAGGTCAATTATAGTAGAAGTGGGACTTACTATGTTTTCTGCTTCAGAAGATGAAGGGGCTTCAATTCTCTTGCTTTCTGAATCAGAGGATCCCTCAGTCATCTTAGTCCTTACCTCTTTTAACTCTTCCTTTGATATCTTGGCCTTAGATGCCATATCACCAACCATTTTCTCTATCTTTCTTTTCTTTATGCCTTTATCATGTTCTTCTCTAACTTTAGCTGATTTCTCTTCATATGTGCCCCATCTTTCTTCAGATGTGTCAACTTCAGATGCCAAGACATGTTCTATTTTCATAATAGGGTATGTGCAAGATCATGAGGGGCCAAACTACGCCCTTAAGTGGCAATGAAAAATCAGCAAATCAGGGTTAGTCAACTTGACGTGAAAATTTCAACTAGCTATGAACCTAATATTAAAAAGTTGTAAGAATAGAATCTGTAGAAAATTGAATTTAGTTTCTAAAATACTAGGCCTTTTTTGAGAAAAAGTTAGCATGATTGGTGAAAATTATAGATTTCAATACATCAGTACAAAAATTTCAGGAAAAAAATAAGAAGTAGGTGTATGTCTGACCACCTTAATCATAATCAAATGATAATATTTTATTATAAGATTTTATATATAAGTAGTAGACTCATGCTCGGATGTGATGCATATTTTTTTGTAATTTTATTCCAAAAAAATAATTAATTATGAATTTTCTGCTACAACATTTTCAGAATAAAAAAACTCTCGTGTCTTCAAAACTTTAACTCATTCAAAACTTTACAAAATTCAATGTGATGCATTTTTTGAATTTCAAAAATGTTATACCGTTTGAAAGTTATAGTCATTTTTCAGTCAGTATATAAATCAGCACTTTAGAGTTAGCTCAATTGAAAAATAACTAATAATTACTTACCGAATTCAAAATTTGACAGCAATTATATCGATAGACAGCTGATAATCTCCTTAAGATAGCATTTTCGTTTTATCAAATTCAGGTGAAAAAAAAGTCGTCAGCTACATTGTCAAAGTCTGGAACTCAGAGAAACAAGGGAAAAACACATATTTGAGACATTCCAATAGTTGACCATGTAGGTTTGGTGCACAAAGCAATACCAAGCCTAATCAGGTACCCGATATTTTCAGGTACCCAATATTTACCCGATATTTTGAATTTTCACTTTGCCTCCACTTTCTCCCTCCCATTTCTCCATCCTTCATAAACATATATATATTAGATATATATTAGATATATATATATATTAGATATATTAAATATTATATAATATCAATTATATATTAAATGTTATATAATATATATTTTACATTAAATATTATTTAATATATATTAATATTAAAAACTATATATTAGATTATATATTATATATATTAAATATTATATAATATAAATGTTACATTAAATATTATTTAATTATATATTAATATCAAAAACTATATATTAAATTATATATTATATATTATATATTATATATTATATAATATACATTTTACATTTTAAATATTATTTAATATGATTCTAAGCACAAGCATGAGTCCCTACAGGGGCATAGTTGTGCCTTTTACAGGTGCTGAAAACCCTAACTACGCAAAAATGGAGGCTTTGAAGAATAGTTCACTGGAGGTGGATTATAGAAGCAGAGGGCAAGAGAATCACTCTGTTTCCACCGCCTATGGCTGTGAAATGGTATCTTTCCCTGCTTTTTCAACCGAAACACTAAATTGCAAAGGTTCTCAAAATAGATTCTGGTCACCAGATAATTGTACCACGCATGTTGATAATCCAACAGCTCAACAGAGTCATTGGGAGGTTAAACAAGAACAACCGAACGGACCTTTAAACCAGTCGAAGATTATGGAGAGTGGGGAAGGGTTTGGTAAAATGAGCAGTTGTACTAGAAATTATGCAGGCACCGTAGAACTGACCGCATTAATAAATTTAAAGAAGAGATCAGCGGTGGTGCGACATTATGAGGAAAGCATTATCGTTTCGATGGTGCTACCCTGAAATTATGAAGAATGTCTTGCCACTTCAATGCCAACGTCGCCTTTGTCTCAGACTTTTGCCATCGCTTCTCATCAGTACTCTGAGATATGGCAGGGATTGCAGGCTTTTGCACAGCATAGTCCATCATAAATTCTCTATAAATCATCATGCGTTCCAGTATTCTACGCATTTTTGAATGACTTACCTGAAGAATTTAATTTTTACCCTAATTTTGGATCCATGGATTGTCATTTTGTATTCGGAGAGAAGCTGCGGATTGCAAGAATTTGATAAATTTGGTTTATCTCATTTTCTTTCTCTACCATTTCTGAGTAATACAATTTTGTTTTTGTCAGTCTTAAATGATTTCGCCTGAAGTTAATGAATTTTTTTAGATGATTTTCTCTGAAGTTTTAATGAAATTTCTTCCATGGATGCTAATGAAATCTCTTCCATGAATGCTGATAAGATGTTTAAATTCAGAGTTAATAAATTCTATAGCTTGAATGTTCTTTGTTGTAGAAGGTTATTTTCATGGTTTGTGATTCATGCAATTCCTTAATAGTTTCATTCTTAAAAGAATTCATAACTAGATTTTCCATAGCCAATTTTCTTCTTGGTTGTTGCAATATTTTCTCCTCCACTGAACATTTTGTAATTAGTTGATATACAATTACATTTTTCTCTTGGCCAATTCTGTGGGCTCAGGATTGAGCCTGTAGATACACAAAAGGGTTAAAATCTGGATCTGGTGGAAGAGTAGTATTAGCAAGAAGTCATTCACTAAAATCTCCTTTGGGTCATGGGGATTCCCTAGGGGTCCTAGTACACCTTATCATGCATTAGGACCCCTAGGGATTCCACATGAACCCTTTTGACACATTGGAATGCTCAAGTATGTCTTAAGGGCTCCTAAGACCCCTTAAGACACACTTGAGCATTCCAATGTGTCAAAAGGGGTAATGGGAACTCCCTAGGGGTCCTAGTACACTTTATCACATGTTAGGAACCCTAAGAAGTCCCCATGACCCCTTTTCATACATTGGAATGCTCAAATGTTTCTTAAGGGGTCCTAGCAACCCTTCGGACACACTTGAGCATTCCAATGTGTCAAAAGGGGTCAGGGGGACTCCCTAGGGGTCCTAGTACGCCTTATCACGCATTAGGACCCCTAGGAAGTCCTGATGACCCCTTTTGACACATTGGAATGCTCAAGTGTGTCTTAAGGGGTCCTACGACCCCTTCAGACACACTTGAGCATTCCAATGTGTCAAAAGGGATCATCGGGACTCCCTCGGGGTCCTAACATGTGATAAGGCATACTAGGACCCCCAAGGAGTCCCTGTGACCCCTTTTGACACATTAGAACACACAAGTGTGTCTTAAGGGGTCATAGGACCCCTTAAGACACACTTGAGCGTGATAATGTGTCAAAAGGGGTCATGAGGACTCCCTAAGGGTCCTAACTCGTGATAAGGCATACTAGGACCCCTAGGGAGTCCCCATGACCCCTTTTGACATATTGGAATTCTCAAGTGTGTCTTAAGAGGTCCTAAGACCCCTTAAGACACACTTGAGCATTCCAATGTGTCAAAAGTGGTCATGGGGAATTCCTAGGGGTACAACATGTGATAAGGTGTACTAGGACCCCTAGGGAGTACCCATGACCCTGTTTGACATATTGGAACACTCAAGTGTGTCTTAAGGGGTCTTAGGACCCCTTCAGACACACTTGAGTGTTCCAAAGTGTCAAAAGGGGTCATGGGAAACCCTAGGGGTCCTAATATGCCTTATCACATGTTAGGACCCCTAGGAAGTCCCCATGACCCCTTTTGACACATTGGAATGCTCAAGTGTGTCTTAAGGGGTCCTAAGACCCCTTAAGATACACATGAGCATTCCAATGTGTCAAAAGGGGTCATGTGGAGTCCCTAGGGGTCCTAACATGTGATAAGGCGTACTAGGAACCCTAGGGAGTCCCCATGACCCATTTTGACACATTGGAATGCCCAAGTGTGTCTGAAGGGGTTGTAGGACTCCTTAAGACACACTTGAGCATTCCAATGTGTCAAAAGGGGTCATGGGGACTCCCTAGGGGTCCTAGTACACCTTATCACCTGTTAGGACCCCTAGGGAGTCCCCATCACCCCTTTTGACACATTGGAATGCTCAAGTGTGTCTTAAGGGGTCATAAGAGCCCTTCGGACACACTTGAGCATTCTAATGTGTCAAAAGGGGTCATGGGGACTCCCTAGGGGTCCTAATAGGTGATAAGGCGTACTAGGACCCCTAGGGAGTCCCCATGACCCCTTTTGACACATTGGAATGCTCAAGTGTGTCTTAAGGAGTCCTACAACCCCTTCAGACACACTTGGGCATTCCAATGTGTCAAAATGGGTCATGGGGACTCCCTAGGGTTCCTAGTACACCTTATCACATGTTAGGACCCCTAGGGACTCCACATGACCCCTTTTGACACATTGGAATGCTCATGTGTATCTTAAGGGGTCTTAGGACCCCTTAAGACACACTTGAGCATTCCAATGTGTCAAAAGGGGTCATGGGGACTCCCTAGGGGTCCTAGTATGCCTTATCATATGTTAGGACCCCTAGGAAGTCCCCATGACCCCTTTTGACACATTGGAATGCTCAAGTGTGTCTTAAGGGGTCCAATGACCCATTCAGACACACTTGAGTGTTCCAATGTGTCAGAAGGGGTTAGGGGGACTCCCTAGGGGTCCTAGTACACCTTATCATGCATTAGGATCTGTAGGAAGTCTCGATGACCCCTTTTGACACATTGGAAGGCTCAAGTGTGTCTTAAGGGGTCTTAGGACCCCTTCAGACACACTTGAGTGTTCCAAAGTGTCAAAAGGGGTCATGGGGACTCCCTAGGGGTCCTAACATCTGATAAGGCTTACTACAACCCCTAGGGAGTCCCCATGACCACTTTTGACACATTGGAATGCTCAAGTGTGTTTTAAGGGGTCCTAAGACACCTTCAGACACACTTGAGCATTCCAATGTGTCAAAATGGGTCATTGGGGCTCCCTAGGGGTCCTAACACATGATAAGGCATACTAAGACACCAAGGGAGTCCCCATGATCCCTTTTGACACATTGGAATGCTCAAGTATGTCTTAAGGGGTCCTAAGACCCCTTCGGACAAACTTGAGCATTCCAATGTGTCAAAAGGGGTCATGGGGACTCCCTAGGGGTCCTAGTATGCCTTATCATGCGTTAGGACCCCTAAGGAGTCCCCATAACCCCTTTTGACACATTAGAATCCTTAAGTGTGTCCGAATGGGTTTTATGACCCCTTAAGACACACTTGAGCATTCCAATGTGTCAAAAGGGGTCATGTGGACTCCTTAAGGGTCTTAGTATGCCTTATCATGTGTTAGGACCCCTAGGAAGTCCCCATGACCCCTTTTGACACATTGGAATTCTCAAGTGTGTCTTAAGGGGTCCTAGGACCCCTTCGGACACACTTGAGTGTTCCAATGTTTCAGAAGGGGTCAGGGGGACTCCCTAGGGGTCCTAGTATGCCTTATCACATGTTAAAAACCCTAGGAAGTCCCGATGACCCCTTTTGACACATTGGAAGTCTCAGGTGTGTCTTAAGGGGTCCCAAGACCCCTTAAGACACACTTGAGCATTCCAATGTGTCAAAAGGGGTCATGTGGACTCCCTAGGGGTCCTAACATGTGATAAGGCATACTAGGACCCCTAGGGAGTCCCCATAACCCTTTTTGACATGTTGGAATGCTCAAGTGTGTTTGAAGGTGTCGTAGGACCCCTTAAGACATAGTTGCGCATTCCAATGTATCAAAAGGGGTCATCGAGACTTCCTAGGGGTCCTAACATGTGATAAGGTGTACTAGGACCCCAAGGGAGTCCCCATGACCCCTTTTGACACATTGGAATGCTCAAGTGTGTCTTAAGGGGTCGTAGGACCCCTTAAGACACACTTGAGCATTCCAATGTGTCAAAAGGGGTCATGGGGACTCCCTTGGGGTCCTAGTACACCTTATCACATGTTAGGACCCCTAAGAAGTCTTTATGACCCCTTTTGATACATTGGAATGAACAACTGTGTCTTAAGGGGTCCTACGACCCCTTCAAACACACTTGAGCATTCCAATATGTCAAAAGGGGTCATAGGGACTCCCTAAGTGTCCTAGTATGCCTTATCATGCATTAGGACCGCTAGGGAGTCCACATGACCCCTTTTGACACATTGTAATGCTCAAGTGTGTCTTAAGGGGTCTTAGGACCCCTTAATACACTTGAGCATTCCAATGTGTCAAAAGGGGTCATGGGGACTCCCTAGGGGTCTTAGTATGCATTATCATGCATTAGGACACCTAGGAAGTCCCCATGACCCCTTTTGACACATTGGAATGCTTAAGTGTGTCTTAACGAGTCCTATGACACCTTTGGAGACACTTGAGCATTCCAATGTGTTAGAAGGGGTCAGGGGGACTCCCTAGGGGTTCTAGTATGCCTTATCACATGTTAGGACCCCTAGGAAGTCTCGATGACCCCTTTTGACACTTTGGAACACTCAAGTGTTTCTGAAGGGGTCTGTCAGGGGGACTCCCTATGGGTTCTAGTATGCCTTATCACATGTTAGGACCCATAAGTAGTCCTGATGACCCCTTTTGACACATTGGAAGGCTCAAGTGTGTCTTAAGGGGTCTTAGGACCCCTTCAGACACACTTGAGTATTCCAAAGTGTCAAAAGGGGTCATGGGGACTCCCTAGGGTTCCTAACGCATGATAAGGCTTACTAGGACCCCTAGGGAGTCCCCATGACCCCTTTTGACACATTGGAATGCTCAATCATTTTTTAAGGAGTCCTAGGACACCTTCAAACACACATGAGCATTCCAATGTGTCAAAAGGGGTCATGGTGACTCCCTAGGGGTCCTAATGTGAGATAAGGCATACTAGGACCCCAAGGGAGTCCCCATGACTCCTTTTGACACATTGGAACACTCAAGTGTGTCTTAAGGGGTCCTATCTCATGTTAGGACCCCTAGGGAGTCCCCATGACCCCTTCTGACACATTGAAATGCTCAAGTGTGTCTTAAGGGGTCCTAAGACCCCTTCGTACACACTTGAGCATTCCAATGTGTCAAAAGGGGTCAGGACCCCTAGGGAGTTCCCATGACCCCTTTTGACACATTGGAATGCTCAAGTGTGTCCAAAGGGGTCTTAGGACCCCTTAAGACACACTTGAGCATTCCAATGTGTCAAAAGGGGTCATGGGGACTCCCTAGGGGTCCTAACGAGTGATAAGGTGTACTAGGACCCCAAGGGAGTCCCCATGACTCCTTTTGACACATTCCAATGCTCAAGTGTGTCTTAAGGGGTTTTAGGACCCCTTAAGACACACTTGAGCATTTGAATGTGTCAAAAGGGGTCACGGGGACTCCCTAGGGGTCCTAGTACACCTTATCACGCGTTAGGACCCCTAGGAAGTCCCGATGACCCCTTTTGACACATTGGAATGCTCAAGTGTGTCTTGAGGGGTCCTACGACCCCTTCAGACACACTTGAGCATTCAAATTTTTCAAAAGGGGTCATGGGGACTCCCTAGGGGTCCTAGTATGCCTTATCATGTGTTAGGATCCCTAGGGAGTCCACATGACCTCTTTTGACAAATTGGAATGCTCAAGTGTGTCTTAAGGGGTCTTAGGACCCCTTAAGACACACTTGAGCATTCCAATGTGTCAAAAGGGGTCATGGGGATTCCCTAGGGGTCTTAGGAACCCTTAAGACACACTTGAGCGTTCCAATTTGTCAAAAGGGATCATGTGGACTCCCTAGGGGTCCTAGTATGCCTTATCACATGTTAGGACCCCTAGGAAGTCCCCATGACCCCTTTTGACACATTGGAATGCTCAAGTGTGTCTTAAGGGGTCCTAGGACCCCTTCGGACACACTTGAGCATTCCAATGTGTCAGAAGGGGTCAGAGGGACTCCCTAGGTGTCCTAGTATTCCTTATCACATTGTAGGACCCCTAGGAAGTCCTGATGACCCCTTTTGACACATTGGAAGGCTCAAGTGTGTCCTAAGGGGTCTTAGGACCCCTTTGGACACACTTTAGTGTTCCAAAGTGTCAAAAGGGGTCATGGGGACTCCCTAGGGGTCCTAACTCATGATAAGGCTTACTAGGACCCCTAGGGAGTCCACATGACCCTTTTTGACACATTGGAATGCTCAAGTGTGTCTTAAGGGGACCCCTTAAGACACACTTAAGACACACTTGAGCATTCCAATGTGTTAAAAGGGGTCATGTGGACTCCCTAGGGGTCCTAACACGTGATAAGGCTTACTAGGACACCTAGGGAGTTCCCATGACCCCTTTTGACACTTTGGAACACTCAAGTGTGTCTGAAGGGGTCCTAAGACCCCTTAAGATCCACTTGTGCCTTCCAATGTGTCAAAAAGTGTCATCGGGACTTCCTAGGGGTCCTAACGCGTGATAAGGTGTTCTAGGACCCCCAGGGAGTCCCCATGACCCCTTTTGACACATTGGAATGCTCAAGTGTGTTCGAAGGGGTACCCCTTCGGACACACTTGAGCATTCCAATGTGTCAAAAGGGGTCATGGGGACTCCCTGGGGGTCCTAGTATGCCTTATCACACATTAGGACCCCTAGGAAGAACTTCATTAATGTATGCTCTAGGAGGAAGATTATAATTTCCATATTTCTGCAAGAGATTCTCCAAAATTTGTAATATTATATATAATATATTAGTATACATTTGTGTGTGTATATATATATATATATATGTTAGTATATATAATATATTAGTATATTATAATACATTCTTATATTTTAATACATTAGTACATATAATACACTAGTATATTGTAATACATTAGGATATATATAATATACATTATATATATCATATGCATCTTTTATTTATATCTATTATATACATCAATATATGTAAAAGTTAAATTTTTTTCATTTGCTCCCACCTTTTTTTCATCAACCTGAGAGTATCGGGTACCCGATATGAAATTGGATACATGATTTTTTCCAGGTAATATATGACCAAAATACTCCCTATCCCCACAGACCAGACAATCACGGGATTTGATACTTTTTTCACGCGTTGCGAAAAAAAAAAAGTGATTTGGGGCCCATTGTTTGATTTTTGTCGACTTGTGGTCTCACCATGGGAAGCAGTAGTTGTTGAAAGGCTAAATGCAAGAGGAAGTTGAAAGATGACAAAATTCAAGCATATAGGGAAAAGGATAAGGAAAATCACCGAAGAAGGAGAGAAGGTATGTTAAACATTAATCAAGGTGACCCCGTAAATGTAGTTGTAAGTGAAGAGGATGTTCAATTTGAAAATGCATAGATGGAGATTGACAATGTAGACTTTGGGAACAAAAATGTTTCACAAGAACCACATGAATGTTATACATCTCCAAATTATATGCGAAATGAAGGCCCTTGCAATAAAGATAATCAATCTTCAAATTCAGGGCTTTCAAGAACACCTAAATGGTTAATTGAAATTGAGGAGAACATTATGAATAGTTGGGAAGGAAAGAGGTCACATAGAACCGTTAGGTTGTAGGCTTCAAGACTTTATGATCAATTTTTTTGAAACAAGATGTTAGTTGAGCAATGTCAAATTTTTGTGCAGTTGTTAAAGATGCAAAACATGAGACCTATGCTTGTGAAATTGAAGATTAGTGTGAACAAGAAAATGGAGAGAAATGCCATTGTTGTGAAGAATCTTTTCAATGCTCTCAATAACATTGGGAAGACTAGTAGAGAAAAAGACAAGAGAGTTGCTCAGAGGGTTATTACAACCTCCTTAGTAAGTCATCAGTTTAGAAGGGCTCGTTTGATGAGACAAACTTGTGTTGACTTCAATATAGACCATAAAAATTTGGGTAGAGCACTTGCAAGAAGAGAAAGACTTGATGATCTACTTCAAATTGATACATGGGCTTATGGTGGGAGACTTCCACATTTTGATAAGAAGCTAACAGATGTTGTCAAGGATGAGATTCAACAATTTTGGGATGCTAACTCAAGAGTGTCACCAAATCTGAAGGATGTCTTGAAGTTGAGATTTGGCAATGGAGACCGCACTCCACATCCTAAACATTATGTGGAGGTAAGTCAAACAATGTTGTATAAAAAATTTTGTGAGACACATCCAACATTGAAAATATCACAAAGGTCTTTTGAATATGTGAAACCATTTTATTATGTACCCCTTAAGATTTGAAATACATATTGTTGCAAATATCATGTAGATTTTTCAATGCATCATGAATTATTACGGTCTATTCATTCTACTTTGCATAATAATGAAATGCTAGAGGATTGTGGTGCAAGTGGTCTTCCCAAATCATCAAGAGACTTGCTAGATCAATTTTTATGTCATAGAGATGATGGTTGTTTATTTTATAAAAAGATTGCTTAAATGCCAAGTGCTCAGAATGTGGTGGCTTGTCCAAGTTTAGAACATGTTTTCATGAGGGTTTGGAACACAATTTTGGAAAGACACTCATCCAAAAAAAGGTATATGAAACAGTAAAATATACATTGAAGAGTAAAGGTGAAGGCTCTAGATGTGAGTTAGTTGCAAAATAATACAATGTTGCTGATTTTATCTCAGATTTCAAGACAAATCTTTTTTACAAGTATGCAAGGCATAGTCACAGGTCTCAATGGTTGGATCAACAATTCAAGACATGTAAGGACACTTTCCCCATTGGAACTATTATATCTGTTGTAGACTTTATGGAGAACTATACATTGCAGCCCCAAAATGAGACTCAAGCTCAATATTACAATTCCATTCAGGTTGCTATTTTTGTACACATCACATATAGACATTCCCCTAAAAGCACAAAAGATGAGTGAAAGATAATCAAAGAGTACCATTTTTATATGAGCGATGATAGGTCTCACTCTCATGAGTTTGTTCAACATTGTTTCCAGAACTATTTTGACTTCTTGCAGGAAAATGGTATTGCTATGGATAGGCATCTCATTTGGTCGGATAATTGCACCAGTCAATTTAAGAATGCTAGAATGTTTTATTAGTTGTGTAGAATGCATGTGGAGAGAGGTGTACCTCATATTTGGAGTTTTTTTGAGTTAGGGCATGGGAGAGGGGAGAATGATGGAGCAGGTGTGTGTGTGAAGAGAGCTCTAGTTAAGGAGAAATTGAGGATTTTAGGTGCTATACTTCTTGATGCTCATTCTATTGTTAATTGGTGTACTTTAGCATTGTCACAGGGGGGAATCTTGATTCTATAGTGCATAGATTCTTTTGGTTGGTTGAGGAGGGAACTATAGGAGATAGATTGGATTGTCAAATAGTGAAAGACTCTTAAAAAATGCATTCATTCCGAAGCTCCAATAGTAGTACATGGACCATTTGGACACGAGAGTTGGCTTGTTTTTGCCCCATGTGTTTTTAGTATGATTGGGATCATTGTGAGTCAAGTGAGTGGGTGGATACATGGGTTCCACAATATTTGACTCCTTTATCTTTGACACTCTCTATAAGAAATGATGACATGGACACTTCAGTTGACTATGACCATCTTTCAGATCTTCTGAAGCTAGGAGATGTTTTTGCATTGGTTGCACCACAGGGGAATGATGAGAGGTTAGATTATTGGTTAGCACATTGTGTATGAGGTAAAAAGAAGCTTGTACAACCAATGACAGATGGTGATGGGTTCACATATCCTACTAGTTTAGTTTTTGTTGCGGGAACATGGCTACAAACATACATGATTAGAAAGAATGGAGTTCCCGCATTTGAAGACTATGAGAAGCACAAAACTATTCTCATGTATTCACACCTTGTTATAGCAACAAATGTCAAGTTGTCAAAGCATCAAGGAAGACCAAAGACAAAAGAACTTTGGACTATTACTACTGCTGATCATGAAGCACTATTGGAGACCCTGAAGCAAAGAGATGACCCTTCAAGAACACTTTACTAGGTAATAAGTTAACTTAGTGCATTGTTTTCTAAGTTCGTTAAGCTTAATTTCAATACATTAATTTGACCTTTCTTAGATTGTATTTTGAGTCAATAAACTTGGTTTTGTATGTGGATTGTAACTTGTGCAAGAGAACCTATGAAGATGCCTATGGTCACCATGGATCCAATCAGAGATAGAAGGACAAAAGGATCCTTAATGGTTGATTGAGATCTTTTGAAGCCTATAATGGCAATTTGTAATAATCAATTTGATTTAAAAGTTAAATGTCCTAAAACTCTTCATAAGGACTTATGACCAAAATCATGTATGGGTGGCCAATAGTGCCAAGAAGGGATCTTACATGTCATATACTTATGTCATTTGCATGGTTTGAATTCTTACATGTTTGATTGTTGTTTCTAATGCTTTAAGGATATTATTTTTTAGCATTTCAATCAATCTATAAAAGTTAAACCTCAAACATAATAAGCTCCATAGTTCAAATTTCACAAGCTTAATCATGATTAATTTCACAGTTCAAATTTCAAACATACCACTAACAATCAGTTGAAAGCGGCTCAACAACATATCTTTCAAACTAGAAGTGATCTTTCAAGGCTCATATCTCGGACTTCGTGAGAGGTATCAAAAAATTGTTAGGTGCTACAAGATCATGTTTTTTAGGTCTACAATAATCTCTCTTAGTTTTGGGCGATTCTATTTCATTTACATTTGGCAAGGCGATCTCAGTCGATGCCAAAACTTGCAATGAGGGTCAGTTGAAAGTGGCTCAGCAGTGTATCTTTCAAACCATTTGACATGGCATCAAACCGTCTACTCCATTGGCTCTGATTGGCTGGCTAAACACCAGTGACAACCCTGTTCTACCCAAAAAGTCACCAGGACGCTCGTGACCATGCTCGACCCAAGTGACCCCAAGGTGCACTAAGCACGATTGGGTAGTGATCTTCCAGAGCTCGTATCTCAATCTTTGTGAGAGGTATCAAAAAATTGGTAGATGTTACAGGATCATGTTTTTGAGGTCTACAATAACTTCTCTTGGTTTTGGGCGATTCAACTTAGTTTGCATTTGGCAAGGTGATCTCAATCGATGCCAAAACTTGCAGTGAGGATCAGTTGAAAGTGGCTCAGCAGTGTATCTTTCAAACCATCTAACTTGGCATCGAACCATCTGCTCCATCAGCTCTGGTTGGCCAGCTAAACACTAGTGAAAACCCTATTCTACCCATAGAGTCATCAAAACGCTTGTGACCACGCTCGACCCAAGTGACCCCAAGGTGCACTAAGCATGATTGGGCAGTGATCTTCTGGGTCTTGTATCTCAAACTTCATGAGAGGTATCGACAAACCATCAAGTGCTATGGGATCATGTTTTTGAGTTCTACAATAACCTCTCTCAATTTTGGATGATTTGACTTCATTTGCATTTGGCAAGGCAATCTTAGTCGATGCCAAAACTCGTAGTGAGGGTCAGTTGAAAGTGGCTCAGCAACGTATCTTTCAAACTATCTGACCTGGCATCAAACCATCTGCTCCATTGGCTCTAGTTGGCTTGGTAAACACCAATGAAAACCCCATTCTACCCACAGAGTCATCAGAATGCTCACGACCACACTCGACCCAAGTGACCCCAAGGTGCACTAAGCACGATTGGGAAGCGATCTTCCGGGGCTAGTGCAGGGCACCCTCCACTAGTAGAAATTTGAATTGCATTGTTATGTTTGTAATAAATAGGTTGGATCTAAATAGATCATCCTAATTTTGGTTTGGAATCCCTAATGTGTGATCAAGGATATTTTGGCAATGTGTTGGTTAACAGTTTGTCCTCTCGTTAGATTTATAATCTCTGACTCTTCTTAACACCAACAGTTTGTCCTCCTGTTAGATTTATAATCTCTGACTCTTCTTAACAACCAAGGTGAGAGAACAAAAGGATGTCACCAACAAATGGGTCAATGTATGTTTACAATCACTGCCCTCTAAATTAGCAGGTACAGCTCCCTAATTGTATTTGATCTTCAATAAATTTGTTTTTTATTAATCATCAGATACTCTGAGCAATGAAATTGTAACCAAACTACTTGTAGGCACAAGTAATTCAGGCAAGGATAAGATGGAGATAATCTACAACCCTCAGTAGAATGCTGATTATAGATCATCACATGATTTAAACACCTAAACTAATTCTATTCTACCTTTTTATGAAATGCAGATTCTACTTGATGAATAGAAGTAGACTTACACAATAAAGGTAAATGGAATCACCAATACTCCAACCACTTAGCATGAAATAGAATTCAGGAAGAAATTACAGTCTCAGAATATAATTGTACTTTCCATTCAAAGATGCAACTAAAATAAAGAGTGAACAGAGGAAGAATTACAAATGAAAGACCAACTGGAATTGATCACACCACAATTTCTGACATGAAATGGCATTCAATCAGAAAAAGCAATTTCACTTATAACTGTTCTTTCCATTCATCATGCAAATAAACTATGAAAATGGAACAACAAATAGGAATTCAGCTTTGTAAATAGAATCACACTGCTTCATTGACAAGTTTGCTGACCCTTTCATTCATTTTCTTCACAGTATTTATACAATGCTTATAGGAAATGATTCATCTTCCAGAATTCAAAAAGACAAGATAGAAAGAGAGAACATCTCGATGATAGAATTTGAAAAGCCAATCACTGACATGAGAATAAGAAAAGACATTATAATTATGACGCTTTGATTTGAGTCCTTCATCTTCTTTTTAATAGCATTTGTCAAGTCAAATCCATTGGGCTTCTCGGAGTCGAACTATCTTCCAAACAATAATCAATCCGATTTGCAACTGTATTCAACCTTCTTTAAATATCTCAAAAATATTTGGCATGATCTTATAGCTTTTATCATTACCACCACAAGCTATAGCATACAACATTGTTAGGATTATATTCTTCATTCTTTTCCTACCCGTGACTTTAGTTGAAAGATCTATCATCCATATCCACCTCGGTTCTTAGTCACCTTCAACTTATTCATTTACGATAGTTGAAAATTTACATCGTCTTTCAATCTCTTTATTTTCCTTAAGTCTCGGGTCCCACCTGACAAGTTTCTCATCGGATGGTGGTCATATGATCATGAGAGGAAAGAATATTCCTTGTGATCATACGATAGTCGTAGATCTCCCGCATTTGTTAGAACTCAACACTAGCAGGGTCCACAGGACAGATGGCAGTCGGTCATAATCCTTTTGCACTTTACAATGTCTGAAAACTTAGAACATCGGCCCCACCTGATAGATTCTCATCAGACGGTGGTCGTATGATCGTGAGAGGAAAGAATATTCCTCATGATCATACGATAGCTGTAGATCTCCCGTATTTGTCGAAACTCAACACTAGTAGGGTCCACAAGACAGATGGCACCTTGTCATTATTTCGCATGAAATAAACATCGTGTAACTTTTTTATGCAAAATAATGACAGCCATAGATTCTGACCGATCATCAACCACATTGAATGTTAACCTTCTGATCAACTGAGAAACAAAATGGATCTTTTTGATCAGATTTGCACACTGTTAGAATGAAGTCTAGATATTTCAATACTGGCTTTGTCATTGCTTCCGTTACATGAAGAATCTTGCCTTTGATATACTATAAAAATCTTGAGATCATGGCTTTCAAGCATCATCCTACTTTGAAAAGAAAATCATTTGGAGCACCATAATCTTTGCCGGATTGGGAGCTACAACTTACCCAAACAATGAGACCTCAAAACAACCCACCTAGCTAAAACATGAAGACAAATTGAAGGGAAACCCGACAAAGATTTCCTATCTTAGAGGAAATCTAGACCTAGACATTACATGACTAGTCCTGACTTGTAATATTAAGATTATCACTTTGACATCATGGAAAGAGGATAAGAAGTGAGGCAACACAATGTTATAAGCCTAAGATACCTTAGGTCATGGGGTTCACCTAGTTAGTGATAATTTGCTAGGTTAGGCTTATGGAGTCTTAAAGGTTGATTTTAGATTATTTTCACTTGAAAAATCATGTTGATAGGTTTTTATCTCAAAAATAAATCATAAACTCTATCGAGTTCATAAAATGGCATATTTTGCAAAATTGCAAAAATGCAATAAAAGTTGTTGTTGCAACTTTCTAAAATTTCTCGAAAGATTGGAATTGGAAACCCAAGAGTCAAATGGGTTCTCCAATCAATATACCTTCATTTTGAAGGTTATATATGCTCATCACTTTGAACCATAATGGTAAGAAGTTGGATTTTGTAAACTGATGCCATAAAGGAGGAATGCAAACCATTTTTTATCCATTTCTCAAAGTTGTATGGGTGTGTACAGACTTACAGGGTCATGATTTGAATGTGGGAATATTTTATTGCATGTTAGTGTACATTTTCATTAATTTGAAGAAGTTTTAGATTCATTTTTTAAAGTTATTTCAATTCTTTTCAAAACAATCCAAGAAGCAAGCTTTTCTAGGGCCCTGAACACTAATGGAGGCCTAACTTGCATTCTAGCCATGGGTTTAACCTAAGAATTTGGAAAATGCAAGTTAGGTCTATGTATCAATGGATTCTAAAGGCTCATGTAGTGGCTTGAAGGGCAAGGCCTTCATGCATCAGGCCCTAGTCTGAATTTTTGAGAGGATTCAGTCTGGAAAGTAGAAGAAAGTTGTAAAGAAGTGCATAGAATAGATAAGTGAGTGAAGTAAAGGTGGTTTTGAGTTATTTGGGGTTGGAGAAGAATATCTGAAGCACTGTACCAGTTCCATGAACCCTATACCTCATACTTTCTTTGTAAACCAAGCTTAATTAGGCCAATTAGGTCTATGTCCAAGGTGGGTGTTAGGTGGCTCTAGAGTGGAGTTGGAAGGAAAGGCTTTGGGATATTAAATAACTTCCAAATGGGTGTTTGAAAATGCCCTAATTGTATCAAGATACTTAGTTGTGCAAAAGTTAGAGTAGAAAACCTCTATTGAGAAGGCTACAAGGAAATTGGCGTCCAGGTCTAGTTTGCCATGGTACGGTTTTGGTGGGATTAAACCAAGTGTTATTTCAGAGGCCTTAGGTCATATGAGGACCATCTAAATTCTTGGGAGTGGTCAGGAAGTCCACTAGTGAAGACTTCTATCAATAAGTTAGTTTTAGGCCTAGTGTCCCTAAAGCCAAAAAGGAATTGAAGTTTGATTGAGTGTGTAACTTTGCAAATGGAGTTTATTGGGATAGAAATACATTTTTTGGTTGTGTTATACAATCAAAAGAGTTTGGGATTACCCTTAAGCCTTTGTGGTTGGTTGGTGAGTTGTGGGAGGTAGTAGAAGGGCACTCCACTTTCTTGTTGTAATCTCTATATTAGGGGCTCGTATATGTAAACTGTTTGACAAAATGCCCGCAAGAAGAGCACGGCATATGGAATTATAGATAGGAGCAGTAGAACTAGTAAAAGGTATCCAAAAATGAAGTTTCCAAAGCTTTTTTAGGTTAGACTGGTCGATGACAATGAGAATTGGTTTCGCACATCGACAGTATTGGCATTCGAGAACATGATAATCTATAATGCAATTTCAATATTAAGACATTATCATTTCCTGAGAATGCCCCAACACTGAATGTCAAGGAGGACCTGACATCTTCCCTAATGGATAGAACCTTGTTTCATGCTCGGTTGTTGGATTCATAAAGGTCTGGGACTATATCAGTGGGAAACTTAAGAGTGATTTTCAATACCAAGTTGATGATGCCTTCATCATGCATGATAATGCAGTTCTTTGTGTTGACATCAGTCATGATTCAGAGATGTTGGCTTCAGGTTTATAGGGTGGGAAAATTGAGGAGGACATGCTCGCAATTGAATCCCAAAATACGTATGTATGATGGCTTTGACAAAATGTTTCTTGGTGTCACTTGCATGAAGTGGTATGTGTGTGGAGAGCCATAAATGACATGCTCTAGTTATAGCACCAAGAATCCAATCAAAAAATAGAGGCATTAACACTTGTGTTGCAATAAGATCCAGATGGCACTATTCTATAGGAATAGATCCATTTTGAAAGATGTAGAGCACCAAGTAACATGGACTTTCATAACAAAATATTACTAAGGCACTCACAAAGGGAGACTCTAATGTATTCAAGAAAGAAGATGTGGATAGAAACGTCCTCAAGAATTAGTTATTATAACAGGAAAGAAACTGACCGAAAGGGGAAAATAAATAAGGCTCGTAGAGGAGATTTTGGCGGTTCCAGATTCTGCTTGATCGGAGAGACTTTATGCCAGGGGAGGGATAGATTAGGATTTTTATTGTAATGTAGGGAAAGAGGGATTTTATTTTCAAATAATGATTAATGTACAGGAACAGCAGAATCTTTGTTGTTTTGCTGTGTTCAAAGAAGGATATGTCAGCATATTAAAACTTTGATTTTAGATGCTCACTTTCTGATTGATATTCATCTTTGAATGATATTGGTTTCTTTTGAATGTGTATCTATTACATCTGATCATTAGCACGATCATCTGTGGACTTTTTGCTATATTTTTCATGTATTTGGAAAGAGCCATTCATCTCTCTCTCTTAGTTTCTTTCTGTAATGCATTGTTTAGGAAAATGAAATTTGTAGTGTTTACTATCCTTTTCTTTTCAATAACTTAGTCCCTTCACGTCTATCTCGTGTTTACGAATAGATGTTTGTAAGCCTTTATTGCTTTCAGGTTAAAAGCATTATCATTTATAGTTTAGTTGATTCATTGTAAATCTTGCACGGGGAGTTGTACCCAGATAATTCAGAGGGCGCTTATGCTTATCAATGGTGAAGTGACCCAACTATTGGTGTTGGTTGAGTCTTTTTGTTTGGGCTTTAAAGGTCATTTTGTAAGTGTTTCTTTGGAAGACAAATCTCTTCACCAACAAGAAGGTAAACCTCAAACATAATAAGCTCCATGAACAGGGTATTCTAGAGTAAAGAAAAACAAATGTAACTTCAACAAGATATAATTTAAATCATAATGATAATCATAGTCAAGATATAACTTCACCATTCAATTCCATAAACATGAATAATAAATATGTATATACAAAAGATGATGCAAATATAACATATAAATGAACATGTTCTATATATGTATCAAATGTATCAAAAGTATGTCCATATACAAATATGGCACATGCCCTTTCAAAATGTCTACAAAATCAATGTTTTAAGGTGTACAATGTGGTATATATGCCATCTCAAAATGTGTCAAGTGTCATCTCTAAATGACCACAAAACTAAAACTACATCCTATGTTGTAGGGGGATCATCAAAATGTAGCCTCTTTGAAGAAGTGTTGGGCTCTGATTGATCCTGCATAAAAAATGAGTTCAAACCAAAGTTAGATTGCTTACTTTATATGATTTGTCCATATATATATATATATATATATATATATATATATATATATATATATATATATATATATATATATATATATATATATATATATATATATATATATATATATATATATATATATATATATATATATATATATATATATATATATAATTCATAATTTTCAAACACTAATTTAATTAAAATTATAACTGAATACAAATATTTGTACCTGGTCTCTCGAACACCTACCACGAGCAAGTGTCCTAGCATAAGTCCTGGGTAGTGAAGGGACCATGCCAGCAATACCAACTTTGACTATAAATATATATTTGCAATAATGAGACTAGTAGAGTGGTGCAACATAGAGTAATAAATCTACAAAATAGGATGATAGCATAATATAATTACAAAATGATTGAACTAAAATTAAAACTTACATCTGGTGATCCCTCCTCTGGAATAGTGGGCTGGGTCAACAAAGAAATGAAGGATTCTCGTGGGCCCTCCCTCACAGTCGGAGTAACCTATGAGAGTAAAAATATTGTCAATTATATATCAATGTACTTCATCATAGCAAACCTCGTTACAAAATACAAATAACAATATGTAAAAGTCTACTTACAATTAGGCTATCACTCCAAATTGAGACGCCTGTAACCCTACGCTGTCGAACGGGTGTCGAGACATCATCGATAGCCACACCCTATACAATAAAGTGCAAGTAAAATATTTATTACTACACACAAGTGGCATACATATGCATGCATAATTAATCTTAAACAATTAACTACCTTTCCTTTGTCGACACCTAATGAAGGAACCCCCTCATGCCCCCCACTGACATCGGTTGTAGCCTGCAAGAACACAATAAGATGACAATATATATTAGTAAATGTATGAATTTTATTGCTCTAATTGATAGAGATTTAAGCATGTACACCAAATGATATAAAAAAAAACTAATGGGTACATAATTTATAATATACCGTATAGTCATCAAGGCCAAATGAAATGGCCGAAAGTGTGGACTCATCCACCTGTCTCACCTCCTCCTGTGTCATCGACTGAACATAAATGGAAAAAATATATATACATAAGTGCATGCAATCATTAAAACTAATCTAAATAAATAAATAATTTTTAAATTAAATAAGTCATGTGACAAATTTATTTATAATGTTTACTCTTACTGTATCAACAGGAGTCAATGGCTATGCCTACACCTCCTGAGCACTCTCATGAGATTTAGATGCTCCATGAGGTGTTGCAGCCTCTGCAGCTATGTCTCCTATATCCTCCTCATCAATACAATGAAACTGATATATATCAGAATCAGTAAGCGATTTGAGGCACATATGCCTGCATGTAATGCACATATGGGGCTCACATACATGTGAACTCCGATGAGCTGTCGATGTGTCAGCAGCATCCAAAGGAGGCAACACTGACCTAGTTTGAGTGATCAACTGATCACTTAGTAAATGAATGGCCCTAATAGTCTGTGAGGTAGCCTCTGCAATGATATCAGGATGTTGCACTGGAGGAGGGGGTGCGACATTAGTGGGGGGGACAAAGGTAGTGGCCTTTCGGCACTAGGAAGATGGCCTAGTCTGAGGAGCTCCTCTGCCTATGCCCATGTTGGGCCTCATTCTCCAATAATCAACATGGTGACCAAGCACAAACTTAGCATACAATTTTTTAAGGAAATAAAATGGGACCTCCAAATTGCTATGGGGTGGTTTATCAAAAACCATCCACTAGCGATCCCAAAAGTTTGTGCGCATTGCTTCATTTATGGACCATTTTATTGATAATTTAGGCTTTTTGGGGTCAACTGGTATTCTGGTTTTAGGATCAACAAAAAGGGCAGCTATATCTTCTTTATATTAAGGGTTGCAATCCCATCATGGTCAAGCCCGTCATCAAATTGGGCATCCATATCATCACACCAATGAAGAGTAGCATTATGTTGTTGCGTGAGTGTGTCAATGTTTCCAACAATTGTATTTAGTGTGGCAAGCATGGGACCTAATGTAGGTATATTTTGATACGTGTTTTGGAAACCCCGTATTGTGTTCAAATTTTCTTGTATCAAATCTTGTAAAGATGGAGGGTTTTGAAGTGGGGGATTGTTATTTGGTGTGAAAGGGTTATTTTCTTCATTTTTGTCAACCATGCCTAATTAAATAAAAAAAATCTAAATTTCAATCTAATTTCATATATTATTACAAATATAAATACAAAACCCTATTTAAAAAAAAATGCTACATTTAGCATGAAAATGAAATAAATTAATAAAAATCATATAAATAACTACTTATCAAATATTCTTGGAGTTGAATTTGTTGTTTCTAATATCAGGTATCCGAAAATATATCGGGTATCTGAAAATCGTGGAAAGAACTTAAGAAAATCATGCAAGGAAATGAGGAAAAGGGATCGTGGGTTTTGGATTTATGCCACAGTTATCGGGTACCCAATTAGGCCTGTGCTTTGGTGGCAGGTTTGCCCAGGTGTACTGACACCTAGGCCTACTAAAAAGTCAACAAGTAATTTCATGCAGTTTTGGACGAGTGAAAAGTGAATGTTTTTCACATCGCCAATTTTTGGCCCCTCATGATCTTGCACATACCCAACAAGAACTTCAGAACCAACTTCATAGCCCATGGGGTAACACCATTTATTTCTTGGTTCTACTACTTCAAAACACACACAATCAGTTTCAACCATGAAACAGATTGTATCCTTGTATCTCTCAACCAACTCTTTAGGAATTCTAACCCTTTCTTTCATTTTCCTCTGTAGAATTGTAATCATGCCAAATAGTTCACCATCTACCCATGTGTTGTTATGTCTTCTATAGCTTTCTGATATCTGAATACTAGTGGGTATGTTTTCTTTCCATGCTCTAGGGTGCATTCTAGGGAACTTATGCTCAATATGTATATACATGTGAACTAGAAGAGAGCCAAATCTAAAAGACTTAGATTTATCCTTCGTCATTATCTTCACATTTTCTAAAAACTGTTGTGCTAGAATCTCGCATAGGTTGTATTTTGTGTTCTCTTTCACCATTATATAGGCCATCATAATAACTCCTACTGAGACTGAATTAGGTCTTCTATTGTAATAAATTTTGTATCCTAGAAGCATTGCAACTAGTCTTACATCCTGTTGGAATATATCATTCATTGTCATAGCTCTCTTATCCCATTTAGAGTGTGTTAGGGTTTCAACTTGTTTCTTTGTGTTAGGGTATCATAGCTCCCCTTAATACCACAAGCACATAATAGAAATAGAGAAACAACAACAATAATATGCAAGAACAGAAAATTGGCTTCTTATTATCTCCACAAATGTGGAATTACAAACTTTCAGAATTACAATATGCAAAGCCACATGGGCATTCCCTTACAATATTCTATAGGACAAAGCTTCAAATCAATACCCAGATCTACTACCCAAAACTGCCCTAGACAACACTATGGGCCTTCTTTATATAGGCAATTTCCACCGCCCGAGAAGGTTCTAGAAATTTAGCCCTTAAGGCTGACCAAACTTAGAATTATTTTATTTTACAATTTATTACATCAAAGTCAGCTCAAAATGAGTTTTGAAACCCAAACAGAAATTTTGAAGGAAAATTATTTTCCGCCATTTCAGGTGACCCAACTTTCGAAGACCATAAGTCATCGCCCGTTGATCCGATTGGCTATTATAACCCCATTCTAGAAATGCCACGAAGTGCTCTACAGGCTTAACCAATGCAAAGCACCCATCACCCAAATTTTCAACCTCATCCGGGGCCTCTAAAGCCTTCAAAACTGAGTTCGAAGTTTTTGTACCTTGCTGCCAATACCGAAAATCTTCAATATCTTCAAAACTACACCTGATCTAGCCATGAAACTTTGCTAGCAGGCTGATATGACTGAGATGAACCTCCATATGTAAAATCAGACATTCCAAGATCGTAAGACCAACTTACTAAAAATAGCAAGTTTCCATAAATAGCAACTCTGCACAAGATAGCCCTTATTGAATACAAAAATAGAAATATTTTTGGGTGATGCAAGATTTCTCTTACACCCAGGATGCTCCTACATCAGACACCCGGGGTAATTTGAGAAGTGACCCTGTCACGACTTAGGTGTGTAGAGGAAAACCAAGATGGTTAACCTCCTCCTTTGTTAGCCATGATGAATCTTCAATAGGTAATCCTTTCCATTTGACCAAATACTCTTCATATGTCCTGTTCCTTGTGCTTCTGCCAACATGACTGTCCAATATGTCTTCAATCTCCTTGATATCTGATCTGGTTGCTGGAATACTCCACTGTGTTGCTGGAACCTTATCTTCAACACCTCCTTCATGATACTCTGTCAAATCTAAAATGTTAAACACTGGTGAAATATTCAGCTCAGTAGGCAATCCTACCTCATATGCATTTCCTGAATCATGCTTCTTCAGTATCTTACATGGTCCAAACTTCTTCATTTTTAGCTTGTTATATGTACCAACTGGAAACCGCTCCTTCCGCAAATGAGCCATGACTTCATCCCCAATCTGAAATTCCTTATGCCTCCTTTTCTCATCTGCCTTAGTCTTATATTACACATTCATCTTGGTAATATGCTTCCTCACCTCCTCATGGATGTTCTTCAAATGTTCTGCAAAATCCTCAGCTTCAGCACTACTTATTTCTCCTTTATCTATCTTTCTCAACTCAGATGCATTTCTTGGACTACTTCCATATACAATCTGGAATGGTGATTTACCGGTGCTCCTGTTGACAAAATTATTGTATGCAAATTTTGCCTGTGGTAAAATCAAATCCCATCTTGTTGGCTTATCTCCAACCAAACATCTCAGCAGATTTCCCAAACTTCTATTCACCACCTCTGTTTGTCCATCAGTTTATGGATGATGTGATGAACTAAACTTTAAATCTGTCTTCAACTTCTTCCACAATGTCTCCCAAAAATATCCAACAAACTTAGTATCTCGATCTGAAACTATGGTCTTTGGAAAACCATGTAGTCTCACCACTTCTCTGAAAAATAATTCTGCTACATGAACAACATCATTAGTCTTCTTGCAGGGAATGAAATGTGCCATCCTCAAAAATCTGTCAACTACTACAAAAATTGAATCATGTCCCCGTTGTGTCCTCGGTAAACCAAGAACAAAGTCCATACTGATATCCTCCCAAGGCTTCTCTGGTACAGGTAATGGCTGATAAAACCTTGTATTTTTCTTCACTCCTTTCACCATCTGACATACTCTGCAACTCTGTACAAACTTCTTCACATCTTGCTGCAATTGTGGCCAATAATAATTCTCACCAACCAAAGCAAGGGTTTTATCACGACCAAAATGTCTAGCCAATTCTCCACTATGCTTCTCCTTGATGAGATTCTCCCTCATAAAACTTTGTGGAATGCACAACTGACTCCCTCTGAATAGCATATCATCTTGGATGATAAAATCCAGCCATTTCATCCTGTCTAGAGTAACAGGTTCTGTACAAGCTTTCCAAGCTTCACCAAAATTAGGATCCTATGGATACAAATTCTTGAGTTCCTTGAACCCAACCACTTCAATCTGCATCTCTGTCAACAATAGTTGCCTTCTGCTAAGAGCATTCGCAACCCTATTAGACTTTCCACTCCTGTGTTTCAAAACAAATGTATAAATCTGCAAAAACTCAACCCATTTCAAATGCCTCTGATTCAAATTTCCTTGACTATTCAAATATTGCAACACTTGATGATCAGTATACAAAAAAAACTCCTTAGGAAGTAGATAATGTCTCCACTTCTTTAATGCCTGAACTATAGCATAAAATTCCTGATTATAGATAGAATATTTTCTCTTGGCATCATTTAACTTCTCACTGAAATAAGCAACAGGTTTACCTTCTTGGCTCATAACAGCTCCTATTGTAGTACCACTAGCATCACAATCTACTTGAAACACCTTATTAAAATCTGGAAGTACTAAAACAGGTTGTTCTGTAACTTTTTATTTCAACAATTGAAAACCCTTTTCTACCCCATTAGTCCACTTAAACTCTTTTCTATCCCCTCTCGTTGTTTCAGTCAAGGGTCCACAAATACTGCTAAAATTTCTGATAAATTTTTTGTAAAAGCTAGCCAAACCATGAAAAGATCTTACCTCAGTAGCACTCCTTGGAGTAGGCCATTCAAGGATAGCATGTACCTTCTCTGGGTCCATTTTTAGACCTTCTGCTGAAACTACAAATCCCAAATACACTAACTCTTTCTTCACAAAACTACACTTCTTCAAATTAATCAACAATTTCTCATCTCTCAACTTCTCAAACACCATACGAATATGCATCATATGTTCCTCCAATGTCTTGCTAAAAATCAAAATATCATCTAGGTAAACAATAACAAACTTACCCAGAAATTCTTTCAGAACCTCGTTCATGAGCCGCATAAAAGTGCTCGGTGCATTGGTTAGCCCAAAAGGCATGACTAACCACTCATACAATCCTTCCTTTGTTATGAAGGCAGTCTTCCATTCATCTCCTTCTCTGATCTGAATCTGGTGATATCCACTCTTCAAATCTATCTTTGAGAAATACACAGCCCCACTCAAACAATCCATAATATCATCCATTCGTGGCAATGGAAACCTATACTTGATTGTGATCTTGTTTATTGCTCTGGAATCTGTACACATCGTCCACTCTCCATTCTTCTTTGGTGCTAATACTGCTGGTACAGCACAGGGACTCAAATTCTCTCGAATCAACCCCTTCTGTAATAACTCATGTACTTGTCTGTTCAACTCTTCACTTTCTGCTGGTGTCATTCTGTGTGCTGCCTTGTTTGGCAAACTGGCTCCTGGAATCAAATTCATTTGATGACTGATCTTCCTTACTGGTGGTAATCCATCAGGTACATTATCAGATACAATATCCTGAAACTCATTCAACAAATCTGCAACCTCTACAGGTACATCCTCTACTTCTTATGTACCAACTTTTGGAATTAAAGAAAAACACACATGCTCATGCCTCATACCATCTAGAAATTTTCTTCCATCAACAAAAGTTATTCTTGCATTACCACATACTTTTTCTTTGGTCTCCTTCAATGGCTTTAGCTTATGTCACACTCCATCCTTTGTCAGGGAATAGGTATTTGCATGACCATCATGTATAGCACATCTGTCAAATTGTCATGGTCTACCCAACAACATATGACATGCATCCATAGAGATGATATCACATAGTACCTCATCTTGGTACCCACCGATCTTGAACTTTACCAGGCACTGTTCACTGACCATGACCTTGTGGTCATCTTGCACCTAGGCAATCCGATATGGATGTGGGTGTTTTTGTCTCTTGAGCTTCAACTTTGTCACCATCTCTTCTGACACCAAATTGTCAGTGCTTCCACTATCGATAATCTCATCATAGCATTTACCCTCACACTTGCATCTAGTGCGAAATAAGCTCCTCCTTTGTTCAGGTTCATTCTCACCACTCACCAAGACTCTTCTGTTAATTAGCATTTCTCCTCTTTCAGCATCTTCAGAATTTGATGATCGAGCATCTTCATCTACATGTGCAACTCTAGCCTGGCCTTCATTTCTCTTGTCTGTTCTGCCTTGGAGCTGAGGACATTCAAATGCCCTATAACCTTCTTCTCCATAGTGAAAACATGCTCCACGGAAGCCTCCTCTTCCAGATCCTTGTCCTCTTCCTCTTCCTCTCTGATCTCTATTACTCTGATCTTGGAAATGATTGGAATTATTTCCTCTTTGATTTTGACTACTACTGGCCTCATCCTTCTTTTTCAGATCTTCATTTCAGCCACCATATGACCGTCCACTAGATCTTCCACCACGACCTCTTCCATTTTGTCTGCTCTCAAACTTCTTGTTCAGCTTTTCCTCTACTTTTAGGGCAAACTGGTATGCCTCCTCAATACTATTCATTCAAACCAGATTCAACTCCTCCTAAATGCTTGGCCTTAACCCATTAAGGTATCGGGCAACTTTCTCCTTATCAGCTTCTACATGGCCTGTTCTGATGAGGAGTCGATAGAACTCCTCTGTATACTCCTGAACAGATCTCCCTGCTTGCTTCAAACTTTGCATTTTCTTTAGTAGGTCAAGCTCATAATCAACAAGAATGAACTGTCACTTCAATTTATCCACCATCTGATCCCATTTTGTGATTTTATCTTTCCCTCTTCTATTTCACTCTAATTGAATTTCTTGCCACCAGATCTTCGCATGACCTTTCAATCTGGCCTTTGCAAATTTGACCCTATCAGGATCCTCAACATCTTCATAATCAAAATATTCCTCACATTCATTGATCCAATCGATCAATTCCTCTCAGTTAAGATTTCTAAAAAATGTAGGAACCTCAATCTTAGGTCTTTTCCCAATCTTGGAAATCGCCCGAAAAAGTCTTTCTTCCTCCTAGTTCACAATTTTAGCTTCTCCTTCTTGATATTCTTCTTCGGCTTCATCCTCACTTTCATCTCTGACATTAAGATTCATTCCTCTGTGAATCTCTTCTTCCAATGCTTGCACTTGTCTCTGCAGCTCTCTAACCTCAGGTGTCATAGCACCAACTCTTCCACCACGTTCTCTTCGTGGAGGCATTTTCGCGATGCGCACTGAAACCTTAACCACGGTCCTAGTGCAAACTGCCTCACAGTCGGTGATCTGTTTACACACTCAAGAACTCCTACTTTGATACCACTTGATGAAGGGTGCTCCCCTTAATACCACAAGCACATAATAGAAATAGAGAAACAACAACAATGATATGCAAGAACAGAAAATTGGCTTCTTATTATCTCCACAAATGTGGAATTACAAACTTTCAAAATTACAATATGCAAAGCCACATGGGCATTCCCTTACAATACTCTGTAGGATAAAGCCTTAAATCAATACCCAGATCTACTACTTAGAACTGCCCTAGACAACACTACGGGCCTTCTTTATATAGGCAATTTCCACCGCCCAAGAAGGTTCTAGAAATTTAGCCCTTAGGGCTGACCAAACTTAGAATTATTTTATTTTACAATTTATTACATCAAAATTGGCTCAAAATGAGTTTTGAAATCCAAACAAAAATTTTGAAGGAAAATTATTTTCTGCAATTTCAAGTGACCCAACTTCCGAAGACCATAAGTCATCGCCTGTTGACCCGATTGGCTATTATAACCCCATTCTGGAAATGCCACGAAGCACTCTATAGGCTTGATTGATACAAGGTGCTTGTCACCCAAATTTTCAACCTCATCCGGGGCCTCTAAAGCCTTCAAAATTGAGTTTGAAGTTTTTGTACCCTACTATTAATACCAAAAATCTTCAATATCTTCAAAACTACACCCGATCTAGCCATGAAACTTTGCTAGTAGGCTGATATGACTGAGATGAACCTCCATATATAAAATCAGACATTCCGAGATCGTAAGACCAACTTACTAAAAATAGAAAGTTTCCATAAATAGCAACTCTGCACAAGATAGCCCTTATTGAATACAAAAATAGAAATATTTTTGGGTGATGCAAGATTGCTCTTACACCCAGGATGCTCCTGCGTCATTCTTGATGTTCTTTTCTGCTATAGGAATAACTCTAGTATTGTCCAACCTAGTAATGTCATGAATTAGTTGACTATAGATCTTTACTGGTTTCTCTCCTATCCAAATGAATTGATCATGAACTTTACTAAGTATAATCTTGAACCATTCCACTTTGTTGAATTCATTCATGTGGGTCATTTTCATAATGGTTAGGTCATCTAGGTGTTTGAACTCATCCTTCATTTTACCATCTTGTTTAATCATTTCATATATTTCTCTGAATATCTCCGTGTCACCTATTGTCTCATATTTGCAATGTATGTATGCCCTAATATCCTCCATGAAAAATCTCCTTTAGGGTCGTCCTCACAAGACTTAAAGGGATGTTTCTTAAATTTATACCTAGATCTATCCACAATATCATAAATTATTCAGTGTATCCATAGCTTTTACTTGAGCAAATGATCTAAATACCTTAAACATGTTGAATTCAAAACTTACACTTCAATCAATCACACAATGTAGCTGCTTGGTGGTTGGATATGCTCTAAAATATTATCTCATTGGTCATTGCTCATCAAATGGTGAATAATTAGGTAGCTTTGAGGTATTTTATTCATCGCTAAGTGAGTAAATGCACTCTACTCAATTATCCCAACTTCGCATACTGTCCAATCAATCACAAATCTTGCGCTCATAGGATATCAATCTTCTAATGTTGCGATCACAAATATAGGTTCCATAGTGTCTGTATACACCATAACTAATCTTGCATGAGCTCACTCTATAGAATCAGGGCCTGGATATAATCTTTTATCTTCATCCAATTCTCCCCCTAAGGCTATGCTCGACCTTTTAGGCTGATGTAGCAATGTTAACATCAGAAGAAGGCATAGTATCATCTACTGTCTCTCCTTGAACCAATGCCTTATTGAATTCTTTGACTTTCCATATCTTACCATTTTCTTCATCTTCTGATTTCTTGAAATGGTTCTTCAATTCATCTATGTACTCACCAATACTTTTACCACTATTACCAATATTCTTCTTTTATCCATTCTATTACACCTGCAAAACATTTCTATATGTCCTAGGTTGTTGAATTTGTAACATATAGGTAGTCTCTTGTCCTAATTAACCTAGATTTTACAAAACCTTGCAATGTGCAAATAGTTATTGTATTTGTACCATGTGATCTTGGTTGTTTATTCTTCTCTAATGTGATCTTGTCTGCTTCTAGACTGATCAGGTTTCCTGAATTTTTCTTTCTTGTGTCCATATGCATAACAATTGTAACAATAACCAATAAAGGGTCTAAAAGGGCCTTTACCTTTACAATCTCTCTTCATGTCCTTGATTCTATTACATCCATAGAACCTACCTCTGAAAGGTCTGATCTGATCTCTAGGTCTTTGAAAATTAGATCTTTCTTCAATATTCACTTCTGTTATCTTTATTTAAGAATTAAAGATTGTCATTAGTATCAAAGACATCGGTCGGTTACTTATGCTACTCTAGTCGGTAAGAGAAAGCACTTCAAGCTAGTCGGTCAAGTCCTTTATACTGAGAAACAAAGAATTTTTACCGAGCATCAGTGTTCACCGAGACCGAGCAACAGTAAACATCGAGAAGACTGGTCACCGAGCACTAGTGTAACTATTGAGCAATATATACAGTGTTTACCGAGCATCATAGAAAATGGCATAGTAATCAGCTATGGCACATTTATCTATGTAGATGATTACAATAGAATCACAAAATGTTTTACCAAGATTGAGGATCAGTTATGATAGATATATTCATTAATTGTGATGATGATCTCTATGTAATTGCTAGATCTAGGTTAATTTTGTCATCATTGATCTTAGGGTTTTCTCTAAGATATTGTAACCTAATTTTGTTAAGTGGCATAAGCAGTATGCTATATGAATGTAATTCACATCATTTGATGTGTGGGAATGGAATGGAGCTAAAGAAGTTCTTGAAGCATTAGCCAAATTCAAGATATCAATTATCAAATAGAGAAGAACATAATACAGAGATATTCAGGTTAAGCAGAATCAGACAAGGCTACCAAGCAGTTCAGAGTTGAGATCTTCACATAAAAAGGTGATATCTATTTAGTATTTCATAGATCTATATCAGAAAAGATAGAGTTGTCATTTTGCAGATACTTTCTATTATTTTCTAATCACTGTAACAAAGAAACCCAAAATCTCTTAATAGAGTAGACCTAACATTCTTTTATGTAAATCTCTTTACCGAGTGCACACTCAAGTAGTGTTATTAAAATCCTATAACTAGGTAGATCTAATTGATCTGAAATGTTACTCCTAACAGGGTAAGATCACCAGAAGTGATCACCACTTGTAGCCCTAACAGGAAAAAAATTTCTATCTGCAGTAGTAAAGAATTTGTGGGTATCATCCCCACCGTATTTTTTACCTTCTAACAAGGGTTTCTATGTTACCAAAATACTTGTGTTATGTGTTAGATATATTGTTGATTTCATGCTATTTAATTTCACAAGTTAACTGAATGAATGATACATACAATGGATTCAAGTTATATATGAAGTTACTACTATTTGTTGTTTAAGGTTTGAGAATTGAAAGTTTTTGTGGGCACTGATTCACCCCTCCCCTCTCAGTACCCTATCTCTCCATCCCAACGATTGGTATCAGAGACTAGGAACTCTTATTTGATGGTTTAACTACTGAAGAGTAAAGATCTAACCATGGAGAGATATAAGTTGGATAAGACAATAGAGAATCAAAAGATTCAAATGCAGATGTTCATAGAGTAGTATAAACAAGTTAAGGATGCATTGAGAAAGTTACTGGTTCAGAGGAAGAACCTAGCTATTCTAGAGAATGAGACTAGTTACCATGAAGAAGAGACTGATGATATATTTGATAACATTGGATCTAGTTTAGGAAGTATTTCTGATGGATTTGAAAGTGCAATCTCTGATTTATCTGAAAAGAATCTTCACTTAACAGAACAAGTGAGAGCCCTGCAAATCGGTCAAGAATCACAGATGGTAAGAATGATAGATGTAATGAACAATGCTAGACAGGTTAAGAAATAGAGCAATCTAGTTGTTGAAGATTGAAGATAGATAATTGAACAACTTCAAGTGAAAGAAACTGAGATACAAAGACTCACTGAGCACATTTCAAAATATCCAATCAGATGATGACTGTAAACTAGGAGGTCAACTAAGTAAATGGTGAATTGTTAAGAAAACTTGAAGATATTGGAATACTCAGGGAAGAGAATGATAAATTGAGAAATGAAATAAAGATACAACTACAACACAATGAAATGATAAAATTGGCTGAAGATAGTTCTAAAAAGATTGATGATTTTTTGACCAATCAAAGAAGATTCAAAAGTAAAGTTGGATTAGGCTATACCGGTGAAGGAGAATCATCCAAACAAACTAAACAAGTGAACAATAAAAATCAAAGACCTAAGACGTTGTCATGCTATCACTGTGGAAAACTAGGACATACCTCAAATGTCTGTAGAAGCAAAGCAAAAGGTAAACCTCAATTCACTCCTAAGTTTAATGGTTACTGTTATTACAGTGGAAAATTTGGACATCAAGCTTATGAGTGTAGAGCAAAACTGAATAAGAATGCTAACAATCCTACCATGGAGAAACTCTGTTATACTTGCAACAAACATGGACACACTGCACAAGAATGCAAAGCTAAGATGAAGCAAGTCTAGACACCAAAATAGAAGATCAAACCCAAACCTTATCAACCGAAGAGACAAGGTAATTCTTATGTTTGGGATTACAACACATGGGTTAACTATATGGAATGTGGTAGATATGGACATATAGCAAAAAATTGTATGAGAAAAAGATGGGCTAGACAATCATGAAGTTGGACAAGCACTGGAATGCCATGCTTACATTGTCATAAGGTCGGTCATCTAAGCAAGGACTGCAGAGACCGAACACCAGAAGGACATTTATTTAAGAGTGGAAACATTATGGAAGATATCATGAGCATCAGAAACACTATGTGGAGAAAGGCATCAAATGAAAATGTTGATTCAAGCAATGTTGTCGGTGAAATCTCGTCCATTGGATTGGGTGACATCGGTACTTCCACCTAAGGTGAATTAGGTATGTATGGAATTGACATTTCAAATGATCTTATTTTACATACATTTCCTTATATATGATGAGTACATACCAAATTTGCATGAATAAATATGCATTATGGTTTATATGTTATGAGCTAATAAAGTCACATAGTCGGTATATGTATGATCATGCATTGAGATACTTGTCGGTGAAAGTTATTCAAGGTTAACTGAGTATCAGTATCAACTGAGTGAGAAATCATGTGTTAATAGAGTTGTTGGAAGTTTACGGTATTCACCGAGTTGACAGTTGTCACCGAGCTGAAAGTAGGTCAAGAATTAATGACAAAATATTTTAAGCAGGAAAGTGAAAATGCTATAAATACACAGAGGACTTAGTTTTTTTTCACCCAGCGATTTTGAAGAGAGATTATTTTTCATAGAGTGAGTTCAAGATAATAATTTTCAAGATCATCCAAAGTAGTTGCAGATCAAACTGAGTGCACTCTTCATATATTCCAAGTAAGTTGAAATCATTTACCGAGCTCATTCATCACTTATTGCCAAAAACCTAGTTTGTTAGAAATGGCATCTATTGCAAGTAATTCTAAGATTATAGAAGAAGAAGTGAACCTCATTGTTTTAGCTAACTATGATGAACCTAAATACAAGTTACACCTGGTAGTTGCATCTAAAACAAATTCAGCGGGAGCTTTCTCAAGCATCCCACCTAGGGTTTTGCTAGTCGAGGATGTACGATTTTACATTCACTGCAAGATAGGTGAAATAGGAGATTTTGAGATGTATGCAGCATATCAAAAACTTTGTAGTGTAGATGGGAAACTTAAACAAGAGTACAAATAGGTTGAAAAGATTGGACTCACTCATGCCCTAAATTTTTTGAAAAGTTTCAAAAATGAATGGATTAGGGTTGTACTCAGTCGCTATCATGAGGGCACATTTTGGCTGGATAATTTGATTAAAGTAACTAAGAGAATGATTCATAGGGTTATAGGTTACCCAACAACAAATAAGGCCAAAACTTTTGGTAGTGCCTCCCGAATCAAAATTGAGAAGAACATTGGTGCGGCATGGAATGGTCATACATTGAAGATTACTTCAATTGAGGATCTAGAAGTTAGATTTGCAGTTCATGTAATTGGTTACAAGTTCTATCAATTGAGTAGACTGAACTGTGTTCTGTGTAGTGCTATAGACATGGCATTTAAACTGATAAAGAAAGGTCACCAGTTGGACCTTGTTGAGTTATTGTTGAAGCAGTTAGAAGAGAACATGAAAAAAATCAGGTCAAAAAAGTCTAATACCTGTAAGTTTGGATCACTGTTGGTGTGTATATTTTTCTACATTCAAAAAAAATTTCCTTCTGTTGGTCACATAAACTAGCCTACCGACAAACTAGTTACCACTCAAATTTATGATATAATGAGGAGTCTGGGAGATAATTTATATAAAGTTGTAGATGACTACTTTGAGAAATTTAGGATTAAGATGAATCTTTGGAGTAGAATTCCTCACTCACTGGTCGAGAAATATGAAATGGATATTTATTTTCTAGTAGACACCGACCACACTTTAATCAAATATTTTGAGTCGAGAACAAAATGGTTAGCCCCCATGGGATACGAAATGGATATTGATTTCACTTTGAAATCAATCAAGGCTTTGCTGGATACACCGAAGGACAAGAAGGTTGAAAGGTTTGGAACCTATGAAGAGACAAAGACTAGAATAAAAATAGGTCTTGTCATTGGTAAAATAACTAAGAAGACCAGGAAGATGATGAAGACACTATTTGAATAGTTTGGAGATGTATCTAACTCATCTGATGAGTCACCAATTGAACCTGCTACCGAAAGTCAATTATTGTTGACTGACAAAGCACATGACAGTGAAGAAACTGAGTCTGATAAAGGAAAAGATTCAATACCGGTTTCTCCCACTCCAACTCTAAAGAAGAGGCAGTTGCCAGTGCAGTCTAGAGAACAAACAAGGTCAACAATCATAGCTTCACTACCTCTGAAAAAGGGAGTTATGAAGATAACAAAACCAAAGGTAGCTACACTGACCAAGACATATGCAAAAAGAGGAACCAAGGTCGTAGCTGAGGCACCAAAGAAAAGGAGAAGATTGATTAGAGGAAGAGAAGACCTTGAAGACAAAGAAAATGACTCAAATCATTTCAAGGTTGTTAGCAACAAGAATAGAACAATTGATGAAGTTGTTGTAGACATAATTGAAAATGGAGAACTCACAAATCCTAAACTCAGTCGGTTTGACAATATGTCTACCGAGGATCAAAATAAAATTGAGGAGGCAGTCATCCAGATGATCATAAGCTTCAAATGAGTTCCATTATAATTTTCCAAACAACTAGTTGAGGCATTAGATGAAAGGATAAATCATAAGTGGTCCTATGCCTTGGACACCAAAAAGAAGATGAGGGAACAAGCCCTAGTTTTGGTAGCTCCAAATTTATCTCTTGATGAAATTGATGAATATATGAACACTTACTCTAAGAGATTCAGAGTAAAAGGTCAAGCTATGCAAGTATTAGATGAAAATATGGCAGATATTGATGAGTCTATCCAACTCATTTGGAAATCAATCATTATAGCAAGAGAGCAAGCTGAGAAGAATGCATAAGTATTTCATAGGATACAAAGATCAAAAGGAAAAGGCATTCACTTAGATGATTCTGATTTGAAAAATAAGACAAAAGAAATAGATGTATCACTTACCGAGGTGATTGATACAACTCTTGTCAATGATGTCATAAGTATTTCATAGGATACACCGAATCTAGTAGAAATCCAAACTAAAAGGAAAATTGATGAAGTTGAACTCATTGAGGACATTACTAATGGTGATCCTAATGATAGAGGTGAAGATGAGGATGTGAACATTGCACCAGATTGTACATAAGATGAAGGTCATGTTACCGAGTCTGCAATCACATCGTTATCGGGAGAGCTTCCTATTCTTGTAGAAGCAATCAAAATTTTATCATAGGAACAACCTAAAGGCTTAGACCTTGAGAAACCAAAAGATAAAACAAGGGAAAAAGGAGCAGAGATACCAGCTAACACAAACAAGCCTAAAGAGAAAGAGGCAATTGAGACAGAAACTAAGGATCAAGATAATCCTAATGTAACTGAGGCCACTCCACTAGATACTACATTAGAGGCTTCAACTTAGTCAACTGACATAAAGGTCACTGAGGAGCAGCAAAAGGAAGATACAGTGTCACCCAGGTAGGTTACACAAAGTTCTGAGGTAAAGGAAATTGTACTATTCAAAACAAGCTCACCTCACGAACCTAAAAAGAAGAAGAAGAAAAAGAAGCAAGGAAAAGGGTCAGTCACCTTAGAAGAAGCTATTATTATACCGAAGTGTGACCCAAGGACCCTGAGCCCCGAGGAATTGAGAAAATATGGGGAGCTATGTACAAGGAAGGCAGCACAAGAAAAACTGAGACAAGAATGCAAAAGCAAGGAAATACTTGAAAATGTAAGAGATATCTTACAATAGGTCATACTAGAGGTACACATAAATGAAGATACTCCAATAATGGACCAACTTGCTACACTTACTGAAGAAATTAATGTCCCTGATATAGAAGTAGAAAAGAGGATAGAAGAAAGGGAAGAATCTAAAATATAGCATAAACTTGCAGAAAAGATCAGCTAAGAAGTGGCAATCAATAAGGTAAATTTATCTGAGGTAATAACTAACATTCAGTCTATTACTCAGTTAATTAGTCAAATTTTGATAAAGCTATGCACTGTGGACACTTTCACTACTAAGGTCAGTGAAAAGATAAAACAACTTGATAATGAAATCAAAGCCAATGTATAGACAACCTTAACCGAGCCTCAAGCACTTTCCAAGCACATCTTGAAAGTTCAAGAACTTTGATGGTTAAGAGAAGACCTCAAAAAGCAAGAGGAAATAATAAGTGACCAAGTCACAGAATTACAAATCGAGTTGCTATAATATTTGAAAATCTTTGAGGAGCATATTGTTAAGTCACAAACACTTGTTGCAACACCAGAAATTTCTGTGTTGGAAAACATTTTTGACATGCATGCACAAGTCGGTCTTGAGCACATTGCTCTCACCAACTTGAAAGAGGAATGGGAAAACCTCTTGGAGTCATTGAAGAAAACCCATATGCACATTTTTGACAAGCTGTAAGTATACATTTTTGCATTTTGCATTAATATCAAAAAGGGGGATAACAATGTATATGCCAAATATGTAAATAAATGCTAAGTATACTACACATTACCGGGAACATGCACTGAGGGGGAGTATAGAAATTTTTTGTTGATAAATATCTATGTATATACGGCAGAGATAGATATATTTTGAGACATAAGGTCTATATACATTCAAGGTTTTGATACTAATGCCAAAGGGGGAGATTGTTATCTCTATTTGAGCATTAAAGATTGTCATTAGTATCAAAGACATTAGTCAATTACTTATGCTACTCTAGTCGCTAAAAGCAAGCACTTCAAGCTAGTCGGTCAAGTCCTATATACCGAGCACTAGAGAATTTTTACCTTGCATCAGTGTTCACTGATACCAAACAATAGTAAACATTGAGCAGACTAGACACCGAGCATTAGTGTAACTACTGAGCAGTATAGACAGTGTTTACCGAGCATCACAAAAAATGGCATTGTAATCAGTTATGGCACATTTATCTATGCAGATGATTAAAAGAGAATCACAAAACATTTTACCAAGATCGAGGATCCTTTATTATAGATATATTCATTAATTACGATGATGATATCTATGTAATTGCTAGATCTAAGTTAATTTTGTACACAGTTGATCTTAGGGTTTTCTCTAAGATATTGTAACCTAATTTTGTTAAGCGGCATAAGCAGTATGCTATATGAATGTAATTTGCATCATTTGATGTGTGGGAATGGAATGGAGCTAAAGAAGTTCTTGAAGCATTAGCCAACTTCAAGATATCAGTTATCAGACAGAGCAGAATAAAATATAGAGATATTCAGGTTAAGTAGAATCAGACAAGGCTACCAAGTAGTTCAGAGTTGAGATCTTCACATAAAAAGGTGATATCTATTTAGTATTTCATAGATCTATATTAGACAAGATAGAATTGTCATTTTGCAGATAATTTATGTTATTTTCTAATCATTGTAATAGAGAAACCCAAAATCTCTTAACAGAGTAGACCTAACAGTCTTTTATGTAAATCTCTTTACCGAGTGCACACTCAAGTAGTGTTGTTAAAATCCTATAACTAGGTAGATCTAATCGATCTGAAATGTTACTCCTAACAGGGTAAGATCACCAAAAGTGATCACCACTTGTAGCCCTAACAGGCAAACCTTTTCTATCTGCAGTAGTAAAGAATTTATGGGTGTCATCCCCACTACAATTTTTACCTTCTAACAAGGGTTTCTATGTTACCCAAATACTTGTGTTATGTGTTAGATATATTGTTGATTTCATGCTATTTACTTTTACAAGTTAACTGAATGAATGATACATACAATGGATTCAAGTTATATATGAAGTTACTACTGTTTATTGTTTAAGGTTTGAGAGTTGAAAGTTTTTGTGGGAACTGATTCACCCCTCCCCTCTCAGTACCCTATCTCTCCATCCCAATAGCTTCATGTGATTCTTCACGAGTCTTATAAAATTCTCCTTCATTATATCCAACTCCAATCGTATCTCCTTTAGGTTTATGTTTCTCTCTTTGTTCATCAATCTTATCACTGCTCATATGTAATTTCTCAATGTGTAACTTGGCATTAACAAGTTCTCCTTTAATGATCTGATTGTATTTCTCTAATTCTAGGCATTTGTCCTTATAGTGATCAAGTTCAATCTTCATTTGTTCTATCTATATGTTCACTCCTTTTAAGGTCTCTTCAACTTTGTATCTTGCATTCTTTTCATGTTGCATTTCTTTGGTCATCAAAAGATTAATTTCTTCTTTTTCTTGCTCAAGCTTCTTTAACTAGTCTAATGAGTCATTTTCTGAATCCTCCTTGATATTTTCCATAAGGTCTTGTCTCTGACTTCTTTAAAGTTCAAGCTATTCCTTTAGTTTCTTGATAAAACTTTATGCTCTTCTTAATTTGAATTTCAATTCGCGATTCTTAGCCTTTTATTTGTCCAGGTCATCAAGTGTTGCTTCAAATTTTTCTTGCAAACTTTTGGAATCCATTATGATCTCCCTTAAGCTATTAGACTTTCTCTCCAAGGGCCAATATCTCTCATACCAATCATTAGGATTGAGTAATACTGAGAGGGGGGTGAATCAGTATTACAATACTTTAAATTGAACTTAAACCAATTTCAAATAAACCATAAGATTGCAAAAATGAAAAGAACATAAGAAAATAACACATAACTCATAACACCATTATTTGTTGTTGAGGAAACCCTAGCCAAGGGAAAACCCCGGTGGGGATGGTATCCACAAATATGCACTAGAGTATAATGTTCATGTTCAGAGACCTATCCATGTTAGGAGCTGAGTATTACATATTACATTTCCTTGTTAAAGGACTATCAACCATGTTAAAGGTATAGAAAACCTTGTTAAAGGTATACTAAGCTTATAGCTCTTACAATCAATACTTCGATTACAAAGTGTTCTCAAGGATGAACAAAAACAAGCATCTTCTATGCTTTGATAGTTCATGTTGTAGTTCAATAACATCATTCAACCTCTAATCTCACATCTTCCATCAACCATATCTAATATCTTTCTCTCACTATCACATCACACCACTCTAAAAAAAGCTCTACATACATAAATATATATATATATGTATGTATGTATGTATGTATGTATTCCATCATTCAGTCAACTCTCAAATACAAAATAGAATAATTAATAATGCAAATAGTAAATACTAAGTCGGTGGCCTAGCATTACCAAAGTGTAGGTAATACACAATCTTAATCTATCTTAGCAAGTTATGATTCACTAGTACATTTGAGGCCAAATTCTAATGGCCATTTGTCAGATTTTCAACGGCCATTTGTCGCAACTTCGACAAATATGTCCTTGGTATTTTTGCATTGGAAATGCTAATGGAAGTGATAACCGTTGGTATTTCGACCTCACTATCCATTGAAAATGGCCACATAAATAACAATTTTACCATGGGACCGATCTGTCCAAAAATCCCTTTTACGACATTTTGTCTATCGGAAAGGCAACGGATATGCAGTAGATGTCCAATAGGACTACCTGTCAGAGGTATAGCAGTCCTGTTGCAAGAATTTGTCAGATTGGGGTTAGTTCTGATGGTTTTCCTGTTAGACGTATAGCGCTATTGTCGGAAAAAGTTTAATACCTGTCGAAAAAGTGACGGAATAGCATAGTTAAAATAACAAAGCTCAAGAGACCATCATAGTTGGTCTCCATCTTTGGTCCATATACTGACAAAACATTTTACATTTCGTTAGCTCATCAAATGAGGGGATTTGAAAGAATTTAATAGAATATTTTCATGATAATGTATATTATTTAAGTTGATGTTGCACAAATTTATCGACTCCACGCACTTGTAGACTATGAGCACAGCGATAAAGAAGCATCTCCTCCCATGGCCTACATTAGTCAAGCCAAGGGAGGGGATGCTTCTTTATGGATGTACTCGATGTCTACAAGTGCACGAAATAGATAAATTCATTCACCATCAAATTAAAATAATATACATTATACATGAAAATATCATCCATAAAATTTTTTCAAATCACCGCATTTAATGAGCTAACGAACTGTAAAATGTTTTGTCAATATATGGACCAAAGACGGAGACCAACTATGATGGTCTCTTGAGCTCTGCTATGTTTAGGCCTAGCTACTGGGTAAAGGTTGGAAGACTTATACCTATTGATCCTTGAGAATAATCACTGCCTTACCTTTATGTACATTGCACAGTATCCAATATAAGAGAAGGCAAAAAATATGAATATAAAATAAATGAAAGATACAATAAAATTATCTTATTTTTTACCTTCTCATAATTGATCCCGATCTCACAAAAGTAATTTTATATGATCACTAGCACATTTCATGCATGGATGAGAAACAATATCCAAATTTTCTAGATTATGAGAAGAGGTATGAGTGGAGGCCAAAAAAGGGATATTTGTGAAGGTTTTATAGACATAGTACTGAATCATCATCTCTGCACTGGTACTCAATCTGGAAACCCTCTCTCAAAAATTTCCACATCTAGAAAATCTCCACAAAAATCCCTTCTGGCCTCTACTGCATATACGTCTTCTCAGTATCTAAAAACTCTCCATCATTGATTCCCGTCATTTTTCACCATCTCCATTGACTGAGACCTTAAATTATTGAGCTTCTCTTTGCTTCAAGAATAGTTTAACATTCTCTACTTAATAGGGCCAACCACATAAAGGTGGAAGCTCATCTAGCCCCTCATAGGAGCCTCTTATGAAGCTTTATGACATTTTAAGACCTCTAAGATGTATTCTTAGGGGTCATAAAGGGTCGTAAAGGGTCATACAGGGTCGTGGGACACAACATCTAAGAAACATAAATGTATGCATCATGGTCACAAGTTTTGGAGACACAACATAATTGAGTAATATACCTAGATGATGCAAAGCAACCACTACTCCTATTCTAAGTTGACATTGCGGGATCCAAAAACCATAGATCCTTATCTATGGTCTTTCAATCCCATAGTGTCAACTTAGAATCAGAGGTGCATAATTTTATCTCCATTGTCTTGGTATACAACTCAATTATGTTGTCTCCAAAAAAATGTGACCATGATGCCTAAAATTATTTTTGTCAACTATTGTGAAATCTACATTTATGTTTCTCAACTCTCTACAATACTCTTCTTCAATCTGTGTTCGACGATAAGCATCTTCTTCTTACTAATTGTAGTCAAAGCTTCCTTTTCATCAAGATTCAATTCCACTTCCACCATATCATCATCCTTGTCACATGCAGACATCCAGACATGTGTAGTGTGAGCTTTCCTGCAATAAATGGACTTGTGATGATTTTCACAATAGTACATGTGTGGCAGGAAAGCTCACAGTACTGCTTAGGAAAATATGAATGTTCAACACCTGTGCATATCAAAGTTGATCAGAGAAGGCATATGCATCTCATCATCCTCATCCACTCATCTTGATTGATTGATCTCTCAAGGACCTTGTATTTAGCAGCTGTTGGCAAGTGATCGTTCTTAGCTGCTGTTGTTTTATAAGGTTAGTTAGTAGTTATAGTCAATTTATTAGAGTTAGGAGTCTATTTCAAAGACATCCATGTGAAGTGGAGTGGGTGTGGTCGAATTGATGTATCAAGGAACAAATAGAATAACCAAGAAAACACTATACGTTAAATCATGTCATTGATAGCAGATTGCGGCTCACCTAAGCCATAAACATGAAGAATTATTATAAAAAAAAGATGTAAACCATATATATGCACACTTGAGGCAAAGAGAACTTACACCATATCCATATTAAAATATTACTTACAATATGAAAATACTAAACTAACTAATTCCTGAGCTCATCTCTACATATTTTCGCAACAAAGATATGAGATTACAATACAGAGAAGGCATCGTAAAAATATAATTTTGGCGTTTGCCCTAGCTTGACATGTTTTGCACTCAAATCCTTCATCGTGGATAAGTGGAGATGGTCGGATAGATGCAGATGAGTTTTCATCAACCCGACTAAAGTATCTGTAGCCATTACTTCCCTGTGATGCCCAGTCTACATTAGTTCTTATAATATAATGAATAGTATTTACATTAGAAACATTAAATATATACACATTAGCAACATTTTTTTATTTGGGCAGCACCAAAATTGTCATCCAAGGTTGTTCTGTGTGTGTGAAGTCTTCAACACACACTGCCCACCACCACATTGACAGTTCGGCACATTGACAAGAGTCATCGAGCCTATATCAATAATGCACCGCACCATCATTACTACATTTATTATTTTTATATGATTATTTTTATATGCACCCCACCATCGTCTCTAGTGGTTGCAAATCAATCTTATTACAAACTACAATAAGAGGCTTATTGGGAAACTACATAAAGCACAGTGCTCAAAGAAAAGTACATGTCCATATTGTAGAAATGGAAAAGAAACAACAAGAAAACAAATAAAAACATGACAAATGGAAAAATGACATATAGGTCTACCTATGGTGCAAACAAGTAATCTGGCATGCATTGAAAACCGGCGAACAAAGCAATGGTAGTCGCGGTGGAATGTCGATGGTCATCCATCATCTCCTTTTCAAATAGTGAATGCCTACGGCAACGACGTAAGTAATTATATTAATGAACATGTAAAGTACTTGTCATATCACATCTCAATTGAGAAAGGACCATTCTGATCTAACACATGTGGGATTAAATAAGATAGCTAAAGTGGGGTGGAAGTCGCTGTCATTATGTAGCTAACATACCGAATATGGCAGCCAACCAAGCATTCATTATACCCGTGACGAGTCAAGATTCACAAGATCAAATCTTCTACCTATTATAGAATCATATTTCACTTGTCAAAGTGTGGACAAGGTACTTCTCGGCTAGGAATTGCGATGCATGTGAAGTTGATGGTAGATGTAATTCCAACACTAGACATCAACTTCACATGTATCGCAATTCCTAGCCAAGAAGTACCTTGTCCACACTTTGACAAATGAAATCAGATTTTGTAATAGGTAGAAGATCTGATCTTGTGAATACTAACTTGTCACAAGTATAATGAGTGTCTGGATGGCTACCATCTTCAACATGTTAGCTACATAATGGCAGTGAATTCTGTGCCACTTTAGCTATCTTATTTAATCCCACACATGTTAGATCAGAATGCTTCTTTCTCAATTGAGATGTGATATGACAAGTACTTTACATATTCATTAATATAATTATTTACGCCACTTCCATAGGCGTTCACTATTTGAAAAGGAGATGATGGACGACCATCCACATTCCACCGTGGCTGTCATTGATTTGTCCATTGGTTTTCAATGCATGCCAGATTACTTGTTTGCACCATAGGTAGGCCTATATGTCATTTTTTACATAATACCTTTGTATGCAGCCCATATTTAACATTTCAAATGCAAGAATGAAATAAAACATGGAACTAAGCCCATAGCTCATAAGCCCACAGAGGGACATTTATCATAGTCATAGAAATATGATTATTTTTAAATGGAATACACCAAGGAGTACCATCATAAATATTGACCATTTACAATCATGAACAGTGAATAATCAAATAGCTCATTTTTTTATCAGCATGTGTAGTCTCTGTGTATATGAAAAATGAATGAAATATTGAAAGCTGAAATAAAATAGTGAACAAAAATTCAAATTCAAGGCCTAATTTATCAAGAGAAAAAAACATTATGATGAAAGAAAAATCATTAAGACTATAGAAAAATCATTAGGACTATAGAAAAATCATTAAGACTAGAAAATCAAGTTCTAGAAAAATCATTATGACTATAGAAAAATCATTTAGACTAGAAAATCAAGTTCTAGAAATGGACGGTTCTGATGCTTTGCCATTACAATAATTGAGCCTTGGCATATTCCATTTAAGTTTCTCAGCTGTCGTGTTTATGTGCATGTTCTTTATGTGTTTGGCTTCTCTCCCTTGCAAGGGATACATCGATAGGTAATTGATTTGAAAGCATAATGATTTGACAATCTTTTTTCAGGATAGGCATAATCATCCCGCCAACCTTAATTAGCAACATTTGTGATATATGTCAAGTACTTATAATCAGTATGCCCAACAAATAGAGACTTGGTAGTAAAAGCATGTCCTTTGGTTTACTAGTTTACTTATAATCAGTATGTCCTTTGGTTTACTAGTTTAATCTAGTTTAAGAATGGTTTGTTTCATGTTTGAATTTACCATTGAATGAAGCTTGGCTATATTAAGTAAAATCTTAAGACTCATGACTCTGAATGTTCATCAAAGCTTAGGAAAATATGAATGTTCATCACCTGTGCATATAAGAGTTGATCATATAAGGTATATGCACAGGTGAAAAACATGCATATTTGACCAATCAATACTGGGAGCTAGACCCAACAGAAAATAGATTTGTGGTGATTTTCACAATAGTACATGTGTTGTTGGGTAAGCTCCCAATAGCGCTTAGGAAAATATGCATGTTCATCACATGTGCATATGAAGTGGCTCTAATGGCAGATACAATCACTAAATTTTGCATACTCCTTATTTTGTTCTGGGTTGATATTGTCAGACATAGTCTTTCTTGAATGGAATGACTTGTTACTTGTACATTGACTAGAATGTTGGTGGAAGAAGGATGATTTTTTTGCAACCTATAGATACAGACACTGAACAACCATTTTTTCAACTCTAATTTTCTCAACACAAAGGGACATATTGTTAGAATAACTGAGAGGGGGGGAATCAGTTATCCATAGTCCCAATTCAAAATGTATACCTCAAAACAATTTACTAAAAATTATGTAGCTCGGTAACATAAAATACTACTCTGTCTATGCTTTTACTAATTAGCAGACAATTAACTTGTAATGATTACCGACCAAATCTAACATGTAATATGTAAATTATGATAATAAACAATCACCACAATGAACACATAACACAAAATATTTAACGTGGAAACCTTGTGAAGGGAAAAACCACCTGGGACTGGCAACCCAAAAATGTTCACTCTTCTAAAGTGAGGTCGGTGAAGACCCAACCCTATTAAAGGTTAGAAACACACTGTTAGGTGTGACCTTGTTAGAGGATTTTAAACTAGAAGTTATTGTACAACCAGCATTCACTATGGGGTTGATAGGATAACAAATGTACACTCTATGAGTGACATCAATAAGACTTAATAGTCCACTCGGTTAAGAGATTTGACTGTTTACAATGGTTAAACTGTAACAGTAGTTTGATTTAATTACAATACAACTATGCTTGTAGATATTCAGATCTACTTTATGATCATACAAATCCTTTGATCATTATATCAAATTCTATATCAATAAAAATAACTTACTATCCCTCTGTAACAGCTTTCTGATGCTCGGTAGCTTTCTGTCACTCAGTAGGTTTCTGCAGTTAGGTTCTTATTAACTAGTCTGATCAGACATACATGAAAACTTGTTCATGTGAAAACTCTATAGTCCTTCTTCTTCCGGCATGAGTTTCACTGTGAAACCCTAGTCTCTTAAATAGACAAGTAAATCATTTACATCTCCTCTATTGGATTTTGCTGCTTAATCACCTTCGTCCATTTTTCCACTTAAACCTTCCTCAGCTGGTGTGTTAAAAACACATTTCAATTCTGTCCTTTAGATCTTCCTTGAATTTTGCTAGCCGTTGATCTTTGTAACAAACTTTATATCTTCACCTCGTAATCATGCGCTTTCTAGCTCATCAATCCTTGTTGGCTAAACTAGTCATTTTACTTCTTTTCACTTCATCGATTAACAAAGAAATGCATCGGTAAACAAATGCTCAGTTTACATTGTCGTCGGTATACACTACACTGCTTGGTGTATATTGTGATGTTTCATTAACTGACCACACTGCCTTGTATCTTTCAGCTCTTTTCCTCATCATAGATGAATGTAGCATAACCAAGTCAATAATATAAGGTCATAGACTCATCAAAAAGTTACACACTATATTCCTTAGCCTCATCTGTCATATACATCTTCCTCATGTAGATATTTATGTTCTTCATCTCTCTTACTCCTCTGTTACAGATGTTTAGGTATAGTAACTTACAAGATAAGTACTGTCAAACTAAGTTGACATCAATGACAACATATTACTGATTTAATTACATTACATATCTAATCAACAACTCGGTGATCTCTAATCATAGATCTTCACTTAGGTTCTAAATTAGTTGTAGTTCGTCACATTTATCATAGCCATAGAAACATGATTATTTTAAAATGGAATACACCAAGGAGTACCATCAGAAATATTGACCATTTACAATCATGAATAGTGAATAATCAAATAGCTCATTTTTTTATCAACATGTGTAGTCTCTGTGTATATGAAAAATGAATGAATAACCAAGCTGAAATAAAATAGTGAACAAAAATTCAAATTCAAGGCCTAATTTATTAAGAGAAACAAACATTAGGATGAAAGAAAAATCATTAAGACTATAGAAAAATCATTAGGACTATAGAAAAATCATTAAGACTAGAAAATCAAGTTCTAGAAAAAACATTACGACTATAGAAAAATCATTTACACTAGAAAATCAAGTTCTAGAAATGGAAGGTTCTGATGCTTTGCCATTATAACAATTGAGCATTCATCATTTGGTACTTCTTGGTGTATTCCATTTAAGTTTTTCAGCTGTCGTGTTTATGTGCATGTTTTTTATGTGTTTGGCTTCTCTCCCTCTCAAGGGATACGCCGATAGATAATTGATTTGAAAGCATAATAATTTGATAATATTTTCTCAAGATAGGCATAATCATCCCGCCAACCTTAATTAGAAACATTTTTTATATGTGTCAAGTACTTATAATCAGTATGCCCAACAAACAGAGACTTAGTAGTAAAATCTTAAGGTTGCACATCCACATCCGCCCTAGTAAGTATTAGAGCCTATGTTCTTGATCAAGTTCTTAAATATTAAAACATGAAATAAAAAGAAGATGCAATGAAGACGACAAGTTCCTTGTAGTGAGGACATTCAAGAAAGGTTTGATGAGTATTCAGATTGCTCAAAGATTGATTTTGAATCAGCAATTAGTGAAGAACATGAAGTGGTGTGTGGTGAATCTGAAGATGAGGAAAATCTAAATTTAGAGGTGTGTGGTGAATCTGAAGATGGAAGGAAAGAAAAGTCCAAGTGCATAAACCTTCAAAGATTTTCAGTGGTAAAGAGAATCCCCATATTTTATCAGCCTAACATAGTCTTTGGCCACTTTGGAAATGAGAACCTCAAAATAGAGAAAAGAAACTTAGTAAAACCAATCTATGTCATTGTTTGTGAGGGTACAGTCATGATAAGTGCCTCTCAAACCTCTCCAAACATGTAAGATTGACTTTAAATACTTTATTAATCTCTTCTAAACATTAACCAAATCAAACCTACATTTGAATCCACACAATAACCCAAAATGAAGGGTTTTGTATCCTTTAATGAATCTCAGTCACTGGTAACGCATGGACAATCAAACCACTAGTCTCCAAAGCATTCAATAAGTGAATATGAATGTTTGAAAACTACTCCCAACAATTCTTAAACATACTTTATTGTTTAAGAATTATTGGGACTGGTCCTTTGGCGTGTATTAAACAGAATAGAATTTTCAGCATATTATTATTATTTTTTCTCTTTGTTGTAAACATGTCATTGGTTCAGTTTTAATCTACTGGTGTCATTCCCTAGCCCATGCTTTATCTCCATTATTTGATGTTATTCACTATTTTGAAATGTTGACTGTGGTTATCAAATGGAAAAAATAGAAAAAAAAAATTAACATGAAAAGAAATTTACAAAACTGAATGAATTGCATGTTTACAACAAAGAAATAGAATGGTAATAATATGCTAAAAATTCTATTCTATTTAATACACGCCAAAAGACCATTTGTATGAGTGGATTGTATTTAATACACGCCAAAGGACCAGTTGTATGAAATTGTCAATCACATAGCATTTCACTGTTGTATGAGTGGATTGTGCAGGAACAATTAACATTAAACAAGGAGAAAACTCCTCAACACATCTTGGAAACCATTGAATTCAATAATAAATTAAACCTAACACCAACACTATTCCTTGCATTCACTCCTACCAAGAATAAAGCATTTAATTCATTCAACATTACATATAATCATTAGACAGTTACATTTCCTGACTGTGTAGAGGAATAGTCACAAACAAAATGATCAAAAGTACTTTCACCCTTGCACAAGCCATTCCAAAATTCAAGTAAAATGAGAAATATGCTATATCAAATCATTCATATTCATAGTAACCATTCAAAGGATCATTTTATCAATGAACCCTCTGACTATACCCCTGCGGTAGAGAAAGGAAACCTCAAAATAGAGAAAGGAAACTTAGTAAAACCAATCTATGCCATTGTTTGTGAGGCTACAGTAATGATAAGTGCCTCTCAAACCTCTCCAAACATGTAATAATGTCTTTAAATACTTTATTGATCTCTTCTAAACATTAACCAAATCAAACCTACATTTGAATCCACACACAATAACCCAAAATGAAGTAACGCATGGACGGTCAAACCAGTAGTCTCCAAAGCATTCAATAAGTGAATATGAATATTTGAAAACTTTCCTTTCAACTTCCCCAACCACTCCTAATTGGTTAGAGGGATTAGTTGAGTTGTTAGACACTAAAAATTCTTAATTCTTTGGAGACTACTGGTTTAACTATCCATGCATTACCAGTGACTGAGATTCATTAAAGGATACAAAACCCTTCATTTTGGGTTATTGTGTGTGGATTCGTCCTCTTTATCCAGGAAGATCAAGAAGATGGGGCATGAGGACATTGTGGTGGAAGAAGTATTTAAAGATATTTACATGTCCCCTATCCTAAAATCGAGACTATAGGTGATGAAGACCATGTTGAGGATGAGGGGGTCTTAATCAGGGAGGGGCATAAGATGAATTTGTCTTGAGAGATGAGGAAGGAATTTTGGAAAATAGAACAATCGAGAAAAATAAATCTAAGTCCAAAAAGAAACTAAACTAGAACAAGAAGCAACAAAAAAGTTTTCAGGAGTTTGGAACAACATTTTAGAATCCATGAATGGTATGGGTAAGGTGACCTTCATTCTTGGTCGTGACTTCAATGAAACATTGGATATGGCTGATAAGAAAGGGAGCAAAAATACTTCCCATGACCAGGTCAAATCACTTTCCAGATTCTTTAGTTTTGTAGAAGGATTTGGTAGACTTTTACTCATCACTATGGTCATCACAAGATGGAGTGATATATAGTAGAGAGCTATATAGGGATGGTTGATAGTGTTCCTTGAGGGAAGGGGGATTGTGAAAGACTTGTTATCATTGTATTGTGTATTTCCAATATGTTTGGATGCAGGGAAGATCGGGAGAATGAAGGATCACTCACTAATTGCATGAGAACCCGGTTTTGAAGGGTCACTGGTTGAGGGGACAGTTAAGGTATGGATGTTGATAGTGTTCCTTGAGGGAAGGGGGATTGTTGGGACTGGTCCTTTGGTGTGTATTAAACAGAATACAATTTTCAGCATATTATTATCACTCTATTTCTTTTTTGTAAACATGCCATTGGTTCAGTTTTGTAAAAAAATTTGTGTTAGATGCATTTAAAATTATCTTGATTGTCTTTTGATTGTCTAAATGCTTCTTTATTTGTCAGCCAATTAATACATGCTAGTATATAAAGAAGACAATCAGAAGACAATGAAGATTTGTCTAACAAAAATGAATACACTAAACTAAACCAATGGCATGTTTACAAAAATTATCATAACTCGCAAGCAAAACTGAAACAATGGCATGTTTATAACTGATTAAGAGTGAGGCCTTCTTTAGAATCTCATGAGTTTTGTACTATGCATGCAACGTATTGTGAGTTTGAAGAGAGTTTGTGCCATGTGTGATAGAACCTACTTTATCTACTATGGTGCATTGTTAAACAAATTAAGGGTATGCTAGAGGAATGGAGACAAGGTTAATGATTGATCAAAGATCATATGAATTAAATTCTTTATTCTTAGTAGAAGTGAATGGAAGGAATAGTGTTGGTGTTAGGTTTCATTTATTATTGAATTCAATGGTTTCTAAGATGTGTTGAGGAGTTTTCTCCTTGTTTAATGTTAATTGTTCTTGCACAATCCACTCATACAATAGTGAAATGCTATGTGGAAGGGATGGTTGATAGTGTTCCTTGAGGGAAGGGGAATTGTGAAAGACTTGTTATCATTATATTGTGTATTTCCAATATGTTTGGATGCAGAGCAGAGTAGGAGAATGAAGGATCACTCACTGATTGCATGATAACCCAGTTTTGAAGGGTCACTAGTTGAGGGGAAATCCATAATAGGTAATTAGCCTAGGGCATCAATTTGTAATGTGTAGGTGTATAGTCACCAGCTTGGAGTCTTGAATTCTCATAATACATAACAGGATCTTACATTCCCCAAAGGTTTGTTCAAAACTATTGGCAGGAATGTAAGTTACACAACATTCTGGAAGACCAATCTTACAATTCTGAGTTTTAGACTGGTAACCACTAAAATATAGACTACTTGTGTAGGGAATCTTCAAAAAAACTTAGACTACTCGTATTCTTGTACTGATTCAATCTTCTAATAGTTCATTATAAGCAGTGAGGTCTTGAAGACCATACCAACTCACACAATGATTAAAAGACACAGAAAATACCTCAAAACTCTAAATTTATTGCAGCAATTTCCATACAGTCAACATTTCAAAAAAATGGATATCCTTGAGCACAAGCACCAATAACATCAAATAATAGAGTTAAAGGATGGACTAGGGCATGACACCAATAGAATACGGTCATTTCAGTGAGCATCTTAGCAATATACAATGGCTTCATTAAACATGCCAGTAATATCAACAAACATGAATCCAAACATTTAAAAATAGTGAATTGATATAGAGATAAAGCACTAGCTAGGGCATGACACCAGTAGAATGCGGTGATTTCAAAGAGCATTCATGATCAAATAAAATGTAATGCATTTTAATTTTTCTCGAAAGATAAAAAAATCACATACCTTCTCTCGTGCTCAACTTTCTCTCCTTTTCTCTCGCTCAACCTTCTCTATCCAATCAAAATAAAAATGATGAGGAAGTTTCAATTTTTTTTTCATCTATACCCCAAATCTGTCAGAATTCTGATGGACAATTAAACACCCATCGAAATACTGACACCATCGGGGCCTATTACAAAAAAAAGAACACCAAATTCATTATAAAAAAATGACCCGTTGGAAGTGTCTATCAAAATTTGGCCCCAAATGTAGTAGTGATTCCATCTTATATTCCCTTAATCATCACGATTGTTCATATGCTTTGTTTCAATGTTCCTTTGTCTTCACACGTCTTCAAACTACTGTAACTCACTAATAACAATACCAAAACTCAAGAGACCTTAACTAAAGGTCATACATATCCCAAAATATCTTCCTCTAAGCTCGCAAGTCATCATCTATCATATACTATCTTCCTTGTCCAAAATAGTACTATTGTACTCTATACTTATGTATCTATACTTAGTCATTTTCAAGGCTGCATCTCCAAAACTATACTTAACTCCATGTGATCACCATATCAGATGTGTTGCCATCAATGACAACCCTCAAGTGCTTTGTATCACTCTAAAACATCACTTGCCAACAAGATTAAGTTGTAATGGCCCTTTTTCCTTAACACTATCCTATGTCATCAATTAATGTCAATTAGGAAAATTTAATTGGATTATTAAGCATATCATCCTATATATTATCCATCATTATGCAGAATCATTAAAAAAATTTAAACCAACAAAGGAACAAGTAATGGAACATAAATGAATGCCAAAATATCTCTTGTATGGATCATGGAGGAATCCTTCTATCTCTCTAAGGCCATCAAGAGTGGAAGAGTTGTAGGGCCTAGGTCATGCAAAACAGGCTACAAGTGGTTTCCCTCAAGGCCTAACCCCAGTGTTGAGATAACCATCATGTGCCTGAAATTACTTTGCCTCTACCTTCCACAACCTTCTCACTCAAAAGATGCTTTAGTAGGATGAAAGAAATGTGTTTTTATGATTTATACTGGATATATCAGTTTATTATTTCAATTTAGAAATTCTATCTGAATACAGAAAATGTAAGATTTCACAAATGTGCAAATCCACAAAAAACCAAGATCACCTGCAAGCAAAATACCAGAAGCTGGAGCGAAAACCTAAGAGAGAGAGAGAGCAAGGGTTTTGAGAATCTCAGCGGAGTGAGAGCAAAATTGTATTTCCCAAAAGTATGAACAATAATTACAAAAAGCGGCTTATAAGGTGAGAAACCCTAAAGCCGGAGAAAGCTAGGTTTGTGCATTTAATAATTAATAAACATATTAATTATTATGCACCTAAATGACAAGCTTAAGTGAAAAAAGAATAATAGTGACCTTTAATAATTAAATCAGATAGACTTAATTATAAAGGTAAATATACTATTACTCTAACACCCCCCCTTAAGCGAAGCTCAGGAGGAAACTAACCTAGCACAGCTAAGAAAGCAGGAAAATGGGTCCCGGCAACAAGGCCTGATCAGGTACCCAACAACAAAGAAATCTCTGTGAACCGGGGAAATAGAGAAAACCTAGTGGGAAAAACCCTACCCCAAAAAGAGATACAACAACATGCTGAAAAGAAACATGAAGGAAGGAAGGAATCAACAAGACCCCCCAAGGACAACTTCCGTCACCCCAAGCATAGAACGCAACTGAAGATAGCGCGGAGATGCAAAGGGTTTGGTGAAGATGTCAGCAACCTGCGCGTCAGTGGGAATGTACTCCAAAGTGAGAACACCATCCTGAATCTGCTGACGGATGAAGTGCATATGAAGCTCAATGTGTTTAGTGCGCTGATGCTCCACCGGGTTGCGGGAAATGTGAATAGCACTCTGATTATCGCACCACAGAATAGTGGGACGATCGGGAGGAAAACCAAACTCAGTCATCAACTGCCGAAGCCATAAAATCTCCTGACTAGCATGAACTGCCGCTCTGTACTTAGCCTCTGTAGATGAAAGTGCTCGAGCATTCTGCTTCTTGCACGACCATGTGATAGGACCAGAGCCAAGACAAAAAACAAAGCCAGAAGTAGACTTCCGATCATCAACATCACCAGCCCAATCTGAGTCAGTGTAGCCAACAATGTGAGGAGCCCCTGATGTGTAGTGAATGCCATACATAAGTGTGCCCTGAATGTATCTCAAAATACGCTTGGCAGCTTGCCAATGACTCTCATGAGGCTCATGTGAGAACCGAGAGACTAGACCAACTGCAAAGGAGAGATCAGGACAAGTGTGTGTCAGGTATAACAAACTGCCAACCAACTGCCGATACAAAGTAGCATCCACTGAAGGCGTAGTGCAAGAGGTAGACAAAGTAACACCCGACTGAAAAGGTGTGGGAGCAGGCTTGCAATCAAGCATATCAAAGCGCTGAAGCATGTCAAGAGCATACTTCTGCTGGTAAACAAAGATCCCAGTAGGTGACTGCACAATCTGTAGACCCAGAAAGAAGTGTAAAAGACCAAGGTCTGTCATCTCAAACTGCTCCATCAATGCGCACTGAACATCCTGAATCATAGAAGATGAGCTACCTGTGATGAGAAGATCATCAACATATAGCACAAGTATCAAAATCTCATCCTCAAGACGCTGAATGTAGACTGTAGGATCGGAATGACAGCGTGTGAATCCTGTAGAAAGCAAAAAAGAGTCCATCTTCTCATACCAAGCCCGAGGGGCCTGTTTGAGACCATATAAAGAACGCCGAAGTCTGCAAACCAAGGAGGAATCCTGCACAAATCCTTGAGGCTGCTCCATGTAAATCTCCTCACTAAGATCACCGTGCAAGAAAGCACTCTTCACATCCATCTGAAAAATGGGCCATCCCTGAGAAGCTGCGAGGGATAAGACAAGGCGAATAGAGTTCATCTTGGCGACAGGGGCAAATGTCTCAGTGTAATCAATACCCTCAACCTGTGAAAAACCCTTCGCAACAAGACGTGCCTTGTACTTATCAATAGAACCATCAGCAGCAAACTTAGTACGATACAACCACTTGCATCGCACTAACTTTCTTCCCTTAGGAAGCGAACAAAGATCCCAAGTATGATTCTTCATCAAAGAAGAATACTCCTCCTCCATAGCACTGTCCCACTCAGTATGTCCTGTCGCTGCCCCAAATGTCTGAGGATCACCACAAATAGCATGACTCAGAAGACTGGAACCTGCAATATGAGACCGGGTGTGACGAGAGGTGGAAGGGTCACCAGCCAGAGATCCTGCAGCATCAACTGTAACACGAGCCCATCTAGGCATCTGTGGAGGATCCTGTGGTGGAGCTAAATGGGGATCACCAAGATCATCATCCTCATCATCCTGAAACACAACTGGAAGAGAGGAGGGAGTAGTGGTGAGTGAAGTAGACTCTGGAAGCGGGGTATCTACTGCAGGAAGGCGCTCATCAAACTGGACATCCCGTCGAAACAGGACCTCTCTGGAATCAGGATCAAACAACCTATATGCCTTAACATCCTCGCAGTAGCCAAAAAAAATGAGGTGTCGGCTCTTCCGCTCCATCGCTTTCCTCTGAGCGTCAGGCACAAATGCCCATGCTTCACTACCAAAAACTCGAAATGAAGATACATCAGGCTTGACATGAGACCAAGCCTCCTCAGGAGTCATATGTTGAACTGCCTTGTGAGGCATCCGATTCTGAATATAGTTGGCACAATTGACTGCCTCTGCCCAAAAGGACGAATCCATGGACCTGGACTGTATCATACAATTAGCCATCTCCCGAAGTGTTCTGTTCTTTCTCTCTGCCACACCATTTTGCTGAGGGGTGTAGGGCACTGAAAACTGATGCTGAAGACCATGTTCAGAGCAAAAATCTTGGAAAGCCTAGTTCACATACTCCCCCCCATTATCTGTGCGTATCCGGCGAATAGAAAGACCAGATTGCTTCTCCACAAATGTCTTAAAGACTCGAAATGAATCAAAGACATCAGACTTGTACTTCAAAAAGTACACCCATGTGCGCCTGGAGAAGTCATCAATAAATGTGAGCACATATCTGGCACCAGAAAAAGAAGGAGTAGGAAAGGACATGAGGTCACTGTGAATCAACTCCAATGGTGCCAAAGCACGAGTAGCTCGTCCCTGAGGAAAAGGATCCCTATGTTGTTTGCCAAGAACACAACCCTGACAAACCCCATCAGTGCAAGTAATCTGTGGAAGCCCAAGAACAAGTGCCTGTGTGCTCATCTGCTGAAGATATCTGTAATTGACATGGCCCAAACGCTCATGCCAAAGTCTACTCACTGAATCTGCATGTGCTATAAGACAGGAACCTGTGCCAACAGAAGACTCAAATCCATCAAATCTGTATAGGCGGGATGCAGTGTCAACACTCCCAGTAGCCACAATCATCTCAGTATCATGTAAGTCCCGAATAACCACATCATGTGGTGAGAACTCAACTGTCTTACCAGAGCCAGAGTGGAAAATCTGATAGATAGACAGAAGGTTCGTCGAAATGTCGGGGACAAAAAGAACATCCTGAAGAGAACCCCCAGCTAATGCAACTGAACCAGAACCCAAAACCGAAAGATGAGATGAGTTCCCAATAGCAATCTGCGAAGTAGCGCAAGGAGCAATTGAGGTGACCAACTGCTGAGTGTGAGTCATGTGGTGAGAAGCACCGGAATCAAGAATCCAGGTGGGCCCAGAAGTCATAGCTCGTGCAGTAAGAGCATGACCTTTCCCTGCAGGGGAGGAGGTGGACTGGGGAGCTGAAATGTGATGCTCCTGCATGGCTTCCTCTAAAGCCTCCAAACGTTTCCAACACCTGGAAATGGGATGTCCATCCTTGCCACAAAAGCTACAGGTCTCAACTGATTTCTTCTTAATCTTGGAGGTAGACTCAGTAGACTTCGAAGAAGATTTACCCTTAGAAGGGTTTGCTGGAGGTTTGGAATCATTTTTTTGTGCAGGTTTGGAGGAAGACTCATTGCCTGCGGAATCTTTCTTCGGTTTGCCTTTCTGTTTTGGTTTCCCCTGTGAAGACTGAGCAACCAACGCTTGGCTAGAAAAGCCAGAAGCATCCATCTGTTGGATCTTTGCCTGTTCCCATGTCAACCGATCACAGAATGTCTCAAAAGAAGGCATGGTGTGCCTAGCACCCAAAGCATCCATGGTGGAGTAGAAAGTGGAAGAAAAGATCTGATACTGTCCTCGCAACTTTGAGAGTATCAAGAAGATACACTCATCATCTGTCTTTGTTTTCCCACATCCATGCAAAACTGAACGCAAAGACTTGAACTTCATCAAGAAGTCCTCAATGGTGGGAAAGCTGGTAGGAGTCAAAGTAGTCAACTCTGCATCAAGCTGAAGTGCCCTGAACTCATTAACTGTGCCAAACAAATCTGAAAACTTGCCCCAAATGGCCCTAGGAGTGGTCAAACCTTCCAAGTGAAAGAGGAGACTGTCGGAGATGTTCAGTGCAATCAAGCCCATGGCTTCATCCATCTTATTCCTGTGCTGAAGAATCTCAAAGGGATGTTGCAAGACAGGTTGGTTCTCATCCAGACATGACCATAAACCACGTGACATAAGAAGTCTGGTCATGTGTGCTTTTCAGGTATGATAATTATGCGGTGTCAGCCGGGCCACAGAAGGATCCGACATTGAGAGAAGAAGAAGACAGAAGTAGAAGGGTCTTTTCTGAAGTAAATTACAGAAAGGAAAAACACCCCCCCACAATGTATAAATCAAACCCCCGTACAGAAAATAACTGAAAGCACAAAAAAAATGAGGAGAAAACCTGGACTCCAGAAGCAGAGAAGGAGGAAAGGAGAAACCTTGACTTTGACGCTAAAAAAGAGAGCTCAAATGGCTGAATCAGCAAACCAAACCAGCATCATTGCGTCCGTCTTGGAAAGACCTTTCCGGTGATATATCATATGTCGATTTTCGAGTCCGTATGAACCCTGTAGGAGCAAAAATGCCCAAGTACCCCCAAATGTAAGCTCTCTGGAAAAAACCAGGGACGGCAAAAAATTTGATGGCCGTATGACCGTCACTGGGCCGTCACTGACGTCAGCATGACGTCAGAACCGTACCGTCGGAAAAAATTTTAAAAAACCCGCTGGAAATTTTTTTACAGCGCCGGAAAAAAGAGGTGACGTCAGCTTGTGACGTCACCTGCTGCAGTGGCCGGCGGAGCAGCGGCGGCGGCAGGGGGTGGCGGCACCGGAGGTGGCGGAGCGTGGGCGGCGGGTGAGCCAGGCGCGGGCGGCGCCCTGGCTGAGTGGAGGCGGTGGCCGAGCGCGGTGGCTCAGCGGCGGAGCCCGGCGGCGCAGCGGGGGCGCGCTGGCGGCGCGCTGCCCGGCAGCCACTGCGGGTGGCGCGGTGGCAGCGCGCTAGCGGCGCGTCCTTTTTTTGTTAAAAAAACCTCTTTTTTTTGTTTTTCGAGATTTTTTTTCTCGATTTTCGAGCCGTACGGCCCTGGTAGGGCAAATTTTTTTCCCTGTGGTCACGGGGGCCAAACTGAGTCGAGTTTTATATGATTTCGACTCTCCCGGACCTTCTGAACGCAATGGCGAAGTCCGTTTCTGCTCAATCTGCTCCAGAAGATCATGCCTCCTTCAAAGTGACAGAAAACCCCAGAAACAAGCTGTGGCTGTCATCTTCGAATCCAGGCTCCAAGAACTTCAACCTCGGCAGCGGCAGGGAGGCTCTGATACCATGTAAGATTTCACAAATGTGCAAATCCACAAAAAACCAAGATCACCTGCAAGCAAAATACCAGAAGCTGGAGCGAAAACCTGAGAGAGAGAGAGAGCAAGGGTTTTGAGAATCTCAGCGGAGTGAGAGCAAAATTGTATTTCCCAAAAGTATGAACAATAATTACAAAAAGCGGCTTATAAGGTGAGAAACCCTAAAGTCGGAGAAAGCTAGGTTTGTGCATTTAATAATTAATAAACATATTAATTATTATGCACCTAAATGACAAGCTTAAGTGAAAAAAGAATAATAGTGACCTTTAATAATTAAATCAGATAGACTTAATTATAAAGGTAAATATAATATTACTCTAACAGAAAACATACTTATTAATATCTTTCTCTCTACATACATACATATATAGATATATTATTTATATATATGAGATAATTCTTATATTTTAAATATATGAAATTATTTAAATTATATAATTCCAAATATATAGTTTAGATTATCAATAATAACATATATAGAATTCTGATTAATAATATATATATATATATATATATATATATATATATATATATATATATATATATTCTTATTTACTATAAATATATTTATTATACAACATAATTCTGATCATAAACTGATCATAAACTGATCATAATGCTACAGTATATATATTGGACCACATATTGGTCCCTTATTCTTGATAGCTTCTAAATATAATATTATGTATAACAATACCGAATCAAGGTTAAATTACAACATACCCTTGTTGTACACAATATTTTTGAGTAAACAAACAAGGACTCCTTCCTTTCTAAATATCTTTCTCACATATAATATATAAATTGATTCTTCCATGCTTGAATAAGCATTGATCATTGTCTTCTAATACAGTAAATTTTAGTGATAAGACATGATGCCAACAGTCATGTCTCATTGGTATCTCCTTTCGAACACACCTCTTTATTATTAATCATTATATTCGCAAGTCTTAACAATTAGTCTTCTTACAAATTATTACCAATCACCGCTAATAAATCCCTTGTCTTTGTCGATATTATTTTTTGTCAACTCTTCCAATTGTTGTCTCTTAATATGGAATGATCATCAATCAATTATCTTTTTCTCAACTCAATGGTGGTTGTTTATTGATAGCCTTTGTTTATGTAATATGTTTTCTGTTTATAACACATTTGATGTAATATATTTTATTAATAATTAATATTATTAATAGTTAATAAAATATAATTAATATTATGCAGATATTATTAATATTATTAATCTTGATTATTATATTAATCTTTTGATTATAATTAACATTATTTATTATTTAGATAATTGTTTAACATATGGTTATAATTAACATATGGTTGTATATTATTTATTATTTGAGAATTTAGTCACATATACAAAGTACATTATTCATTAAAATTTGTATTTTTACACTATATGTATCAATTCAAGGCTCACGACATAAACAAATTCTAGAAGGAATTCAAGAAAAGGTAACTGAATCGACCTGGTTATCTATTGTGACAATACAAGTGTCATTAATATTTCCAAAAACTTGGTGATGCACAACAAGACTTAGCATATAGCTATCAAATATTATTTTGTTTGAGAACAAATACATGAAAAGTAAGGTTGGAGTATGTGCCAACTAAGGAGTAAGTTGCTGATATTTTTACAAAGCCATTACCTAAGAATACATTTGAGTATCTAAGAGGTAGGTTAGGGGTCATTTCCCTATCTGATTTGAATTAAAAGGTGATGGAGTTGCATCAATCCAAGTATATCCACTGAATATCTTTATGTTTGGATTGATGTTATGGGGATACTCCTTAGGGGGAGCAGTCTATATAGTAAAAAGTTATGATTAGTCAAGTACAACAAAGTAGATATCAAGTGTGTTTGGCACCTTTTACATTGTTGTCAAAGGGGAGAGAAAGAAAGAAAAGTGAAACAAAGGGAGAAAATGTTATGAGTAAAAGATCTGTGAAAGGGGGAGTAATTGCAGAATAGGTGGAAGATAGAAGTGGGAACATCTTTTGTTCCTAGTATTGATGATTGCATGTTAGAGAGAGGAAGTGGATGTTGTAGAGATTATTTTTATAAATTCCAAAGGAAGAGATTGTTGGCATAAATGATGTAGTGATGGTAAGTGATTTTTGGAGCTATAATGATATAGATTTGATTGCATGATGATCATTTATTGGGTTGCCATTGATGTCAAGTATTGACCTAGTGTTCCTAGTATGTTTCTAAGAATAAGTATGATGATCAAGATGTTGTGGTAAGTTTCAGTTGTAGCGATTCTTATGGGAGACTTGGGGATGTCTCTTAATGTCAAATGCATGACCGCTACTATTGATATTGACTGGTAAGAAAGCTATGATTAGATGAAGGTTAACTATGCAACTACTAGAATAATTAGTGATAGGCAATAGGTTATTTGATTGGTTTGTCAAATCTTTGTTGTGTCTTGTGGTGTGGTTATAGGATATGGTGGACAACAGTGTTCAAATAGTATGGTTGTAATCGCAACTAATTTTAGTGACCGGTGTGAAGGATAGGTGACTGGTGAGTAGAGATAGAGTCATTACAAGTTTAAGTGTTTGTGTTCTTGAGTGACAATTGATGAATATTTGATCGGTGATCGGTGTTGAGGTTTTGGTTGAGTCAGTCATGATCTGGTGACATGTCTTCATGATTGGAGGTGATGATCTGACGTCACACTATTTGATGCTAGCATGTGGAGAAGATTCTAGAAGAAGTATGTGTTTTGTCAAAACGTGTTTGACCCCATGACACAAAATTATATGTAAAGCATTGTATTGGTCGATGCAGTCTTCAAAGTTCATTTTATGTACATTGAATTTAGTTGTGTGGTGTATTGGATTCAAGTGAGAAGTTTGAAAGTAAAATTGTAAGTTGTTTAGGGCAATCCAAAGGTGGTGGAAGACTCTAGGTCTTTATGAACACTATGTATGTGATGAAGTTGAAAGTTTGTGTCGATCGTGTGTTGGGAAAGTGCGGTTGTGAAGAACAAGTTGCGATCAAGCCAGGGCAGTGTTAAGTGTGTTGAGAAGAGGTTGTGTGGTTCAGTAGATCTGATCATGCAGAGCTAGTGATATTCTATAAATCATTCTTTTGTTATTCTCTAATAGTTACAACAATCAAAATCCCTTAACTGGATAGATCCTAGTAGGTCCCTATTGTAAATCCTTAAATAGGGTGGCACATTAGCTTGTGTTTAAAGTCCTCTAACAAGGATACTCCTAACAGGGCAAAGGTCCTAATAGGCCTAAGGAAAATCCCTTAACCAGGTAGCACCTAACAGTGCTTTTGTAAACTCCTAACACGGTTAATCTCCTCACATGATGTACTTCAGAAGAGTACATCATTTAGTGGGTATTAATTCCCACCGTGGTTTTCTCCTAATTTGGGTTTCCACAAGATAAATCTTTGTGTCAAATGTTTCATTGATGTGTGGATGTGCTTATGTGTTTGAAGTTTTCTTGTGTTTCTATTAAGCTAATTTTGTGAATTTTTGTTTAAGTTTAAAGAAGTGGAAAAGTTGGAATAATTGGTTGATTACTGATTCACCCCCCCTCTCAACAATCTATTTTTAGGACTAACAATAACTATTGTGGTATGTGATACTTAAGGATATTATGATGGTATATTTTATGAATGAGAATAATGTGAATGGATATATTATTGATGAAACTAACCTGCATCTTAAGGAACAAAAATAAATCTACAACCAAACCAAAAGGTTTATCTATTACAACTCACATGGAAAATGTCAAGGATGCTAATCAACATGGTCACTAATAACCATGTTGACTTTGTCTTGAAGATCTTAATGCAAGAGTGAGTTGAACTACCATTGTGGTTTAATACTACATTTATGAGCTCTTGCATTGTCTCACATTGTTGCATAATAAGTTGGAGTTTCGATTGGAGTCCTCTAACCTTTTTTAGTTAGAAATTTTTCAATTCCTAGATTAGTGGAAAGATAAGTCACCCTTGGTTTAGGAGTGACATATGTCTTCAATAGAGCCTAAATGCAATTATGACAAGTCTTTTAGATGATCTATAAATTCTAATTTTGTCAAAGAGATTAGGCTAACAATATTCTTGTGATAGATTATACCTAGATCATAGAGTAGTTAGAAGTTATTTTTTTGTTATCATGTACTGTTACCAATAGATTGGATGATACACTGAGTTGAATCATTGTTTGTTTGGGTTACATCTTCTCAAGCCAGGACCACTTAAGGTAGAGTAATTCTTCTTGTAGATTAATTATATTAATTCTATTTATAACAATAGCAGTTAAAGCATTAATGCAGCTTCCAGTAACTTATTAGAATAGAAATTAGATTGTTAATGCTTAGATAGAATTGTTATATTTATGTTGTTATGCTTTATTCTTAAGATAAGGAATTGATTAATATGGTTATTGGTTAGGAGTAAGGTTTTTATAGTTAGTTAATCAAGTCAACCTATAGCCACTACTGTGTGAACCTACCAATTACTTGTAGCCAGTACTAGGCAAACAAGACCCATGTTTTAGCATTGTTTCTACTTTAACTAGTTGTTACTTTCATACTAGGTTTCTTGCATAAGCTAATAGGTGACTTAGGAAATCTTTGCTACACATATATTGTCAACATCATCCAAGTATATATGTTCTCAGTTGATAATTTAATGAGACTTCATATAAAGAAAAGGTTAATTAAGGATTAGTTGCCTTATTAAAAGTGTGCATTGAGATATATGCACCAACTAATTAGGTGTATAGTGGAAACCGGTCAATCATTTTATTTTGCATTCACATTGATCCTTGCACCATACCTTCTATAATGACATCATGATATTTCATATCATCATGACATCAACATATGTTTGGTTTTGACCTTCAATCCTTTATATATTTGACACATCATCATCCCAGTCTCCATACCTTTGTGCATAACATCATATACTATATCAAATACTAGGTTATTTGTATCACTTTGCATAACATTTTACCCCTTCCTTTTTCTTTTCGAGAGCCTACACGAGTTCCTTTTAATCCCATATAGTCTCTTGAGGGGATATCATTTTATCCTCATTTTCATGAGCCTCATCCTCCCCATCATTTTTCCATACATCTTATCTCATCCTTTCTCATCCCATATCTATGTTTTCTTTCTTCTTCAAAACAAGTTGCTTCTTCTAGTTGAAATCATCTCAGAGAAAGGAAAAATGTAGGCACTTCAAATTTTTCCCAAGTCCTAATTGATTTCCTAAGTCCTATATCTCATTCCCTCATGATTTAATTAATTGAATTAGTTAAATCCTCCATCAATAACTACATAACACTCCCTTAAAAATCATTCTCCAAATTAAATAAACCCTTTTCATCCTCCATCCTCCATTTTCCAACTTTCTAACCAAGTCAATCTTGACTATGCATTCCCCTTTTGATCTCCATTATTGATATATTCTTTTAAAAATATACAATTTCTTTTACCCTTAGCCATTCTTGGGAATCCAAGCTTGAGTTTATAATGTTATGTTGTAGAAACGGGTATCCACATTGGAATCTTTGTGAGCAAATCCTCTTATCAAAGCGTAATGAGAATCTAGAATATAATATCAGTGTTTCAATTTTATTTGATTTCATCTTTCAGTTTGTAGCTCAAACAAAGGTCTAATGTAGCTAACATTTTTGTATTGTTTAATTTTTAAAATTTCTCCATTTTGGTGATGACAAGTTGATTTGTCATGTGACATACTTGTAAATATGTTTATTTATTTATAGACTAACATAGGTATCTTGAACACATAAATTCAAAAGATTTTGAGAGTTGGATCTCAAGACATGAAACAACTTCAATTTGCACACTTGTAAATTGACATCTCTTATTGTCTTTTAGATAGATGCATTTTAAATATCTTTACCTATAATAAATTTAATTAAAATTTGTAGTTCACCCATTATATCACAAGAAAATTTTAAACTTAAATCTTAATTCTTATAAGTTCAATATTCTTATAAAAAATTAAAACTATTAATTATATCCAAAATGATTAATCTATTAATAAAATATAACAAAGACCAAGTAAAAAATTTAAAATGAAAAAATAATACCATTGCTCAATTTATTATATAATAATAATATATTTATTAATTATTTTAAAAAATACATTTGAATTTCACAATAAATATTATTAAACTAATCTTAATAAAATTTATATTCCTTAATTTAAAAATACCCCTCCCTTTAATTTAAAAATTCAAATAAAATCTCAACCATTCCTCCCAAATCGAATACTTGCACATAAAACTTATAAATCCTAGATCTAAGACTTTTAATTGAATTTTCTTTAATTGAGTATATAATCAACGTCCATCCAGCAATTAAATTGGAATATGGCGGTCACAAAAGTGCAAAATAATTGGCCGTCACTATTAAAGTCAAAAACCGAATATATTAAATCTGTAGCCGACCATAAGGCATATGGAAAATAAGAAAAGCGAATGGCATATATCTTTTTTCATGGTGTCTGCCACCTTTTTATTCCAAAAAAACAAAAACCCCTTCTACACTTTCATATTTTTGTATTTATTATGAATTCTGCCTCCACAGATTTGCACTGCCTGCCTCAGTTCTGAATAACTTTAGAACGAAGATTTTGGCAGGGAGCCCTTCCGAGTAAATAAATTTAAAAACCGAAATTTGGGCAGAAGACGTTTATCAAGTTCTTCTTAGTTAATCAATTTTAGAAGAGAATTTTTTTCAACAAAGCATTTGCCAAAGGTCTTGCAATTTCGTCTGAGAGGAAGAGTTTTGAAGGAAGTTGTTTGTCCGGCCTCTTTTAATCAATCAATTTTTCAATAAAAAATGGGAGTAGAGAAAGTACAAGGGCAAGATGAAGATCATATGGAGAAAGTAGTGCATACAATTGCGGATGTGTTTGACAAATTGTCAAGCATTGTGAGTGATAACGATCTGAAGGTGCTTCAATTTGTGGAAGCTGTCTCTACGCTCTCAAAACTATATGGGTGTTTGGGTGTGGCCTTCAAATTTGCAGAGATGGATTCCAGTACCAAGGTAACTTTCTTAACTTGATTGTCTATGCTCTTATTTGTATTTTACCAAGCTTTCTTCAGTCTTTACTGCAAAGAGTTTTTAATACTTGAGTGATTCCTTCAATAATCAATCTCTTCAATGATGCTTCTCACTCGCACTAACTTCCCACCACCACCATCTTTCAAAGTACCCACGAACCTTGTAGGCTTACATGGCTATTAGAATAAAAGCCAGCATACAGCTTGACATATGTAATACATGGTCCAGAGTTTCAAGAGTTTATATAATATAGCCTTTTCAGATTAGTTTATACCTGTGTTGTGGATATTCTGGCTTTATATGTCTTGATCGCGGCACATTAGTTGCGGTTCAGTCGCTTGGATAGTCAGGCCCTTTCGATGAGGATTTTTTTTTTCCTAATACAACTTAAACAAGTTTGAGCAGTTGTTAATTATTCTGTGAAATGTTCCATGATGATAAATGTGTAAGTTTCCACATTAATTAGGTGTGATTTACCTGTCCCATGAGGCCAAGCTTCTTTTGAATATATTTAGGAGCCTTTTCCAGGTACATGGTCTTATGCACATAGAGCTTTCCATACAGCTACAGGTTACTAGGATTATCCGATTACCCATAAGAAAATTTGAATAGATATTATCACTAAAATTAGACTACATGAAGGTTACCAACTCCTAATAAAAATTATAAGCCCCTGTTGCAAACTTTCAGGCCCTTTCTCCATCTGAGACTAGAAATATTCCTCTATCAAAGTAGCTGGTCTGAGTTTACCCTCAGAAATGTTTATGTCACAGGCAAATTTAACAGATAAGTCTACTTTAGGGCCAGAGGACATTATTAGGCCTCAAAGCAGCTTAATAGGCCACTGAGAACAATTTTTTTTTAAGTAAATGCAGGACTTCGATGACATAGATAAAGACAATGTCAGCTTGAGAAGGAACCCCCGTCATAATTATGAAATTTCAACGATGTGAAAAACACTATGGTGCTATACATATAGTAAACCAAACGTCTTTTTTGTGTGATTTTATGATACCACGGGCTATTGTGGCCTGGAGGCGAAAAATGTTTGGAGGAAGCTAAAAATGTATGACTTATGAACGGTTTTGATGATCACTACAAAATAGAAGTGACCGCAGAAGACAAGTTAAATAGATAGCCACATTTGAAGGCCCCATGGCCATTGCTAGGTCCCAAAGGAGCTTGAGAAGCCATTGTGAACTTGAAGGAGCCTTTATTATAAATGTGTGATTGCTGATGAATAATGAGGACTCGGGAACTTGCTCATGCTGTCATTTAAACATTTTTATACTAGTAATTTATACAAGTAATTGCTAAAAACATATGGAGGGAGGGTGAGGAGGTCTAATTGTCATTGCCAAATAATGATTTGAAGCCTATTTGATCAATATAAGCTTCTCAATATGTGGAAATATATTGTTTTGCACCATCTAAACATATAAAAAACCCAGCTAGTGAAGGAGGAGGCTTGTGCAAAGTCAGAAAGCTGTAAGAGATGAGCATCTTTAGTTGATATTCCACTAAAAGACCTTGTTAATTATTGTGGACCATCTCTTTGAATTGATGACATGGTTATGCACTAATGATCACTAGTACACCGATGCTTGATAATTTATAATGAATATGAAGGCACATAATTGAATAAGCACCTACACAATTTACATGGTAAATAGAGAATTATTACCAATTGGTATTCTCCATCATAGAGGCCTGAGCAAGAATTAATGATTTATATTATACCACCATACATTATGGTTCAATACATTGACAAGTTATCTGACACATAAATCTTTCCATTAAAACTGTTGAACAGCAATTAACATCGAATCACGGGACTTTGATAGTGGGTTGTACTCAACAGTCCTTTTGTTGGTGCACCGTATTCTACAATGGGTCCATCCAAGCTTATCTGATATTACTCAGTTCTTGTGAGGTGGGTTTCTTCCTGTGTGGATATGAACTTCTATCCAAATGCCTTAAGAATTTCTTGTAAATCCTTGAACTAATATTTTGCATCAATCTCTATACCTTATTTGAGCTACTCCTTGAAGAATAGCCCTAAATTCTGTAAACATGAACTTGCGTTGACTAGACTCTGGGCTTTCGGTACAAATTCTATAGGAAGTTGACATTCAACTCCATTTGCATTTAGCATAACCAAGCTGAAGCAAGTATCTTAGCATGCCTACTGAACTAGACAATCTACACGTCTGTCATAACCGTATAGGTATATAAGGTTTACCCTTGGTGCCTCCAAGTCCTGATAACCCTGAATTTTGTAAATAACGTTATCTTCAGTATTAGTGTAGGGCTAAGTCCTATCTCTACTCTCAATGTAGACTTCATTTTATTGCCTTAATATATTATAAAGGAAACTAAAAACAAATACTTAAGATCTTAATTTCTGAATAGTTAACAGAATTCTACAGAAAGAAACAAATTAAAACTGTTTTTTAACTTGGGATGTATCCATCTGTTTTGCCAGAAATGTAAAACATCGAGAAGTCAGAAAGACAATTACTATCTAAATTGTTCAAGAAAATTGTTAATAATTAGCGAAATAATTAAAAATTATTTTTGTTTCTATTGTATAGAACACAGTTGTTTCAAGATAGATTTTTTGAAAATTATCAAACCGTTTGCCAAATAGCATAAGCAAAGCTCACAAGACAGAGAAATGTAAACTGAATCACCTGAATTCTAATCCATTATATATTTTTCAATATTCCTCAAAATGGTTACAAAGACAAAGACTTGAAACATGGTTAACTTTCTATTGAGAAGAACCCACAAAAAAGAGATATAAATAGGCTACTTGGGGAAAATATCACACATTTATCTTCATCCTGTGTTACAAGCCTGTAAAAAGAAGTTTCTTTTGAAAAGGATCAGCTGTGGAACATTTTTCACTCCACATTGTATTTTATTTTTCCATCCTCCTCGTCCAGGTTGGCAACCTCATTCTTAATCATCTTTACCAAGTCAACTTTCTTCTTGTCATCTGCTTCCTTGGTAACTTCTTGTTCGGTTGCTTCATAGCTGCTTGAACTGACTCAATGTCAAAGTTCTTAAAATACATCCCGCTTACACATCATATACCAACTACAGTTGATTAATGCTTTTAATATTATTATTTGTGGTAGTTTCTTTCTCAAAGAAATCCTAGTTTGTAGACATTAGCAGCAAGTTGGGGACTTTACAGCATTAATGGTGTCGAGTCTGTGTGATAATAATATTTGCTTCAAAGTTTATCTTTGGGAATATCTTCATCAGATCTTATATTTTTATCTTTATCGTAAATCCAAGCTCATTTACTCATTTTCAACAATGTTTCAATTGATAGATCCATTCTCAACTGGAGTACAAAACACACCTTTGTAGAACCATACCCTTCTTCAAGCTCCTATAAATGATCTGACCACCACTTAGCCTCTGTCCCTTTTGATGGTTTTTTAGCTGATTGAATTGTTCACTGTGCCTTTGATTCCATACCTTTCATATTATCTTTGAAGTATTCTAAAGTACCACACCACACCCAAATTTGAAAGACTTCAATTCCTTGCTGATAGGTTCTCTGAGCATCTTTTAGATGCCTCCCATAAGGTGCAATATCACTGCTCTTGGAAATCATGTCATCGTTATCCCGATCCTCAAAATGAGGTAGCTGTATGGATATTGTATGGCGACAAAGACTAAAGGCAGGTGTCATGGCACCAAAGTTTCATTGATAACTTTCAGCCTCTCCATTGTCTCATCATCTTTACTGCACCAATTCACATTTGCTTCCCTGCTACAATGAAATATTTGGTTGCTAGAAGTGACTTTCTATTGAAGCTATAATCATCCTTGGTCATATTAAACTCGTTTTTTTCCACTTTTAGGGTACCATCTAAGATTCAAACCTCTAATATTCTTTTCGTACTTAATATCCATAATTGTCTTCACTTTATTTAGTGATTTCTACCAGCAAATAGGCAAGATCAGCTTTTAGTCACCTTTGCTTTCTGGTGATTGTTTTGCCAGTAAATAGGTAGGATCGGCTTTTAGTCACCTTCGCCTTCAGGCAAATTTTCTGCCAGCAAATAAGTATGCTAAGATTTTTTAAATTAATTTATATGTCAAACTATTCTCCTATACAATTCTTCTCTATTTTAGCTGTGCGTATTTTTGAGCTTTGACCTACGTTTGTTCATCTGTGCTCAATATTAAATATAATCTATTTGTGTTTTTAATTTTTCTCTTGAACTAAAAATGTTTGACTTAATAAGATTATGATAAAAGTTTTCGTTCCTGATGTGTTTTAGGGTTTATGGTATTTCATTGTTACAGCATTATACTACTGTATTTTTTATTAATCTGTGGAGCTGATTTATTTTATGAATTTATATAATTGCACTTACAAGATTTCAAATTTCAAGAAAATTGACCAAAGGGAAATCGCTACAGCTTCAGGATCTAAGGGATGCATCACAATCCTTTGAAACATTCCAAGGTTTGCTGGATCGTGATGTAAAACGGAAGAGTGTGAGGAAGGCAGGAAGCCATTCACGTAATTTGCTAAGACTAAAGCAGGGGATTGAATTTGTCAAAGTGTTGTTTGAACAAATACTTTCAACAGAGTATGCAAGATTGTTTTCTCCACTTCTAGTGATGTTTCTTCTTTCTTTAAGGAGCTTGAATTTTTGTTTGACTAAACTATTTTTTTTATCATGTTTAAAGATTGCATTGATCTTTCGGCAGGGAAAACTCTTTGAAGGAATCAGCTAAGGAGCTTGAATTTTTGTTTGACTAAACTATTTTTTTTATCATGTTTAAAGATTGCATTGATCTTTCGGCAGGGAAAACTCTTTGAAGGAATCAGCTTCGATTGCTTATTCACAAGTACTTGCTCCATCACATGGTTGGGCAGTTAGAAAAGCTGTGGCAGCTGGATTGTATGCCATTCCAACAAAGTCACAGCTTTTCAAAAATCTAAATGAAGATGGTGAGTTTCCTTTTTTCCATTTGGAAAATATACTTACTCTAAATAAATTTTCTGGTTAAAGAGGCAGTATAACATAATGAACTTTATCGAGTGTACAGTCAGCTTCCCAGAGTATGGGTATCTTACTGGTTTCCATTTGAGATACTAGAATCTTAAATTTTCCTTTGTCAGAAATTATATCATGAAAGAAATCAAATAGATTGTACCAAGTTGAGTAATGACCATAAAATGCACTTCCACAGAGTTTGCATCTTCAATTTAAAGAATATAAGGTCCCCTTTCCTAAACTATGCCAGAGTTCTTATGGGAAACTCGATATGGCGTGTGAAGAACATAGGCCTGACTAAAATAGTTTATGCCTAAGTGGACTCTGAAACCAAGTCTAGGAGATATTTCTCTTCCCTGATAGTGGTATTATCAGACTCCCATCTGGCAGTTAATCTAAAGCCACCCAATTGAAATGCATTGTTAACTGATTCCCATCATGCCCATCTGGAAACTGCAGATCTCTTCCCCCAACTTAAGCATATCAAGAAGCTCAAAATTAGGGATTGAATGCGATAATTTGCAAACATTCCAAATTGCATCATTAAACCTAAATCAGCAATCATACAATAGTATATTTGGTTAAAATGAATGGACTTTTCCTTTTAAAAGGTTGCAGGTCCTTATTAGTTAATAATCTCAGAAAGACCATGAAAATTGTGTGCACTATATGTCTATTCATGGATATCAAAGGCAGTAATTTGAAGGAACTATTAATTCTCCTTTTCCAGAACTGTTGGATGCTTGGAATGAGGAAGCTAGGAAAGTGGCTCAAGGCCATACTTTACCATGATAGGACCACCCGCATTGCTTAAAGAAGATATTTTCTTTCATTGCATAACATTTACCTTTGTACATTTTAATTTTTCAATGATGATTTTCCTTTAGTGATGCAAAATTTAGCACATTACCATAGGAGATACCAGATAAAATAAGAAGACAATGAGAAACAATAATAGGACAAGTGCCAAAAAAAAAATAGTAGTCTAGCATGTAAAATGAAAGTTATGGCAAATGAATCCCCTGTTTGTGGGATTAGGCAGGTTCATCTATCTGAAGGGGTGAGAAAGGAAGTAAAGTGGAAGCCTCCTGGGTAAAAGTTAACTTTGACAGGGCGACCAGAGGTAATCCAGGCTTGGCGAGTGCAGGATGTGTTATCAAAGACCGTGAAGGGAAAATCTTGAGATTGCTAGGAAAGAAGGTAGGTAGATGCACTAATGATAAAGAAAAACGTCAAGCTACCTTAATGGGAGTGAAGGCCTAAAGAAGACCGGGTTTTCACAAGATCCACATAGAAGGAGACTTGCAAATAATTATCAATGGAATTCAAGTGGGAGAACCCCAAATTGGAAACTGGATGGTTGGCAATAGACATATTTTGGAGATTATAGCTTCCTTTGATAATTTCATTGCCTCCCATTTATTTTGAGAAAGCATTGATGTGGCTGGCGAGGTGGCAAAAATTTTGGCTTATATACTGGCAATGGAGGCGAAGGTCACTTCAACCATTGATCGGCATGAAGCTTACAGTCACGTCAGGTGAAGTCTGTTGATTCGCATGCCCATAATTGACAGACAAGAAGGATGGCACCACGGTGGAGGCATTCATTTAATGAATGCAATTGCCAACCTACTCGATAATCATTACACCCATTATTTAAAAAGAGAGTGAGTGGAGAATGTTGCTATGTAACAAGCAGCTCCAATCATAGATATCAACATATGACTTAGCACTAGGAAATGCCAAATGCATTCTTTGGAGACGTGTCTAAACGAAGGTTGATGGAGGTGTTTAAGACCAAAACAGGGGTTGTTTTGAAGTGTTGTGGTGGGATGAGGGATTATTTGGAGAGACATATCACTGGTCATGGCCTAATCTCAGATGGTAGGAGGCAACCAAAGCTCGGTAAAAGGATGAAAACCCACTATGAATTCTTGTTGCGTGGGGTGTGGGAATGAAGGTGGTAGAATAAGGAACTAGGTGTAGGTAGGAATTAATTTCCCAAAAGGCTGTCTAGAAGGGTGGCGGTGAGAGCTCGTAACTGGGCCTCTGCATTGGTGAAAAAGGAAGAAAATGTGGCACCTTAAGAGGGCGAGAATACGGAAGATGGCGGAACATGGTGATTGTTGTGGGTTATGTTGGTGCCTTTTCATGGTGTTATTTTTTTTTTGTTTATGTTTGTTCGTAGAATATGGTACAGCATATTATGTAAAGTTAGTGTGGGACACTTTTGTAGTATGGCTACCTTATATGTCAATAGTTGTTGGTCTCTGTTTAGTTGATAGGATTAGGGATAGTCTGAGTGTACCAATTTTGCAATTTGCTCAGCATAAAAGTAACTGAATTCCCTTCACAAAAAGGGGCTTTGGCAGTATTTCTCCGTTTTGAAGTTTAATATAGGGGCGTGGCCTTGGAAGTGCTACATTTACCAATCAAAAAGAAGTTTATGGCAAATGAAGAACATTAGAATTGTCTTTCATTTGGCATGACTTTCAGTTGGAATACTAAAGTTAGTAATGCCCTCTAGCCCTTGCCTAGTGATCCAAATGTCTAGGAAGCAAATATTTCTGCAAGCAAAACAGACCGGCACACTTTGTATTTGTGGAGTCTCAAATACAAAAGTATCCATTCTAAAAACCCTAGATATTTTGGACCACTCAATATTCACTTTAGTTTAGTAAATTACGTCCTAATCCAATATTGCTCATGTAAAATATTGTCTTCATATTGGTTTTAGTTGACAAACCCATTTCTTAGAGTAAGAATATTAAAGTTGAGTGAGTTACTTATGCCAAAAATATAGTATTCTTAATTCACTTAACTATCGAGTAAGGGTTTTTTTTCTTTTAAAAAGACAAATTGAAAACAAAGATAAATAGAGAGGGAAGGTGGGCTAGAGAGAGGGAGGATGGTGCATAAGGAGGGAAAGAAGCAAGTCGAAAGGTGCAAAATAAATAAATCATATTAATGTTCATTGGTGACCAAAATAAGTTAATGGGGTCTTAAATACACCTAGTTTGATTATGAAATTCCTAGGAGAAAAAATAGCCAAAAGAAAAACTAATAGAATAACCTAAGCAAAACATCAATCAAGACTACCATTTCACAAGTCAATGGAATGCATCAATCAAGACACCATTTCACAAGTGAATGGAACTAATAAATACTCCTAGATTAGTTTCACTTCCTTGAGAAGCAACGGCCCCCTCTCTTCAAGTTGCAAAAGATGTGGAAATTTATTTGTAACTAGAGCTTCCATGACCATTTTATTTAATCTTTGAAAATCTAGTAAAGAGGAATCTCTTGAATTCTAGAGCATTTGACCCTAGCGTCAATTACTTGATTTGCAATGACCCCTACTCTTCAAGTTGCAGAAGATGTGAAAAGTTATTTGTGACTAGAGCTTCCATGACCATTTTACCTTGATCTTTGAAAATCTAATAAAGAGGAATCTCTTGAATTCTAGTTCATTTGACCCTAGCATCAATTACTTGATCTGCTTATGCTAGATTGTTTCAGCCAGGATTGATTTGTACGGGTCAAAGTCATTTCACAACATCTAATGTGTCCAATAAAGGTGCAATAATTTTGTTCAAAAAATTGGTCATAGACCAAGATAAGCTTGGAAGATTCAACTTGAAAGTATTGCCCCCAACTTTCTTCACAATGATTTTGGGCCATATATGAGAGGATATGTTTTGAGATAAGATCTTGGGTGTTTTCTTTTGCAAATGAAGTCATACTCTCACTAACCTAAAAGTTGTATGTGCTAAACAAATTTGACAGTTTCATTAACTTTCTTTTGAATTGGAGTTGTTATAAATGGCGACATAGGATAGGATACATCAAACCAAAAGAGTTCTACATGTGGAGCTTTGCAGAGCTCTAGTGTAGCTATGCTATATGAAAACCTGAAAGGAAATTCACGATAACACAATCCCTAGGATTGTTCAGTATTGGCAAAGGAGTTCACATTCCTTATTCCCTATTTGGCTTAAATATGGCACAAGTGGCACGTGATTTCATGTATTTTACATCAGATTTGAGATGTCAGCAATGAAAAAATGTTATTCCACTATTGCAAGTGTCTTTCAACTTCAAACTGACCTGCAAACTTGCTAAAATGAATCTCCCATACCAGTTTTTGTAGCTCTAGTGTGTAGTACACACAAGTGTCTAAAATGTCACAAGATTTCTTCTTGCATGTAGTAATCAGCATTAGTCTTACTACAATGCAATGCTTGATAGATGTTTGTAAACTTTGAATCAAATATGTACAATTCTGGTAAAGTGATGTTCTTGTCCAAACGTGTGAAGAATGGAGAGAATCGCTGGGACTAGAAGTCTACTTAAACAATCTGGTACTGTATTTACATTTCCCTTCTTGTGCTTGATTTCTAATTGGAGCAGTCGAAAATATTAAGACCACCTTTAATATCACTTCTACTACAACTTGTTTATGTCTATATGAATTCCATTGGTTTCCAATCTGTATAAACAATGGATGCTTTTACCAACACATACTGCTTCAAATACTTACTTGACTGAACAATACCATAAATATTTCAATCAAATGTGGAATATCCAGAGGATTTGAATGTTTTTCTTGGTAAGATACCAAACGACCAAACTGAGTGATGCTTGCTCCAAGGGAACAGTTGGGTGGATCACTCTCAATCTCAAATGGCTATTGAAGATCTAATAACACAAGTACTTGCATAGAACATAATTTGCATTTTAATTCCGGGAATGCTTTCTATTGTGCAACCAACTAGGTGAGAATTGCTTTCATGTCAGCTTTAATAACTTGATTCAACAGCCAAGCGATAAAAGAAAAATGTGAATAAAATTCCTATAGAAAAATTCCAAACGCAAATAACTGTAAGATTCTATAAGATTTTTTGGTATAAGCCTTTCTTGTATGATGTGAAGCTTAACCAAATCCACATGTATTCCATGTGCATCGATGGCATACCCAAAGTAATTTACGTACATGTTGACATGCATGTTTTTCTATCACAAATTGTTGAGAACTTGTTGACTCTGGCTCAAACTTTCTGCCCATGAATTGTTGAAAATGGGAATCGTATCAGCATTGAATGAAGTTATGATTGAACAAGAATGTCTTTTGTCATCCACAAGAATGTCAAAGCTACATTAATTGAGCCTAAGGGTATAACTGACCATTCATACGATCCTTCCTTTGTGTATTTGATGGTACCCTGACTTGAGATCAATCTTATCGAAACATTTTGCACCAATAAGCTAGTCCAATAGATCATAAATCCTAGTAAGAGAATAGCATTTTTTTATAATGTTCTTGTTGAGTGATTTGTAGTCAATGCACAGCTTACAATTGGATTTTTCACAAGGATAAGCATTAGGAATGAATGGTTTTACGCATGGAAAGGTCTTAGGAAGAGGCCGTAGACATGGAATAATATCAATAGTATGTTTCGCTATACATTATTTAAGTACTCCATTTGGTGGCTAAAATACAGCATTAGAAAATTCCAACATGTTCAACTATCAATTTGATAAGGGAGCTGTGGCATTAACTTGTATATCATGGTCATTTGCATTCAAGTCATGCCATTGAGACCACAGACTTTTTAGTAGAATTAATCAGCTTCTTACACTGCTTCACACTGACCAATGAGAACTTAAGAACTACTCATGGTATGCTATACCTATTTTCACCAACTTTTATCGTAACATTTCAATGATTTTCTTTATAAATTTCATAGTACTGAAAAGTTGTGGTTCCCCAAACAAATCATTGCATAATTGTAATGGTACTACATGTAAACAAAATTACTCTATATTGAAAAGGCTTGATTTTGTAGAAAAAGTGACATTGATGAGTGATGCACTTCTTAAAACTCGAGCTAGACCATCCAATGGTGTATGGTTGTGAGTGAATCATCATCCATGGGTTCAATCTTCCAAATACTTTTTAGAGAAATCAAGCTCTTTTGTCTATCATTTGAAACACAAAGTATAAAGGTTGTCTATTGGACCCCATTTGAGAATGGAACAATTTTTTCTCTCATTTGTATTTGAAAAGGAAGATGACAAATATTGGCAGTTGCTACCATGGTACTCAACTCACAGTCTATGATCTGTTTACCTTTCTCTTGTGCTGTTTTGGGTAGAATTGTGTGCGTCAATATATGCAAGAAAAACTTGTTGAGCACCAAATTCATTTGTCTAGTGTCCAATGGAATTTGTGTACTATGCACACTTTCCGGTCTTCAATAGCTTCCATTGTCGTTCACATGGCATAATCCTTAGGGAATAAAGGAGCTCCTTTACGTGCTTTGAATTTTGTTTGGATTAGACTTTAGAATTTTAATTGTGCTACTTATGGTACTTGGAACCTCCATTATTCGACATATGCTTAGCTTTATGTTTAATTTGCAAGCATGCCTATAGGATTTTCCTAATGATGTAATAGGGAGGGGATCCACATTACCATATAAGGTCTCAAGGATGACCTTTACTTAAAAAAACTGTTTCCTATTGTTCAACTTGTCATTCAAATTATGGATTATGTCAATAAATTGTTCAATAGACTAGTATAAACTTGGGGTGAAATTGGGAATACTTGAGTAATGTCATGAGTAGATTAGTAGTTATTCCACCATTTCTCAACAAACAAGGAAACTCTTACAAGAGGATATGTATCTTTTCATGTTAAAACTGATTAACTTCATAGTAGGAACAAATGACATTAAGCCAGTTATCTAGCTATAAATAACATCTAACAAAGAGGTGTACTATCTAATAGTTACTAGATCCAACAATGGCATATAACAAGAAAGCAATTAAACAAATGCAAGCGATTTTAAAAGTAAATAATGCATACTGATAATCAATATTGTCTTAAGGTGATATCAATGAGTGATGACGTTTAGCAAGAAGTTAAATCTCGGAGAGGTAGGAAAATATCAGAAAAGGCTGACTATTATCAGTGACTTTATGCCAAAATTTCAGATACAAACTCCATTTAACGTGGCATCCAAGAATTTCAATGTCAAGATATAGTTTATGTGCAGTTCACATCAAAATCTTATTTTTCAATGTATCCTTTTCTAAGGGTGTTGATTCCTTAAACTGCTGTTGTATTATTTGTTGCCAGTATGAATTGATAGTGAAGGAACTTCACATTATGTTTCATTTCACAGTTGTACTGTACTAATGATATGATCTTTTCTTGTTTACAGAGGAATCTGCTCGAGCTCAAATGCATAGGTTTATTGTATCATCAACTCCAGTTATAGAATACGTTAATCGACTCTTCCTTGACAAAAACATAGGCATAGATTGGTGAATAGTTGTGCAAACAAGTTCTGTATATTTACCAGTTACCGTAAAAGAGGTTACAGGGCTCGATCTGAGCAGAATGTGGGACAGTAATATCATTGCTAGGTTCTTAAATAATCATTGCAAAGCCTTCTTGGCATATTCCATTTTCTTTTGCTAATATTATTTAGTTACCATGGACCCTTTCACATTTGTCATTCTTAATGATGGAAATGCACAAGCCTCTTGATTTGGAATACAAACATAAATTAAGGTCCAAACTTCATAAGGGGCATGCACACACAGCTGATTGTATATTAGTATAGGATTTTGTATGAAGCCTAACACAATAAAATGCATAGTAGCGATGTACATTTTTATTTGGACGTACTTGATTCTGAATTCTTCATTCAGTAGAAATTGACTTCAAGACTCACAGAAACATATAAATTCATAAACCGGCAACAAAATTCAAGTGATCAAGTTGAAAACCTCAATTGAAAAGAACCTGGCTGAACCATTCTATAACAGGTCCAAGTGCAAGTGTCAAAGGATTGTATGTTGTGTCATAGTGCCGTGGTGGAAGAGAGTACCAGTAAAAGGGATTGTTTTCCGTTGAAAATTGGAATTAAAGGTAAAAGTTAGATCACAAAATTCAAATGGAAATTTGAACCTGAGTCAATCAAAGGTGAAAGTTGGGCCTACAGATTCACCGAACAGAGACAACAAAAACATAGAATAGCTCTTGAGAAGGTCTCAGCTCCAAAGGCAACAAGGCGTAAAACACTAAGAGCAAGTCACAATCAGGGAAAAGAATTGAAACCTAACTTGTCCCAAGGTAAAAGAAGTAAATGGTTAAGATTTAAGTTGAATCTATGCATCCATTTGATGGAATGCTCAGGTGAGAACTGAATCAAACCCAAGACCATGCTGTGAGCGTCCTTTATCTTGTAATTTTGAACCTGCTGAAATTAATTATATTTGATGAAAAACTTGCCACTAGACTCTAGAGTCAATACAGCCTCCCTGATTTTTCAATGTTGCCAACTTACACAGGAACGAGCATTTGTGTAGAGTCTAGATAAGTGTGTCATGGATTAATTCATTTTAATTTTTCTATATTAAGCTCTCAAACATCTGAGGTGAGTATCTATAAGACTGCAGTTTAAACTATGAGCATAAAAAGCTATCACTGAAAGACTTATAAGATACACTTATCTCTCAGCTTTTCCCATTTACACTGACTTCTATCAACTTTGGATTTATCAATGTAATCATCATTCTTTGCTGCTCAGCTTTTTCTCATCTATGTAAATTTCTAATTTCATATTAAAAGCTCTGTTGAGTGTTTTTCATGCAAAATGTTTACTCACTCTATTTTAGAATTTTTGAGTATGATAGTTTATTATTCGGTTACCTCATTGCCTAAAAGGAACTAGTCAATAAGCAATGTATAGCAAAAGATTATTTTCGATATTCAATATCCACGAGAAGTAAGCAGTATATCGGGGAAGACTCTCACAAGTCCATTATCACTACCAACCTATAATATCCTATGAAGATCGGAAAAACATCATGTCTTAGGCTTCTAAATTCTTGGCAGTGAAAAAGATTAAATATGAGATTCAACTTAATCAAGTATTATGGAATGCAAGAGAAGTACCAAAATATGAAACACGAGATCACTGTCAAGCCTCTAAATGTGACACAAATTTGCAGCTGAATTCCTCACTAACAAGAAAGACTAAAGAAAACAAGTAGAAAATCTTGGCAGTTTGATATTTAAGAATGCGTGGAGCCTAATCCATAGCAATATACAATCTGAGCCATCTCCTTGTGAACGCAATAACATAGACTATATTGAAAGAGTAAGAAGGAACAAGTTCATGCTTCGTAATGTAAAGTCTTGGGATTTAAGTGGACAAGACATCACTGTCCCAGATACTTCAAAGCACTTTCAAAACAATGGGATTGCACCAGGATAGGCCCTGTTTACACACAATAATTATCTTTTCATCAAATTCGAAACCTTGCAGGTTAAACTGGATTATTGATATTTAAAAACACAATTTCAAGCTTGTTGACAAGATATAGAGTTACAGATTCAACAAAACTACGCTGAGTTCAATGAGATTAGATAAGGCAATAAGCCGATGAAACATGAATGCAGAAGTGCATAACTGATGACAAAATGGACTATCCCATCAGCACAATTATTCTAAGTGGTAATAATTTTTATCAGGATAAAAGAGAGTTCTAAGGAGATGGAAAAAAATTGAACTCTCTTTTGTTCTGATGATGGTTCACAGAACGTGATCCGAAATGTTGATTCAAAAATTCTTACGTATCCAGAAACATAAAGATCATATTATTATAGCTTGTGGAAACCTACTAGCACTTACCCAAGTGGTGTTTCCATTCTGAAGAACTTCAATATCAATTTACAGGTCTGAGGTGCAAGGACCCAGGTTACAAATTCATATATGCCTGTATTGGAAAGTTTCGACCTCAGTTTATTCAGAGCTATCGAGACGGAAGCTTAATCAAACATTGTGCAATTTTCTTTCCATGTTGTCTCTATGGTTCATAAGCTCTGATATTTAGCAAATTCATGAATTGATCTGAACAATGTCCTTTATTTAAGTGTCCAGTCTTCCATTGGGCTAAATATCCAGGGGGTTAAATTACAGCCAATATGCCCACGCTAAGACTTTCCTTTGTGTTCTGTTTTCTTAGATAGAATTCATACCACTTCAATCTTTGATGATTCCCAAATCAAATAAAGGGAGACATTAAAAAAGATGTTTCTGATGAAGGCTTGTGGAGCATAATTGTATATAAATAAACTTAGTTCACATGAACTTTATAGCAAAACTCCCTATACGTCTCTATTTTGTACCTGCATGTTGAGCTTGGATTTACAAATGCTAAACAAGATATGTTGGTTTAGTTTCATTGAATCAAATTTATCTAGATCAATCAGGAGCATACACTCCCAGGCATGTGTTAGCATTTTAGTTTCTCTCTTTCAAGGTAAAACTCAAACCGGAAGAGTTTGTGACGTAAAATTCCCCTTCAAATTATAAGGGGAAGCTTCTTGAGATAGAAAATAACCCTTAGACACTAAGCTATAGACAAAATATTCAGTTATTCACACTACAATGTTTCTTTAAGGGCTTTTGTATAAAACAATTAACTAGCTGTTTGATTATTTGCCTTAGATACAAGCACAAGACTGGAAACAACTCGCCTTACTGAGATTTTACAGATTTTAGATATTTGAGCAACCAATCTAAATGTACAAACAACAATACCTTCCTAACATATAGAGCACAGACCAGCAATCAATGTACACAAGATTTGAAAATGAATATCTACTTCAACATGCAACAACACATGATTTCATGAACTAAATAACTAAGCCATATGCAAAGCTAACCCTTAAATTTATGAAAAAAATCTCAATAAAAAGCTTGACTCCAATCTCTGTTGTCACATCTTCTTTATCCTCGTCATTCTCAGTTGTAAGTTCTTCTTCACCACTTCGCTGCAACTTCTTTCACCACTTATTCCATGCCTTCAATAAGACATGTTGTTGCTGCCATATTGTTCCTATCTTCTTCATTGTCTTGCACAAGAATTTCTTCTTCATATTTGTAATGTTCCCACTTTAGCAGTTGACCAAGCGTGTGTGCGTTAGCCTTGTTCTACATGGTCCCGAGGGCTAACAAAGGGTTTAAGGGGATCCTGGAGTGTTTTGGCCTAGTCATTTCCAGTTTGGGCCAAAATGAAGTTGATTTACTCAGTTTCAGGCATACTTACTATTTTTAGTAAGTCAATAAGACACAGTGGAGGCCAGTTTTGGTGATTGGATTTGATACTCTTCGGTGAGAGCTTTCCGACGAGCTATCACTTGCATTATTCGGAGTCCGATTGCTAATACATTTTAATGCCTGAAGTTTTATTAAAGTAACATTTAATTTAATTGTAAAATATTAAAGTGTTACTTTAATATTTATTTTATGGGGATGTGTACCCAAGGGAGACATAAGGGCATATTTTAATATATGTTTTATATTGCACATCTTTTATCCCACATTGCCCATGAGAGTTGAACCGACCCTTGAAAATAGAATAAAAAGAAGCATTTGTGGCTTCATTAGGGAGGTTGAATATGAGAAGAAATGGGTGTGTGAGTTGCAGATTCGTTCTTGGCATTTGAGGACGTTTATCCTCTCTTGTGACATTCTAGACGTCATTCCCTTGGGGTTTGGCCTTTGGAATCTATTGTTATCAATTTTATTATCAGGCAGTTTAGTTGCATTTCCAGCTATAGGCAGATTTGGTATTTTGCTCATATCTTCTTCACTACTTGTCCAATGCTTATGCTGCTTTGAGGGAATGATTTTATGAAGGTAGTGGAATGATTGAAGGACAAAGTACTGTAGCGGCACTGTTCATGCGGCACTATTCACGTGGCACTATTCACATGACACTATTCACACAGCACTATTCACGTGGTACTATTCACGTCACTGTAGCAGCAAGTTCGAAAGCATGGGCTGGAGTATTATTTCATTAATGCTGGAGTAATTAGTGAGTTGATAAATCTGCCATGTATTTGGTTTTATTAATTCTGAAAATGACATTTTATCGGCAGCAGTTCATTGTCCACTTTGCATATTATTGTAGTTTATTTCTTGTTTATGTTGTATGATTCCTATTCCATTCACAAAACACAACAAACAAATAAATGTTTGATTTCCAGTGTTATAAGGGGTTTAAAACATTAAATGGAGAAATAAGAAGTTGAATGCAAACTGTTTGACATAATTCCTTTCAGCAGTGGGTTTAGTTTTTTGGAGCATTCAGGGGTGTCCTTATGAAGGTAGTGGAATGATTGAAGGACAAAGTACTGTAGCGGCACTATTCATGCAGAACTATTCACGTGGCACTATTCATGTGACACTATTCACATGGCACTATTCACGTGGTACTATTCACGTCACTGTAGCAGCAAGTTCGAAAGCATGGGCTGGAGTATTATTTCATTAATGCTGGAGTAATTAGTGAGTTGATAAATCTACCATGTATTTGGTTTTATTAATTCTGAAAATAACATTTTATCGGCAACAGTTCATTGTCCACTTTGCATATTATTGTAGTTTATTTCTTGTTTATGTTGTATGATTCCTATTCCATGCACAAAACACAACAAACAAATAAATGTTTGATTTCTAGTGTTATAAGGGGTTTAAAACATTAAATGGAGAAATAAGAAGTTGAATGCAAACTATTTGACATAATTCCTTTCAGCAGTGGGTTTAGTTTTTTGGAGCATTCAGGGGTGTCCATTACAGTGGTATCAGAGCTATAAGTCATGCCATCCTGTGGAGGTCTTATAGGGAATTTGGAATAGCCAGATAGAGGGAAAAGTGTTTGACGAAATGTCAAAACACTAAAATCAGAATTAAAAAAACAAAAAAAATAGGCTAAGCATTTATGTTTGAGCATGCGACAGGGGCCTTATAATTTTCGCAATACTAGAGCAAGACAAAACAGGATTTTAGACTTGCAGAGCGAACAGTCTAGTTCATCCGTGCAGGTGGAAATAGAATCCAGTCATATAGACACAGAGGAGATATTCTTTGATCAAGACAGCAATATGGGTGACCGAGATGACATGAATACAGGATTAGGTGGAGGCAGGAACACTGGTCCAGATCAGGGGGATGTAATGTTCAGACAGTTATTGGATACATTAGAGCAGGGGCAGCGTATGCAGCAGGAGCAGAATAGGCGAATGGACATGATGTTGCAGCTCATGGCTAGACAGATGGGTGTCAATATTAATCTAGGTGATGCCAACAACAAAAACAATAACAATGGGGGAAACAATAACAATGGGGGCAATGATAATAATGGAGGCCAAGGTAATAACAATGGTCCTGAGAATAACATTAATGGTCATAATGGACATGGAAACAATGGGAACGAGGCTGATAACTTTAGACACATTGCACACCCAGCTCGGACAGCGAGCTCGAGACCTCTTCTACCCACCTTCCCACCCAGAGATCCGGTTCAACCAGTAAACGAACCGTAGATTACCGAGTTACAGGATTAGTTCAGGAGGGACTGGGAGGCTAGTGGACCGGAGTTTCAGGTGGATATTTCCCTCAGAGATTATATGGACTTGAGGATGAGACACATGCCTAGAGCAGGAGGGAGGAATCAAAACTTTGAGTTGAGAAAGAAAGTTGGAAAACTTTCTTTACCTTATTATGATGCTTCAGGGAAGATGACTGCACGAGCTTGGGTGCAGAAGGTAGATACATACTTGTAGCTAAATCCTATGCTTGAGGGGGAGGCTATCAAGTATGCGGCTATGCACTTGGATGGCGTTGCACATGAATGGTGGCATCATGGCATGGTGACTCTGGGGCATAATCAGATTACATCCTATGAGGAATTCACCGACAGATTGATTGAGAGATTTGACACTAAGGATCCCGAGTTACATTTCAAGGAGCTAGCATAGTTAAAACAGTCAGGTTCTGTGGATGCTTACATCACCGAGTTTCAGCGCTTGTCTGTACTTGTTACTGATATCTCTCCTAGGAGATTGGTGGTGTTATTTTGTGATGGGCTTGTTGATCCATTACGAGGTTGGGTGAAGGGACATGATCCGCTCACCTTAGCTGAAGCAACTAAAAAGGCACGAGATTTAGCCCCTTCGGTATACAAAGGAAAATACCATTCAACAGATTCTTCCTACCGCAAGGACAAAGATAAAAAACCATTTCAGAAAGAGTATAACAAACCCAAAGAAGGATCAAAAGGACTAGACAATGAAACCATGAATGAACTTCGAAAGAAGAAGCTGTGCTTCCACTGTAGAGAGCCTTGAGACTTATCTCATAAATGCCCTCTCAAGGCTAAGGCAAATCAAATGGAGTATTTTTCAGCAGAAGAGTCAGAGTCAAAGGGGGAGGATCAGCACTCTGATTCAGATGAAGGTAACACTATAGAGGAGAGCAGCATTCCTAAGGATGATAGATCGTTGGCACGCTTGACAGGGGCCCAAAGGGCAATCACATTTAAGGTCAGGGGTACTATCCAGGGGCAGAAAGTGATATCTCTCATTGACACTAGGGCTACACATAACTTCATAGATGCACAGTTGGTAGCTTGGAGAGGGTTACAAACCGAGGAGCATGATGGGTTTAGAGTCATGGTGGCTAACGGTGACAAATTATTGTGCACTCAGAAGATATCTAATCTTCACATTAGGTTTGGAGATGGCTATGAGTTGGAGGATGAGTTCTATGTTGTGAACATGGGAGATTATGATGTCATCCTCGGCATGACATGGATGGCTTCGCTAGTTGATTTCACACTCAACCTAGCGAAATTGGAGATGAGATTCTAGCATGAGGGCAGAACTGTGGTACTTAGAGGACTTTCGGATGGAGGTTGCAGACTAGTGTCCTTGAGGAGAATGCAGAGACTTTTTCGTAATGATGACATAGAGTGGGCGACAGAGTGCTACATTATGCCAGCTTCACTAGAGTCACAGGAAAAGACTCATCCACCAGATATCCAGAAGATACTTGATAGACACGCTAAAGTATTTGGCGATATTCCTCATGGGGTTCCTCCTGACATAGGGATAGAGCATGTTATCGAGCTCGAGGAGGGAGCCAAACCAGTTATGATTACTCCATATCGTCATCCTAAGAAACACAAGGATGAGATAGAGAAGGCGATTAAGGATTTGTTGGAGATGGGGCATATCAGGCCTAGTAAGAGCCCCTTTGCTTCAGCAGTAGTTTTGGTAAAGAAGGATGGGACGATGTGCATGTGCATCGATTACAGGGCATTGAATAAGAAAACAATTAAAAACAGGTATCCCATTCCTAGCATTGATGAGCTGATTGATGAGTTGCATGGGGCATGCTTCTTCACCAAAATTGATTTGCGGTCCGGATACCATCAAATCGGGATGAGAGTAGAGGACATTGAGAAAACAGCCTTTCGATGTCACTATGGCCACTTTGAGTTTATGGTTATGCCATTTGGACTAACCAACGCACCCGCTACATTTCAAAGTTGTATGAACTAGGTATTCAGGAAGCAGTTGAGGAGGTTTGTCTTGATCTTCTTTGATGACATCTTGGTCTTCAGTAAGACCTGGGAGGAGCACTTACATCATTTGGAGAGGGTGTTATCTATTCTAGAGAGAGATTCATTGTATGCCAAGGAATCTAAATGCGAGTTTGGCATGACCGAGCTCCTTTACCTTGGGCATATCATTAGTGCAGAGGGTGTTCGGGTTGATCCCGAAAAGATTAGAGCTATTGTCGATTGGCCTACTCCCACAAACCTTACACAGCTTAAGGGGTTCTTTGGTTTATGTGGTTTTTATAGGAGGTTTGTTAAGGGATTCTCACAGACTGTTGCACCCTTGACAGATCTTACCAAGAAAGGGGCCTTCGTGTGGACAAGGGTAGCACAGAGGTGTTTTGAGCATTTCAAGCAGGTAATATCTTCATGTCCAATTCTAGCTCTACGGGATTTCACGAAGCCTTTTAAGCTTCATTGTGATGCATCGGGTAATGGGATTGGAGCAGTATTGATGCAGGAGAAGCATCCCATTGCATTCAAGAGTAGGAAGCTCCAGGGAGTTGAGAAGAGTTATTCTATCTATGACCGAGAGATGTTGGCCATAATGCATGCATTGGCCAAATTCTGATCATATTTGGTAGGTGGGCATTTTGTGATCAAGACTGATCACAACAGTATTAAATACTTCATGAGCCAGCGTGATCTTAATGACCGGCAACAGAAATGGGTTACTAAATTGTAGGCTTATGACTTTGACATAGAGTTTGTCAAAGGTAAGAAAAACGTGGTGGCTAATGCCTTATCTCGGAGACCTCACTTATGTGCTCTGGCAGAGATTTCAGGAGATTGGAGAGATCGGATTATACCAGAGTATGTCAGAGATGCTTGGGCTTCTGGATTGATTTCAGGTACCATACAGGATGATCGCTATGAGGTGATAGATGGATTGATCAGAGTTCAGGACAGGGTTTATTTGATTCCGTCATCACACTTGAGAGAGGCGATACTGAAGGCATTTCATGATGCACCCACAGCTGGGCATCCAGGGGTCTTCAAGACCTACAGGTAGATCCGAGAGCGGTTCTCATGGAGAGGGCTCAAGGATGATGTTCAGAGGTATGTCAAGGAGTGTGCAGTTTGTCAACAGAATAAGGGAGAGCACACATTTCCTGCAGGGTTATTACAGCCCTTGCCCATTCCTGATAGGAAATGGGAAAGTATTTCGATGGACTTCATCACTAGTTTACCACGAGTGCAGGGAAGGGATTGCATCTATGTGGTGGTGGACCGCTTGACGAAGTTCGCTCACTTCTTTGCTATTCCATCCACTTACACAGCAGCACAGGTGGCAGATCTTTTCTTTAGAGAGATATTCAGGTTACATGGGCTGCCCAGATTCATTGTTAGTGACCGGGATAGTAAGTTTAAGAGTGTTTTATGACAAGAGTTGTTTAGGTTGTGTGGTACAGATCTTACACCTAGCACTAGTTATCATCCACAGACAGATGGGCAAACAGAGATTGTGAATAAATGGTTGGAGGGATATTTGAGGAACTATGTAACTGCACAACAAAAGGCTTGGATTAGATGGTTGCATATGGGAGAGTATTGTTATAACACCACTTATCATATGTCCATCAGGATGACTCCTTTCATGGCACTCTATGGTTATGAAGCACCTAGCTTCATGGATTTAGTTTTGGGGGACAGCAGAGTGCCCAAAGCCAAAAACTTATTGCAGGATAGTCAGGACATCCTGAAAGTGCTCAAGGAGAATATACAACAGGCCCAGAATCAACAGAAATTGTACGCTGATCAGCACCGAATAGAGCGCAGTTTCGAGGTAAGGGATATGGTTTACTTGAGGCTACAACCATATAGACAATCATCGCTCAAGAAGAGTGGAGCTGAAAAGTTGAAACCTAGATTTTATGGTCCCTACAGGGTAATACGCAAAGTGGGCGAAGTGGCCTATGAGCTTGAGCTTCCAGAGGGTAGTCGGGTGCACAATGTGTTTCACGTGTCTAGGCTTAAGAAAGCCATTGGTCAGAGTGTAGTGCCTTCTGCAGATTTACCCCCTTTGGATGAGGAGGGGAAGCTTGTGTTTGTACCCGAGGCTATTTTGGACACCAGAGAGAGGAAGCTTAGAAACAGGGTAGTGAAGGAGTATTTGGTCAGATGGAGAGACCTACCGGAGGAGGATTCTACATGGGAGAGTGAGCAGGTTATTCAGCAGGCTGGACTGAGATTGCTTGAGGACAAGCAATTTCAAGGGGGGGGACTGTAATATTCCCACTTTAGCAGTTGACCAAGCGTGTGTGTGTTAGCCTTGTTCTACATGGTCCCGAGGGCTAACAAAGGGTTTAAGGGGATCCTGGAGTGTTTTGGCCTAGTCATTTCCAGTTTGGGCCAAAATGAAGTTGATTTACTTAGTTTCAGGCATACTTACTATTTTTAGTAAGTCAACAGGACACAGTGGAGGCCAGTTTTGGTGATTGGATTTGATACTCTTCGGTGAGAGCTTTCCGACAAGCTATCACTTGCATTATTCGGAGTCCGATTGCTAATACATTTTAATGCCTGAAGTTTTATTAAAGTAACATTTAATTTAATTGTAAAATATTAAAGTGTTACTTTAATATTTATTTTATGGGGATGTGTACCCAAGGGAGACATAAGGGGATATTTCAATATATGTTTTATATTGCACATCTTTTATCCCACATTGCCCATGAGAGTTGAACCGACCCTTGGAAATAGAATAAAAGGAAGCGTTTGTGGCTTCATTAGGGAGGTTAAATATGAGAAGAAATGGGTGTGTGAGTTGCAGATCCGTTCTTGGCATTTGAGGATGTTTATCCTCTCTTGTGACATTCTAGATGTCATTCCCTTGGGGTTTGGCCTTTGGAATCCATTGTTATGAGTTTCATTATCAGGCAGTTTAGTTGCATTTCCAGCTACAGGCAAATTTGGTATTTTGCTCATATCTTCTTCACTACTTGTCCAATGCTTATGCCGCTTTGAGGGAATGATTTTATGAAGGTAGTGGAATGATTGAAAGACAAAGTACTGTAGCGGCACTGTTCATGTGGCACTATTCACATGGTACTATTCACGTGACACTATTCACATGGCACTATTCACATGGTACTATTCACGTCACTGTAGCAGCAAGTTTGAAAGCATGGGCTGGAGTATTATTTCATTAATGTTGGAGTAATTAGTGAGTTGATAAATCTGCCATGTATTTGGTTTTATTAATTCTGAAAATAACATTTTATCGGCAGCAGTTCATTGTCCACTTTGCATATTATTGTAGTTTATTTCTTGTTTATGTTGTATATTCCTATTCCATGCACAAAACACAACAAACAAATAAATGTTTGATTTCCAATGTTATAAGGGGTTTAAAACATTAAATGGAGAAATAAGAAGTTGAATGCAAACTGTTTGACATAATTCCTTTCAGCAGTGGGTTTAGTTTTTTGGAGCATTCAGGGGTATCCATTACAATATTTTCTTGCACACACAAATTCATCTACAAATAAATCATTACTAAAAAAATTAGTGGGACTCAACCTTGGCCATTTTCTTCTCTTCTTTCCACTAGTCTATTTATATCCTTTTCTTCCTCATATCTTCTAGCATACTCTTTCTTTTATTACAAGAACTGAAATTTCTAAAGCCATTCTCAAGACAAACTGCATCCTCTTCTATATTTCTATTTTCATTCACATACAATTCACATTTTGCAACTTGCAACAAAACAATCAAACAACCACAACTATCTTATGCCCAAAATAATTTCTGGAAGATGCACCTCTCAAAATCCCTTCAACCCACATTCTCATAGTGGAATACATTTGTGCACTGTCTACCAAGGTCTAAATTTTATTGGAGGACAACCAATTATATGCATACCCTCAATCTCAGGTTCTAGTGTAAATTGTCTCACCTTTCACATTTAGCAATCTAATACACACTCAAGAACTCCCCCTTTGATATCAATTGATACAAGGCTTCTCTATTTATTCTTCAAACATACAACTTCAAACCAACAAACCCAACTACATGGGTTAGTAGGACTTCTTATTATAGTAGCATGGGATGCATTACAACATTGAAACCAGCAAATCACAACACTCATAAAGACATATGAGTCCAAATTGGGATAAAAATTACACAACTAAGAAACACTACGGTCATTTGAAGATATGATGCTTCATCTTGGATGTATAATCTTCGTTTCTTCCACATTCATCTTTGAACATGTAAAATAAAACATCAAGTTGTAATGTGCAACTTCTTTTGTTTTGATGTTTATAACTTTGATCGGATAAAATGATCATAATATTATATGCAATATATTAATATATATAATGATGGACATTATTATTATACTAATATATATACTTATAATATTAGAGTAAATAGACATCATTAATACTATACCATTTTGTATTGGTTATATTTAAATATTATTCTACATTATATATATGCATATTAATATATATAATGTTAATGTCATTAATATTATATATATTAATATACATATATATGTATATTATCAAATTATATTTTAGTTTGAATATCATACCGATTACCATATCTTACCCCGATTAATATCGGGTGAGTATATAGTATTATACTGGGTGAGTATACCGGGTGACATGCACTATGGCAGACAATTATCGACAGTATTGTGACTGTTATGTATTAACAGTCACGATACTATCGTGACTGTTAATACATAACAGTCACGATAGTAACTATATGTTAAAGCTGTGATTTGTATTAAAACAAATAATGAGATTTGCTCAAACTGATAATTATTATGAACAATCACGTCATTTCATTTTGAACAGTCACATCACTTCTTGCTAGTTTAATATATATAGATATTCAAATATGTAGATTCAATCAATAACCAAGGCAATTGAAATCTACTACATATATTCAATTTATATCTTATCTTCTGATCTCAAATTATTTAACATGGTATCAGAGCCAAGTTCCTTCTATAGAAGCTTAATCGCTTGAAGGAAAGACCTGGGCATAGGAACAAAGTATCACAACACCGTGTATATCAGCGATAATGAAATATGCAACTCAAAATGCCAAGTATCGCAGCGGCTATGAACACGTAGCAGAAATCAAATATATGCTGGTTAGTAAACAAATGCATCTACTAGCATGCAAGACATCGATCAAACAAGGGCAAAGATGAAGACGTAAGGCAGTGATTTCAATCTGAATATGACAGTGAACCTCATACGTGTATAAAGCAGCGAATGCAAAGGATGGAAAGACCAAATAAATTTGAAGTGTTCACAAAGTCAAATTAGATAGCGACTTTATATATCAAATTATTGATATGTGTCGCAACAATCTTAACTGTGGCAGACTGTACAATAGAACTGACTTCATTAAGAGTGGTCGACTTCTTCAGTGCCAAGCAACCACTTTAGAAGACAAGATCGAGATCAATAGAAACAATAGAAATGAGTAGAGTCTCAAAATATATGGCAATGGCTATAGTAAATTGACGAAGACTTTGGACGAATAGTTATTCAATCTTGGAACATAGGATCAATCTCAGAAATGGTTCCTATTTGACATCATTGCAAACCTCTGTAAAATTGGGTGTTGTTAAGAAATGACCAGCAACGCGAAGTTTTGTTGGACAAAAGTATGTGAGATGAATGGGAGTCGAAATTGATTCAAAAGAGGTCAACAGGTTGATGAATACAAGGAGCAAATGGAGCAAATGGTTCAGTCAACTTCTAACAATCTTGATCATGTTGATTGAGAGAGAGTTCACTATTGAAGGTGAAACACTTCTGAGGTAAACTTAATATAATTGATTATTATACTAATGAATCATGGATGTTTTTAATGGGCCTACCCCCTGTGTTAATCATAAAGAAGTGATGACTTCCAAATGATTATCACTTGTATTTGTTAAAGTTATTGGAAGGTGACGATCTTGCAATAACTTTTTCTATTGTGATAGATATTTTTGTGATAATTAAAATATCTTACTTGTGGATAGAATCACCGATAGAGGCAATCCACACAGGAGCTTGTGGATAGAATCACTGATAGAGCTAATCCACACCATAGCTCATGAGTTGTGGATAGAATCACCGATAGAGGCAATCCACACAGGAGCTTGTGGATCGAATCGCTGAAGGAGGCAATCCACTTGAGAACTTATGGATAGAATCGCCGATAGAGGCAATCCACACCATAGCTCATGAGTTTGTGGATCGAATCACCGATGGAGGCAATCCACCTGAGAACTATGGATAGAATCGCCAATAGAGGCAATCCACCTAGGAACTAACCCTCACAATTTATGAACTTATTGTGAGCTGCATTTTATCTTCCCTAGCTAAGAGGGAGTGTTGATGTTTATAGCTTCGATCGGATAAAATGATCATAATATTATATGCAATATATTAATATATATAATGATGGACATTATTATTATACTAATATATATACTTATAATATTAGAGTAAATAGACATCATTAATACTATACCATTTTGTATTGGTTATATTTAAATATTATTCTACATTATATATATATATATATATGCATATTAATATATATAATGTTAATGTCATTAATATTATATATATTAATATACATAAATATGTATATTATCAAATTATATTTTAGTTTGAATATCATACCGATTACCATATCTTACCCCGATTAATATCGGGTGAGTATACCAGGTGACATGCACTGTGGCGGACAATTATCAGCAGTATTGTGACTGTTATGTATTAACAGTCACAATAGTAACTATATGTTAAAGCTATGATTTGTATTAAAACAAATAATGAGATTTTCTCAAACTGATAATTATTATGAACAATCGCGTCATTTCATTTTGAACAGTCACATCACTTCTTGCTAGTTTAATATATATAGATATTCAAATATGTAGATTCAATCAATAACCAAGGCAATTGAAATCTACTACATATATTCAGTTTATATCTTATCTTCTGATCCCAAATTATTTAACATTTTGCACCCTCTTTGGTTGAACGCATCTTTTTGTACTTCACTCCATCTTTCATATCTTGAATCAGCTCCAAAATGAGATTTAACTCTCATATGGATGTCCAATTTGGATCCTCTAGAACAGTCCATAAAATTCTTGTACCCAAGTTTAGAATATTATAAAATATTAATCTAGAATTATGTTAGCATTTGTGAGAAATGAGAACTAAGCCAAGATTTGATGTCAATCATAGATCACATTTAACTCCAAGCAACAAATGATTGAAGATCAAAATAGTTGAATGAAGAGACGCTTGAAATGAAAGAAAAATAGAGACAAAGAAAGAGAATTTTGAGAAGACTCGATACTCTCTCCAAGTTATCACCTAACTAGTAAAGGTGAGAGTAGAGTTCTGATCATATTGAAAAATGAAGGCATATGCATCCAACAATTGCATTAGCTCCTATTCCCAATAAAAGGTGGAAGATTTTACTTGGTAAATGCCAAAACATGTAGCATAACCTTCATACATGAAGATAGAAAAGGAGTTATGAGAGGTGGCACAACAAGCCAAAAGAAGGTTTACAACTCAACTAATTATATGTGGTAGTGAGTGACACATATAGCTTAAGTATTTTGTCACATGTCCTCATATTAACCACTCCTAATAACCTAAGCAAGCTTAAATAAAATATGTGTTGGAAAATGAATACCTCCAGTAATCCTAGCTTAGGTGGGTGAAAAGATGAGTCCCGACAAATGAGGCCATGCTAGGTACCCATGTGCATAGAGATTCCTCACAAAAGAAGAAACTCCCTCTCATAAGAGGAATAGCCCCCGAGAGAGAGAGAGGGAGAGAGAGAGAGAGAGAGAGAGAGAGAGAGAGAGAGAGAGAGAGAGAGAGAGAGAGAGAGCCCTCCTTAGTAGATACCTATCGCATCCCAAGCAAAGCTCACAAATGAAGGAAATTGCTTTTGGTGAATATTTTGGTGAAGATATATGTAATTTTTCTCTAATGTAGAACAATATTAAAATCAATGATGCCTTCCTAAATCAATTCTTGAATGTAGTACATATGTATTTCAATGTGTTTTGTCCTTTTGTGATGAAATAGATTTCTTCAGATCTGTATGTCACTTTGATTGTCACAAAAGAAGATTGTAGGTATTTCTAACTAAAATACAAAACTCGATGAGAATATTCCAAAGCCAATCAACCTCAATGGTGGTGTTAACTACCCCTCAATACTAACCCTTTGTTGATGAAAGAGCAATTATAAACTACTTCTTGCTCAACTAATAAACTGGACAAGAACCAAGTGAGAAGCAATACCCTGAAGTAACCTTGCAATCTTGAGAATCATGTATCGAATCTAAATTTGCATATCCCACCAAGTCAATATCCACACATACTACATTTTTAAATAATTGTGAGTACCCTAAATGTTGTGGAGGATCCTTTTATTGATTTCCATGTAGTAGAGTACCCTAAATGTAGTGGTGACTACATGAATTGACCATGCCCACAAGATATAAAATGTAAGGTCTTGTATGAGTCAAGTAGAGGAGATTCCTAACAAGTTATTGGTAAAATGTCATCAACTAAGGGTGAAGAACACTTAACATCAAGTTTGATCCCTAACAAAAATGGAGTTGGTGCAGACTTATAGTCAGCCTATAAAACCTGTAGAGCATATCAAGTGCATACTTGGATTGTCTAAGGAAGATAACTTAAGATGACTGAGTGATCTTGATCCCAAAGAAGTATTGTAGAAGACCCAAATCTAACATCTTAAAACTATCATGTAGCGTAGTTTTCATTACTTTAATGGTGGATGAGTGACTCTGTGATCAACAGGTCATCAATATAGAGAGAAAAAATGTGAGTGTTATAATGTTGTTGAATATATACATTTAGATCAAAATGGCATTGAGTGAAACCAACTAGAAGGAATGATTTCATCTTGGCATAACAAGCTTGAGGAGCCTATTTGAGGCTATAGAGAGATTTTTGAAGTTTATGCACAAGGGATGGATCTCAAGAAAACCCTTATGGTTACTCCATGTAGATTTCCTTTTGAAGATCACCATGAAGAAAGTTTCTCTTCATGCCAATCATGAACTTCTCAGTGATGGGCTATAGCTAGTGCTAGGAAAAGTCAGATGGAATTTGTATTAGTAATTATTATAAAAGTTCCAAAGTAGTCAATCCCTAGAACCTGAGAGAACCCTTTTACTACCAAGTGATCCTTACATTAATCAATTGACTCATCTACTATAATTTTTTTGATGGACCTACTTGCATCAAATAAGTTTCCTTCCCTTAGAATCAGGAAATAGATCTCATATGTGATTCCTTTCCAAGGAATTGAACTCTTCTTGCATTGCAACATCCCACTAGGAAACACTTGAAGCTTCTTTAAAATATTGTAGATTAGAAGTGGAAGCAAAATTAAAGAGTTTTGGATCTTTTTGATATTGTGACCTTTCTCTTCTAGTATCTGATGGATCACCAACCCAATCACCAGTTGAATCTAATGTCTTTTGAGGCCAAAGAGGTGTAGAGGTTGGAGAATCTAGAGGAGAATCATCAACCTATGAATGATGACTAGGATTGGAATGTGAATCCCCATCATCACTATCACCATTTGAAGTGGAGGAAGAAGACTCCTCATCAAAATTAGGAGGATAAATATCCTCTTCAGAATTATCATCATGATGCAATCTCTCTAATGTGGTGGCAGATGGAGAATGTTAGAATAACTGAGAGGTGGGTGAATCAGTTATCCACAGTCCCAAATCAAAATGTATAAACAAAAACAATTTACTTAAACTTCTGCAGCTTGGTAACATAAAATACTATACTATCTGTGCTTTTACCGATTACCAATCAATAACTTATAATGATTACTGATCAAATCCAATATCCAATATGTAAAGTATGTCAATCAAACAATCACCATAATTAACACATAACACAAAAGATTTAATGTGGAAACCCTATAAAGGGGAAAACCACCTGGGACCAACAACCCAAAAATGTTCACTCTTCTAAAGTGAGGTCGGTGAAGACCCAACCCTGTTAAAGGTTACAAAATACATTGTAAGGTGTGACCTTGTTAGAGGATTTTAGACCAACCGTTATCATCCAACCAACATTCACTATGGGGTTGACAGGATAACAAATGTACATTCTATGAAGGACATTACAAGACTTTCAAGTCCACTTGGTTAAGAGATTTATCTGATTACAATGGTTAAACTATAACAGTAGGTGATCTAATTACAATAAAACTTCTATTGCAGATGTTCAGATCTATATTATGCGCATTCAAATCCTCTGATCAATATATCAATTATGTTTCAACAATAATCAATGACTTACTGTCTCTCAGTAATAGCTTTCTAATGCTTGGTAAAATCTGTAGTTTGGTTCTTCTTAACCAGTTTGATCAGGCATGCATGAAGCTTGTTCACGCGATAATTTTGTAGTCTCCTTCTGGCATAATTTTCATAATGAAACCCTAGTCTCTTAAATAGACATGTAAACCATTTTCTTCTTATTCATCAAATTTTTCCGCTTATTCTCCTTCATCCATTTTTTTGCTTAAACCTTCCTCGACTGATGTGTCGGTAACACATTTTGTTTCCATCCTTTAGATCTTCCTTGAATTTTGTTAGCTGTCGATCTTCATAACAAACTTTATCTCCAACATCGAACTTATACACTTTCCAGCTCATCAATCCTTATCGGCTAAAATAATCATTTAGTTCCTTTCTCCTACTCGGTTAACAAAGAAATGCATCGGTGAACATGAGCTCAGTTTATACTGTACTTGGTATACACTACATTTCTCGATGTATACTATGATGCTTCATCAACCAACCACACTGCCTTGTGTCTTTCAACTCTTTTCTTCAACATAGATGAATGCAACATAATCAAGTCAATAACATAAGGTCGTAGACTCATCAACAAGTTACCCAATGTATTCCTTATCCTCATCTGTCATATACATCTTTCTCATGTAGATATTTATGTTCTTCATCTCTTTTTCTCCTTTCTACAGATGTTTCAGTATAGTAACTTACAAGATAAGTGTTGTCAAACTAGTTGACACCAATGACAACATATTACTGATTTAATCATCTTACATATCTAATCAGCAACTCGGTGATCTCTAATCACTGATCTTCAATTAGGTTCTAAATCAGTTGCAGTTCATCAATCTCTCCCTTTGGCATTGAAGGCAACTCAAGCAATATGAAATATACCATACATGTACCAAACATGTATTCTACAACTCTGTAAACAAATGTTGTACAAGCTCTCCCTAGCTTAATATGTTTAATCACTACGTTACTTAGCAGAATTTACAAGTGCAAACTATCTTCTGCAGATATGATCTTTTTAGCTCTCAAATTCCTTCTTTTGTTCTCAGTAATTGATCTCCAATGCTCTTCCTTACTTTCAGTTTGTCTCTCCCTTAGATGTTTCAGTGTTCTCAATGGTTCATATTGTTTATCTCTCCCTTTGACAACAATGTCAAAGAAACAAATAAACATATAGCTCTGTAGAAGCCATGTAACTCTCTATTATCTGGTGCATTCTCTGTATCTCGGTATACTGATATGCCAATCTATTCCAGTTCTTCAAACTTTTCACAACCTTAGACATGATCCAAAGTGTGAACTATGCTACATCAACATGAATGATCTTCTGATAAGATTAGGCTGATGCAACATCCAAATCACATTAGTGACCGGTAGACAAGGGATGGACCCCAAGTCTAGTCCTCAAGTATTCAAATGTATCCTTCGGTAGAGGCTTTGTAAATATGTCTGCAAGTTTTTCTTTAGATGTAACAAATTCTAGCTTCGCTTGCTTCTCTTGTACTTGTTCTCTTAAGTAGTGATACTTAATAGATATATGCTTGTTTTAGAGTGCATCACTAGATTCTTTGAAATGTTTATTGCACTAGTGTTGTCACAATATATAATCACTGGCTCAGTGATTACCTCATTCATACCTTCCAACACTTGCTTAATATATGCAATATTTGAATAGTTTGTAGCAGCAACAACATACTCTGCTTCAGCTATAGACTGAGAAATGCAAGCCTACTTCTTGTCCATGTAACAAGTCTTTCACCAAAGAAAAATCCTCCTCCGATGGTGCTTTTTCTGTCATCCACATTTCTAGCCCAATCAGCATTGGTATAGACTTTGAGTTCAAATTTTCCTTCCTTAGGATACCATAATCCATAATCCTCTATTTTCTTCAGGTATCTTAAGATTTTCTTTGTAGCAACCATGTGTGATTCCCTAGGATTTGCAAAAAATATTGCAACAATTCCCACAACATGTGCTATGTCTAGTCTACTATGTACTACATACATTAATTTACCAATCATAGATCAATACAGTGTCTGATTTACCTTTGTAGTTTCATCTTCCTTAGTCAATTTACATCCAATAGCCATCGGTGTTCCAATAGGTTTAGCATCTTCCATGCCAAATGTTCTCAGTATTTCCTAGATATATTTAGATTGTGTGATGAATATCCCATCACTCTGTTGAATCACTTGTAGTCCTAGAAAGAACTTAATCTCTCCAAACATAGACATTTTGAATTCTTTTCTCATCTCATCAGCAAAGGATTTACATATGTGATCTTGACCTCCAAAGATAATATCATCCACAAATATTCTAGCAATAAGAATAGTATCATCAGTATCTCCTTTCATATACAAATTGTTGTTCTCACTAGTTCTAACAAATCCAATACTTAGCAAATAAGTATGCAACCTTTCATACTAGGCTCTAGGTGCTTACTTTAAACCATATAAAGCTTTATGTAATCTACATACCATGTCTTTCTTGTTTGGATCAACAAACCCTTTTGATTGTTCTATGTAGACTTCTTCAAGTATCCCATTCAAAAATGTTGACTTAACATCCATCTAATATACCTTGAAATTTTTGTGTGCAGCATATGCAAGTAACATTCTGACTCCTTCTAATCTATCAACAGGTACAAAAGTTTCACCATAATCAATTCCTTCCTCCTATGCATATCTATTGCATACGAATCTAGCTTTATTCCTTGTTACCTCTCCATTTTCATTCAGCTTGTTTCTGAATATCCACTTGGTACCGATAACATTCTTATCTTTAGGTCTGGGTACTAAAGTCCATGTCTTGTTTTTATCTATCTGTTCTATTTCTTCTTTCATTGCATTAACCCATTCATCATTTTCCAATGCAACTTTAACATTCTTCGGTTCATATTCACATACTAAACATGTACCTTGTCTTGTCTTACTCCTTGTCATCATTCTAGCTTGTCTGTCTCCAATTATTTGTGTCTTAGGATGGTGTCTTCAGACAAATATTGTCAGTACTTGATCTCTTCTTTCTTGTTCATCCTGTGCAGGTTCATTTGCTTGCTCAGTAGGTCCTTCTTGCTCATCGGTTTCTCTTTCCTGTTCCTTGATATTGTTTTCCTTTTGACCGGTTGTCACAGTCTACGGCTTTGGTAGATACTCAGGTTGTTCAATGTAAGTGAATCTACCATAGTCTTTTGGTTCCTTTCTACTTTCCTCTGCATTCTTATCATCAAATTCATCAACCTGAACATTAGTACTTTCAATCATTTTATTAGTAGCTCTGTTTAGACATTTATATTCTTTACTTTTACTGGAATATCCAAGAAATATCCCTTCATTGCCTTTTGAGTCAAACTTTCCATTTCTTTCATCTTTTAGAATAAAACATTTGCTTCCAAAAATCCTGAAATAACTTACAGTGGGTTTGTGTCCAAACCATAACTCATAGGGTGTCTTGTTAGTGTCCTTCTTTAGTTGTACTCGGTTTAGAACATAAATAGTTGTGCTGACAACTTCTCTCCAATATGTCTGAGCAACATTCTTCTCTATAATTAATGTCCTTGCACAATCAACAATTGACCTATTCCTCCTTTCAGCAATGCCATTCTGCTGAGGTGTCCTTGGTACAAAGACCTGTCTTTTAATACCATGCTCATTATAGAAGTTAGTAAATTCATTAGAGATAAATTCACCTCCTCTATCAGATCTTAAGCATTTCAATTCTTTACTAGTCTCTTTTTCTACTTTTCCTTTATACCACTTAAACATCTTGAATGCCTCATATTTTTCTTTCAAGAACATGATAGTCATTAATCTACTATAATCATCAACAAAAAGAATAAAGTATCTATCTCCATAATAACTCCAAGTTCTCATAGGACCACATAGATCGGTATGAACTAACTCAATTATCTTCTTTGTTGAATAATCTTTACTTTTGAAACTAGATTTGGTCATTTTACCTTTCTGACATTCATGACACATAACATAATCAGGCTTTGACAAGTTAGGCAGACCTCTAACTCTTTTCTTTTTACTGATCTTAAACATGTTATCAAAATTCACATGACATAACCTTTTATGCCACAACCAAGCATCTTCATTTTTCATCATCAAGTAAGAAGACTCATCATTATCAAGATAAAACAGATTACCTTTCGATTGTGCTCCAGTTCCAACTAGTCTTCCTCCATCATCAAATATTTTTACTTTCTTGCTCTCAAAAGCAACTCGGTGACCTGAATTGTTTAGTTGTGCCACACTTAAAAAATTATAGTTCAGTCCTTCTAGCCAATAAGCATTTTCACATTTTATTCTATCATTTATCATCAGGGATCCTTTACCTCTTACCATACAGGGTGTATCATTACCCATCTTAACTAATCCTCCATTGTATTTCTCACAATGATCAAATTTATCATCATCACTAGTCGTGTGATGTGTATAGCCACTATCTATGATCCATGTATCATTTTTATTAACTTTTGAAATCAGTGTTGTTTCTATATGCTTTTCTTCTTCCTTAGAATCATCCTTCATAGCAACAAATACTACTTCTACATCATCATCTTAATTGGATTCTGATTCATTTTCTTCTGCTATGTAACATAAATTTTGCCTCTATCATTATTGTCTCGGTTGTCTTTGTTTTAGTGTCGGTAGCTCCTTTTGTTTCTTCTCCCATAGCTTCCTTCAGATCGGTCTTTGGTTTTGTCTTCTTCCTTCTTTTTTGGACATCTAGCAACAATGTGACGAACTTCTTTACAGTTAAAGCATGCTAAAGGTAATTTGCCTATATATCTACCTTTTCCTTTAGGCAACCTCCTAGCCACAAGAGCTTCAAGTTCATCAAGCTCATCATCAGTATTGCTATCACTATCATCCTTTTTATTTATACTACTAGACCTACCAATCTTTAGAGAAGTCATAAAAGCAGACTCAACAGTTGGTACAACACTATTATCATAGTTGTCTAGTTCAAATGTTGTTATCTTTCCAATCAAATTATCAAGAGTGAGGGTATTGTTAGGTGCTAACCTATTTTCATGAGTTGTAGCTATTCTAATGGCATAGATACGCAATAAAGTCCTTAGAATTTTGCTTACCACAGTGTCTTCATCAATAACTCCATCAGATGCTCTAATAGCATGAACTACCTCCTTTATTCTGTTTGTGTACTGCACAATGTTTTCACCTTCTTTCATCTTCATGTCATTGAATCTTCCTCTTAAGCTTTTAGCTCTGGCTCTCTTGACATTTACATCTCCACTATAGATTTGAGCAAGTTTATCCCACATGTCTTTAGTAGTAGTGCATCCTTTGATATCTTCAAATTTGGCATCTGTCAATGCAACAACAATCTCCATCATAGTGACATTATGCGAGGACCATGTCTGTCTCTTAACTGATCAAGTGTCAAAGTTCCAGTAGGCGGTGCAATGTAGCCATTCTCCATTAGAGTGAGGGCAGAATTCCCAATTCTAGATATGTGCAGCTTCATTCGGCTTTGCCATATTGTGAATTTATCCTTGTTTAGCTTTGGCACTTCCCTCTTATACATTTTGAGATCTTTGTGCTGAAGTCCTTAAAACTCTGTTCCAAGAAACCAACACTCTGATACCAATTGTTAGAATAACTGAGAGGGGGGTGAATCAGTTATCCATAGTCCCAAATCAAAATGTATAACCAAAAACAATTTACTTAAACTTATGTAGCTCGGTAACATAAAATAATATATTGTCTGTGCTTTTACCGATTACCAGTCAATAACTTATAATGATTACCGATCAAATCCAATATGCAATATGTAAAGTATGTCAATCAAACAATCACCACAATTAACACATAACACAAAAGATTTAACATGGAAACCCTATAAAGGGAAAAACCACCTGGGACCAGAAACCCAAAAATGTTCACTCTTCTGAAGTGAGGTCGGTGAAGACCCAACCTTGTTAAAGGTTACAAAACACACTGTAAGGTGTGACCTTATTAAAGGATCTTAGACCAACCGTTATCATCCAACCAACATTCACTATGGGGTTGACAGGATAAAAAATGTACATTCTATGAATGAAATTACAAGACTTTCAAGTCCACTCAGTTAAGAGATTTATCTGATTACAATGGTTAAACTATAACATTAGGTGATCTGATTACAATACAACTTCTATTGCAGATGTTCAAATCTATATTATGCTCATTCAAATCCTCTGATCAATATATCAATTCTATTTCAACAATAATCAATGACTTACTGTCTCTTGGTAATAGCTTTCTGACGCTCGGTAATTGTCAGTTTGGTTCTTCTTAACCAGTTTGATCATGCATGCATGAAGCTTATTCACATGATAATTATGCAGTCTCCTTCTTCCAGCATAAGTTTCATAATGAAACCCTAGTCTCTTAAATAGACATGTAAACCATTTTCTTCTTATTCATCAGATTTTTCCACTTATTCTCCTTCGTCCGTTTTGTCGACTGATGTGTCAGTAACATGTTTTATTTCCATCCTTTAGATCTTCCTTGAATTTTGTTAGCCGTCAATCTTCGTAACAAACTTTATCTCCAACATCGAACTTATACACTTTCTAGCTCATCAATCCTTATCAGCTAACTAATCATTTAGTTCATTTCTCCTACTTGGTTAACAAAGAAATGTGTCAGTGAACACAAGCTTGGTTTATACTGTGCTCGGTATACACTACACTGCTTGGTGTATACTGTGATGCTTCATCAACCGACCACACTACCTTGTGTCTTTCAGCTTTTTTCTTCATCATAGATGAATGCAACATAATCAAGTCAATAACATAAGGTCATAGACTCATCAACAAGTTACCCAATGTATTCCTTATCCTCATCTATCATATACATCTTTCTCATGTAGATATTTCTGTTCTTCATCTCTTTTTCTCCTTTCTACAGATGTTTCGGTATAGTAACTTACAAGATAAGTGTTGTCAAACTAGTTGACATCAATGACAACATATTACTGTTTTAATCATCTTACATATCTAATCAGTAACTCGGTGATCTCTAATCACTGATCTTCAATTAGGTTCTAAATTAGTTGTAGTTCATCAGAAGAAGTGTTATGAGAACAACTAGAAGAACTCTTCTAAAATTGAACACTCCTCTCAATGAACAACTCATGAGTAGATCGATGGAGAAGTCTATAGCCTTTGACATCATTTGGATACCCAACAAATATAAAAGTCTTGCTTTGTGAATCCATAACCTTGCATTTCTTACCTAGAATATGAGCCCATGCAAAGAGACCAAAGACTTTGAAGTGCTTGACTATGGGTTTCTAACTAGTCCAAGCTAGAAAAGGAGTTACCCCCTTCACATCTTTGTGAGGAATTTGGTTCTATATATAACATGCACATTTGATGGCCTTTTCCCAGTACTAAGGTGCCAAATATTTGGAGTGAGTCATTCAATTAGCTATCTCTTTTAAGGACCTATTCTTGTGTTCAACAACACCATTTTTCTAAGGACTATATGGAACTATGTGTTGCATGTTGACACCTTTAGAGGCACAAAAATTGTTCAAACTAATGGCTAACATATTCTCCTCCATTATCTGTACACAAAATCTTGATGAGCTTCTCAAATTGTTTCTCTACAAAATATTTGAAATTTAGAAAATTCTCAAATACCTTAGGCTTTTGTTTGAGAAAGTAAATCCATATGTATCTAAAAAGGTCATCAATGAATGTCAAGACATGTCTAGCCCTGTTGAAATATAATTGTGGAAATGGTCATACCAAGTAACTATGTAGTAACTCTAATACTTGTATAGCTCTCCATGTTTTAACTTTGTCATATTTCTCCTTGGAATGCTTGCCAATAATGCATCCTTGGAAAACTCCATCATAAAATAAAATTTAAGGAAACCTTGAAACCATATAATGTTTGTTGGAGTTTGATAACACTGAGAGGGGGGGGGGTGAATCAGTGATATAATAACAATGTATCAATTTTTAGTCAAACTTATAACAATAACTCAAATGAAATGAATAGAGATAACAAGACAAAGATGAAACATGCACAAGGAATGTAACACAAGATATGTCTTGAGTGGAAACCCTCTTGGGGAATAAAACCACTCAAAATGCCTCACTGGCTTATTTGGAAACATCATTTTTACAATGCCTCACTAGTTGTACAACTATCTCACTAACAATGTTACTTCACTGATAGTCTTTCTTTTAAAAACTACTTCTATTTCATACAAAGTTAGAAAATTTGATTAAGCATAGAAATTACAATTCAATAGCATACAACATTAAACACAACTATAGTTTTGTGTTGAACAATCTATAATATGTGATTATGAATTCCTATGATCCCAATCAGGTATTTCTGATCACTAAACTAATTGTGCATAAAAACAAAATATGTTTCATGAAGATCCAATATTTCTCTTTGTACATTGACCAACTTTCACTTTCATGCTTATAAAGCATTTTCAAACTAATCAACTACAATGTAACCTCCATACCAAACTATTTTTCAAAACTCAATCAAAACTATTTGTTAATCCATAATAAGCTTATTGTCTGTCTCTAAAGCATCATTTATGAATGCATGAATGTTTATGTCTTTATCACATAAAGAATCATCATGATAAAGAAAACTTAGTCATTGTTCCTTATTAATCAATTGCCTTTGATCAAACTTAACAAATCCCTTAATAAAAATGAAGTGACTCATCTCTATTTTGTTCAAGAACCCGTCACTAGGGTTTGACAAGGATATGTGTAAATGCATAACTTCAGTATGGACTACAAAGTATTGGCAAACTTACATTCTTAGACAACTCAAGTTTAACCCTAGAAACCCTTGACTAGGGTTTGAACAAAGTATTATGAATATGTAAAACACAATAACCCTAACACAATGCAACCAAAATCAAAACAAAGAATGAATATGATACCTTAACTAGGGTTTTCTATATAAACACAAGATACCCATCAATACATGAGTCAGAAAATGAGGAAAACTTTTAACTCTAGTTCAAAAATGAAACCTCAATAGAGACTTTAATCAAATGAATTTAGAGTAACAAAAAACTTGTTATCAATTGTCCAAAAGAAAGATTTCATTGACCCACAGACATAACCCAAACCAAGGTTAGTAACTTAAACAAGATTGTTAACCATGAATGCAAGCTAAACTTAGAAACTTCCTTCATGCATATATGATGACTTTATATATTAACCATGACTCTAATGAAACACAGAGCCTTAACAAAAATTGAACTTAAAATCAAAATGATTCAACATAAACATAAGACCTAGCCAAGTTGAAACTTTTACAAAACCTCGTAATCCCTGCAAAGAAATCTTCCAAACTACCCTAAATTTCCTCGAAACATTTTATAACTATTCAAGATCCCAGACTATCTCATCATGTCTTTCCCTAGCTCCTTCAAGCTAGGGTTTCAAATGAAACCCAAAAACTTACTAAATGATCATCAAGTATGTTACAAATGAAACCTTTGTGCTTCTTTACATGCCATGATTAAAGGCATGTCTTATCAATCTTTAATCTCATTAAATTCTCATTGATGCTTATCTAATAAACAACACAACCTTAGCACAAAGTGCTAATTTTTGTGTTGTTTAAAACACTTGAGCTTCACACAATGTATTAGTGATATAATAACAATGTATCAATTTTTAGTCAAACTTATAACAATAACTCAAATGAAATGAATAGAGATAACAAGACAAAGATGAAACATGCACAAGGAATGTAACACAAGATATGTCTTGAGTGGAAACCCTCTTGGGGAATAAAACCACTCAAAATGCCTCACTGGCTTATTTGGAAACATCATTTTTACAATGCCTCACTAGTTGTACAACTATCTCACTAACAATGTTACTTCATTGATAGTCTTTCTTTTAAAAACTACTTCTATTTCATACAAAGTTAGAAAATTTGATTAAGCATAGAATTTACAATTTGATAGCATATAACATTAAACACAACTATAGTTTTGTGTTGACCAATCTATAATATGTGATTATGAATTCCTATGACCCCAATCAGGTATTTCTAATCACTAAACTAATTGTGCATAAAAACAAATATGTTTCATGAAGATCCAATATTTCTCTTTCTACATTGACCAACTTTCACTTTCATGCTTATAAAGCATTTTCAAACTAATCAACTACAATGTAACCTCCATACCAAACTATTTTTCAAAACTCAATCAAAACTATTTGTTAATCCATAATAAGCTTATTACCTGTCTCTAAAGCAACATTTATGAATACATGAATGTTTATGTCTTTATCATATAAAGAATCATCATGATAAAGAAAACTTAATCATTGTTCCTTATTAATCAATTGCCTCTAATCAAACTTAACAAATCCCTTAATAAAAATGAAGTGACTCATCTCTATTTTGTTCAAGAACCCATGACTAGGGTTTGACAAGGATATGTGTAAATGCATAACTTCAGTATGGACTACAAAGTATTGGCAAACTTACATTCTTATACAGCTCAAGTTTAACCCTAGAAACCCTTGACTAGGATTTGAACAAAGTGATATGAATATGTAAAACACAATAACCCTAACACAATGCAACCAAAATCAAAACAAATAATGAATATGATACCTTAACTAGGGTTTTCTATATAAACACAAGATACCCATCAATACATGAGTCAGAAAATGAGGAAAACTTTTAACTCTAGTTCAAAAATGAAACCTCAATAGAGACTTTAATCAAATGAATTTAGAGTAACAAAAAACTTGTTATCAGTTGTCCAAAAGAAAGATTTCATTGACCCATAGACATAACCCAAACTAGGGTTAGTAATTTAAACAAGATTGTTAACCATGAATGCAAACTAAACTTAGAAACTTCCTTCATGCATATATGATGACTTTATATATTAACCATGACTCTAACGAAACACAGAGCCTTAACAAAAATTAAACTTAAAATCAAAATGATTCAACATAAACATAAGACCTAGCCAAGTTGAAACTTTTACAAAACCTCATAATCCCTACAAAAAAATCTTCCAAACTACCCTCAATTTCCTTGAAACATTCTGTAACTATTCGAGATCCCAAACTGTCTCATCATGTCGTTCCCTAGCTCCTTCGAGCTAGGGTTTCAAATGAAACCCAAAAAATTACTAAATGATCATCAAGTATGTTACAAATGAAACCTTTGTGCTTCTTTACATGCCATGATTAATGGCATGTCTTATCAACCTTTAATCTCATTAAATTCTCATTGATGCTTATCTAACAAACAACACAACCTTAGCACAAAGTGCTAATTTTTGTGTTGTTTAAAACACTTGAGCTTCACACCATAGCCGACCCATAGGAATGTTGATTTAATCTTTTTAAATATTATCACTTTTTCAAATGCCTTAGTCACTTTAGTGACTTAATTTAAATACAATGTTGATACAAAGTCATATAATACCTTTGATGATGTATATAGTGATTTATATAGTAAATTCATCTAGAAAGGGATTATGTATGTACAACCTAGGGTACATTTTGAAGCATAGGATGTAGAAACAACCACTAAATAGTTAGGACCAAGCTTGGAAATAATGTTCAAGATCAGTTTCTTATCATCCTTCTTGATTCCATATTGTTCTAATTTAAATCTTACATATTTAAGCTTTGTGAAGAAGTCTTGTACAGTGTCAAAATTGGTGGGACTCATCCCTAGGATTTCATTCTCCAATTGATGACCTCTTAACTCATCATGCTTATGAAAGAGGCTTTCCAGAGTGGTCCACACTTTATTTTGTGTACTGATAGACTCAATATGAAAAAGACGATTAGGAGAGATTGACATACATAGAGTACCAAAGGCTTCATTACATTTATTAAACTATTTTATCATTTCTACATCATCGTGAGGTTCAATTTCATGTCCCATTATAACCCGATGATATCCAAATATATTGTCATCTAAGATTTCCATACAAAATAGTTATATGATGTTAAGGCATGAATTGTTTATGCATCCATGGGAGCAGAAAAGAAGATTACAAAGAGGAAAGAAATGTGAAAAAAATAGACACAAGAGACACACCCCTTTCCACTAGTCTAAAACATCACCTCCCCAATATATTACAAGGTTAGCACTTTATAATTAGTGTGTTTACAAGGCCTTTTATCATATTACAATACTTTCTATCCCTCCAATATAATTTTTTTAAAAAATGATACAAATAAATCTGAAAAAATGGCCTTATATTTGTGTAATACTCCTTAATATCTTTCCAATGCCTATTAGTTTTTGAAAAAAGGACTTTTTAGAAGAAAAAAAAATATGTGGCTTGTTGAACAAAAAATGTGTAGTAGCTTCAACCTACAATATTTTATAGAAAATAATAATAAAAATTTATAGGACCTATGTGGATGGAGAGTGTTCATTTCCATCTTTACATTAATTACTCATTTGCGAAAATCTAATGCACAAGGCAAAAAGTTATGCATTTTTAAAAATTTGCTAAATCTACCTACTAGAATTGACTTGCATCTATTTCTAACTCAAGTTTCACGAAATGTGCTAATTATATGGAAAACATTAGTTGTGCCCCGTAATATAGAATTTCCTCAATACTCGTGACCCATGGTCTTGATTTGAGCTCTCATTCGATGGTAAAAAATAACTAGGGTGTTGTGTTCCTTGAGGATTGGGATAAAAGTGAAACCAAGGCCCTGTCTTGGTAATTTAGTGGGATTTTAGGATTTATAGTCAGCTCTCTCAAGTTTATCTTCAAATTTAGTATCAAAGTGTACCTCACACTTTTTTTGGAAAGGTGAAATAAATTGCAAGGTTGGAGCCCTATTTGAAGACATCATATGAAGTAAAGACTTGTTAATCAAGGCTAAATCAAGCAATTGTCATCAAGGTCTATTTTTATACATCAAGCATTCAATCAAATCAAGCATCTAATCATGCCAACATCAACATGAGGCTTCACAAGGATCACAATGATGACCAAGAGATTACCAACTGATGATTAGATTGTACTCTACCTCTTAGGTTGGGTATGGTTTCTTGTTATCATCAGATCTATACATTTGAACTTCAAATTTATACTTATCACATGCTTTTAATCACACATTGGTTGCATTTTTCATATAGGGTTTACTTTATCACACTAGAGTAGAACTTTATATTGCATTTATTCACTTTATCTCATAGAAATTTAGACAAACTCTAGATTCATTAGCACTACACACTTTATCTCTGTTATATTGGCTACCATGGAGGTGGGAATCACTAAAATGGGGGGTTGACCAAGGTAAACTCCTATATAGCCACACACACTCTTTTTGAATTTGTAGGTACAAAAGATTCTTGAAACAACTCTCAAGAGAAAAAAAAAATTGGGGTTAGGGTTAATTTTGTTAGTTGACCTTGTAAGCTGCCTCGAAAAAGGCTTGATAAATAAGTGGTTACGTGATGAGAAATTATTACATTGTAATTTTCTCTTCATTAGATAATAAAATAAGTGGATGACTATTTCTCTGGTGGATGTAGCTCATATTGGGTGAACCACCATAAATCTATGTGTTATTGTATTTGTGTTTTCTCTTATTTTTGCATTATCTAATATTATTTATTACTCATATCTATCAAAAACCTAACAAATAGTATCTAGAGAAGTGTGTATTTTAGTGATTTGGCAAGAAATCTCATATTTGAGTGGGAGCAATGACAGAGGAAGGAAAGATTAAGGTTGAGAAGTTCAATGGTCAAAACTATTGACTATTTGGCCTCCAAGGAAAAACTTACCTTGGTCATTGGATAGGTTGTGAATGAGCCTCTGGAGCAACAAGTTTGTTTGCTTCAAATTTTGGATGCATCAACTGAGCAATTTTGCTTGGTAGGATTGGCAGATTTGCTTCTTTGGTAAACCTCCATTTTGAACAAGCATTTTAGTCTGACCGAACTTGTGACATTCTTAAAGTAGATGCTTGATTTGTGAAGACTACATCATCATCCTCCACCATCCATAAAAATAGAGCATGGTCAGGAGAAATTATCAAATCTTGTTCTAGAGACATCCTCTGCATCTAGATTGTCATTATGGAATTCTCCATCCCCGGGGAAGAGAACCAGTAGTTACTAGCATTAGGGGTCATTCCTTAGCTTCTCTACTTCGCTATATGTTGCTGAAAATTTCCTCTTGGGCAATATTGGGTCATATGGGTGTCATTACATGAGAAACACCATGCATTTAGGTCTTCCACAAAGTTGTCCTGAGTAGACACTAACTATCTATTAGAATTAGGTGAAACAAATTGTAACGACACCGGTGGAGGAGGAACAATGACCAACTACTTGGAATTTTGGCCTTGTCCATTGTTGTTTTGATTTTTATTCCCTTGATTATTTCTATCCTGGCCTTGGTATTGATTTCGTTGGTATGGAGGTCTTCCATTTTGTGGGTTCTGAAAGTAATGATATAGGCGATGTTGAGGTACACCATTTTCCTCTTTAAGATGGTAAGATCATTTGACACCATCCTCATTGGGCTTCTCATTTCACTGATTTCTACTAGCAAGGAGGGGGGCTATTTGTTGTGCTTGAGTATTTGGGTAGACATACATAGATTTTGGGGAAGTTGCAGAGTTGGTAGAGGTCTCACTTTGGATGTTTTCTAGGGTTTGAGGGGATAAATCAAGGAATACTAGAAATGGAGGTCTTGATGGCAATTTTCCCACATCAATCAAGTTGTTCTTAGCTCTTATATCTATTTCATCGGTAGCTACCAAGCTTACACCCCCTAGGATCTGTATAGTCTATGCTATATCTACATTGAAAGATTTTAGGTAGAAGACAAAGGTCATGGGTTCTAGGGGACATGTGTCTATGTAAATCCTATTCCATGTACTATGGAATCTACTGTTGAAGTCGACAATTGCCTTTTGGGGAGCTCTCTTGATATTGATTAGTTGTTGGAGTAATGAAGAGCGATCACCCTTCTCACAAAAGTGATTATAAAACAGGTTGCCCATATCATCCTAGCTGCCTATTCTATTTGGTATCAAAGATTTACACCAATGTAGTGCTATCCCTTTTAAAGATGCAACCAGTAATCTTAGGGCCACATTCTGCTCTATAATGTGATGCATTGTGCATGTATTAGCCACATCTGTCATGTGCTCAATAGGAGTCTTCTCATACTTGCCAGTGAACTTAGGTAGGGATTTTAGATCATTAGAAGGGATACCATCCTAGTTCACACCATTAGTTGGGGGAATGAGAGGGCTCCTACTATCCTAGATGACTAAGTTTTGTACAACCATGGGTATTGCAGGGGTTGGTGTTGGTAATGCACTTGATGAGGAGGTCGAGGCTCTAGATCTGGTTACAATAACCAAGGGAGGGATCAATAATCCTAGGTAACAAGTGGATATGGATCTTTTGATAGGACTTTGGCTCCAATACTTGTTCTAAATCAAGCTTAGTGATGGTTTGAACCCACCAGGTGTTCCAAAAAAAGGAACTTTTGATCCTGAATTTTGCAACCCAGAAATGTAATAGGCCATAGGGAAAGTTTGTGTGTTGTGGGACCAAAATTATAACACTCAAAACAATCTCTAGGATTGAAGAGTTGACTCTCTATGAATAGAGGGAGATAGAAATAGAAGAATACTAAAAATGAAACTGAACTTAAGGCGATGCGCTAGATCACTTCACTACTAACTCACAATCTTTCATGAATGAAAAGATAGAACCATGTAATCAGAATGCAACTAACATTTCACAATTTGGCATAATATACCACAATCCCTTCATAGTCAATATGAGAACATAATAACAAGATCCTATACATAGGTCAAAACATTCATATCATCTTATGGGTACATCTATAAAAATTGGGAAATAGTAAATGCATTCAAAGACACCTATTCATCTATCTATTTATGATAACATCACATACATGGAACACTTTTATCATTCAATTACTTTCAATTGGAAGAGTTAGGTTTAAACATGGTCCATCATTGAAAGCAATCTCATACACAAAAATGTTAATCTTATAAGATAATCAATATTCAATTCGACATAGACTTCAGGTATATTCAGTATCAATTCAAACTAAAAAGGCTCATTCGAGAACATTCAAACTTTAGTCAACATCAAAGTAATTAGAAGTAAAGTCTATGAATATGATATCCTATAATTATATCAAAGACAAATATCCTTTTGGTAAAATTATCAATCCTCTAGCCAAAACTAAAAATCCTACCCTTTGAAAAGAAAACCTTCCCCTTCTTAAAGAAGTTTTACAACTACAACATATTCCCCTATCAGAATCTTGTCCGTTGGACAAACCACCACCTAAAAAAAAGCATTACCCCTGGCTTTTAGGGGATCCACCACTAGCAGGATGTCAAACAATAGTCACAATCCACTTGACACATTCCTAGAAGAATCAAAAGTTGGTATTTATAATCATTGCACACTTCTCAGGGCACAAAAACCTCATTTGCAAGAGGCCTAGGAAACACATCAACGAGGTGAAGTTTCTAGCAAAAGAAACTATCTACTCTCCCTCCAAAATTCTACAGACACCACACTTGTCCATTGAGAGAAAAACTCTCAGCTAAGGAAGAAAAGGGGTCCACAACCAAAAGGAACTATGTCCCACATGAAGCCTACGAAAAATACTTGTAAGCCTCAGCAGTCTATATAGAGATATATAGTACTGCATATAAGTGTGTGTGTGTGTGTGTGTGTCTATATATATATATATATATATATATATATATATATATATATATATATATATATATATATATATATATATATATATATATATATATATATATATATATATATATATATAATGGGTGGTCCCATGATAGTGTGTCCCGCTTTTTGGCCAACTTTGACACAGAGATCAACATTCTGAGAAAAACTTCACTTTTGAACACTTGTTGCCGCAAAACTATTAGGAATTTGAAGATGTTAGAGTCTTTTAGAATTTTCTTCCTAGTTTCTAAATATATTTAAAAAAAAAATTAAAATTCATTTAAATTCATTTTTCCTTATCCTTCGAAAAGTGGTTTGTGTGAAAAACTATGTTTTTAAGGAGTTACTGATGAACTATAATTGATTTGGAACCTAATTGAAGATTTTGTGATTAAAGATCATCGAGGAGTTGCTGATTAGATATGTAATATGATTAAATTAGTATTATGTTATCATTGATGTCAACTAGTTTGACAACACTTATCTTGTAAGTTACTATACTGAAACATCTCAAGAAAGGTGAAAGAGATAAAGAATAGAGATATCTACATGAGGAAGATGTATATGTCAGATGAGGATAAGGAACGCATTGAGTAACTTGTTGATGAGTCTATGACCTTATGATATTGACTTTATTATGTTGCATTCATCTATGATGAAGAATAGAGCTGAAAGACACAAAGCAGTGTTGTCGGTAAATGAATCATTTCAGTATACACCGACAGAGTGTAGTGTATAATGAGCACAGTGTAAACCAAGCTTGTTTTGACCGATGCATTTCTTTGTTAACCGAGCAGAATAGAATGAATTAAATGATTAGTTTAGCCGATAATATTGATGAGCTAGAAAGTGTATGAAATCAAGGTAATAGATAATGTTTGTTACGAAGATCGACGGCTAACATAATTCAAGGAAGATCTAATAGAGCAGAGTGAAATGTGTTATTGACACATCATCTGAGGAAGCTTAAAGCGGCAAAATCAATGAATGAGATTAAGCGGCAAAATCTGATGGACAAGAAGAAAACGGTTTACATGTCTATATAAGAGACTAGATTTTCATAATGAAAATGCTGGAAGAAGAAGATACTACAGAATTATCACGTGAACAAGTTTTTCATGCATTCTGATCATACTAGTTAGTGAGAACTGAACTACAGAGCAATTATCGAGTGACAAAGAGTAATTACCGACGGACAGTAAGTTGATACATTGTTGAATTTGAAGTGTTATATTGATCAGAAAGATTTGTATGAGCTGAATATTGATTTGTAATCTGCAATTGAAGTTGTATTAAGGCAGATCATCTACTGTTACATATTTAACCATTGTAGATAGTCAAATCTCTTAACCAAGTGGACTATAAAGTCTTATTATGTATCATTCATAGAATGAACATTGTTATCCTATCAACCCCATAGTGAATGCTAGTTGGATGATAACAGTTGGTCTAAAATCCTCTAACAAGATCACACCTAATAGTGTGTTTGTAAACCTTTAACAGAGTTGGGTCTTCACCGACCTCACTTCAGAAGAGAAAATATTTTTGGGTTGCCGGACCCAGGTGGTTTTTCCCTTCACAGGGTTTCCACGTTAAATATCTTGTGTTATGTGTTGATTGTGATATTTATTTGTTATCATACTTTGCATATTACATGTTAGATTTGATCGGTAACTACTACAAGTTTTTAGACTGATAATCGGTAAAAGCACAGACAGTGAAATTATTTTATGTTTACTGAGTAGCAGAAGTTGAAGTAATTTTTTTGGATTATACATTTTGTTTTAGGACACTGGATAACTGATTCACCCCCCTCTCAGTTATTCTAACAGTTACTGTCACTTGGGTCAACATAACTTTTTTAAAATATGATAACGATGTAATTATTTTGAGATTATATTTTTAAATTCAATATCTAAAGGATGCAATTGGTTTCATTCATTTTGGGTCAATATTTCATAGTTTATTAAGTTCTAAAGTGATAGTAACTCTAATTTAGACATAAGGTCACTTGGATCACTCTAACTTGATTTGTGTATATTAAAATTCATTTTTTCTTTTTTTAATAGAAAGGTGACACAAATACTCTTTTCCTACATATTTTTCATAATTTTTTTTTTGTAATTTACTAATTTTCCGAAAGTCTTGAAGAGACAGGTTGTTGAATAACCAAACAACCTATGTTTAGTTAAAGTAATATTTAAAAGTGATAATGAACTCAATATGTATTAAAATTATATTCATTAGAAAGTTTGTTCTAGATAGCATCATACTACATAGATAGGTTTTTCAAATGGATTCATTTGGTTTGCTAAAACATAAAGTCGAAGTGATATTTTGTCAGCATTTTAATAGGTGCGAAGGAGACTCCATTGTAGGTATGAATGAAGAGTATATATGTTATATCAATATTTTTTTAATCTAAGAGGCTTTGAGATAACCATTTATAATTAATTCTTTCAAATGGAAGCTCTCAAGGCTTAAATCATCATATTTTATTAAAAATGTGTTATTTCAGCAAAAATCAGCATGTCTAAAAAAGTGGGACCACCCATATATAGGGGAATACGAATAATCATCAAGATATTCAACTTATCATGAATCATCCAAGAACACCTTCCTCTCAAGTCCATACTAGGTGAATGATTCTTGGTCTTCTTTCTAAAAACTTCAATTATCTCTAAACATGTCTCTAATCAGAGGATAATATCACCATCACCTAAGCCTCCAAGTATCCATAGGTACCTATATTTGATCAATCCATGAAAAAATCTAAATGAAACACAACAATATTATGAAGTATAAAGAAAATGATCATGTACTCAATACAAAGATAACTAAACCAAGATCAATGTCAAATCTCCAACTGTACAATCAGAAATATAAAATGACAACATGATTCAACCATATGCTCCCATGAAATAACATGATCCATCTAAACATATCAAATAACCATATCACACCAAAACTCAAATCTAGAATCAAGAGCACATCATATGACATAATAATAAACCATCTTATCAAATAAGGATAACATGTCAAATGAAAGCATAAAACTACACCTAAACTAATGATCCCTTGAGTCCTCCAAGATGTCATCATCTATAATCTCCATGAAGTATAATAATTTCCTAATAGTGAACCAACAAATGTGGAAGACCTTCTACACCGGTGGGATCTAAGACATCTTCCAACATTTGCAATACTAAAGAAGATCATCTACCATATAATGGTGAATCCACATCATTTCCAACAACTTCCATTAAATTGTGATACTAAGTCGTGCACATGGTATCATAATAACCATCTTCTAAATGAATATTCTCTAATTATACATGCACACAACTTTTGTATTTTAACAACATTAAATGAAACCAAGATCTCCAAGCCAAGAAGATACTAAATTGCCAATAAACAATCAAGAACTAATCCTACAATGCCACATCATCATTTTCAAAAGCTCCAACTAAAAGTGTATAAAAGATATCCTTAACATCATGATAGACCATACTCTACATGTGAATCAACTAAGACATCACACTATCAAAGAGCTCAAATTACACACCATGAGCACCCCAATAGAAACCAAAGTAACCATGATTCTCAACCAAGAAGATATGTCAGCATAGATAATTATGAATCTAATCAAAGCACCTGCAAATCCAATCACATCATGCAAAAAATTTTAAATACAAGAAACATCCATGGCATCATGATCATCTCCATAAACAAGCATCTAACTCTCAATGTGTCTAACCTATAAACATCACATAGTCTACACCATAGGTCTTCCACCATGACTATACCTAATAAAAACATTTCTCTTCATCTACATGACAACAACCAGAAAACATAGTGACTAAACCAAACCACCAATCTAGATATGCATCAACAGAAAAAATATATATGGGCATATACAATCCATATACAAGCCATATATGCAACTTGTAAGCATAAATACCTACAACACCGCACAACTTGTAGACCCAACAATGCAACATACATATTGTAACTAAATACTGATAACCATGTCAACATGAGAACAATATAAGATACAAAATTAAGTATACAACAACATAAACTCTAAATCTTCAAGACTAGCCATTCCATAAACTCATAATGTCACCATAGTCAAAAGAATCCGCAAATAATTCAAATAAAAATATTAGAAAATAAATCATGTCAAATCTTCTCCAAACTTGAATCAAAATTTAGAGCTCTAAATGAGCTTTTTGTTGACTATTCAAAGCCCAAAATTTGACTTGGTATGCTTAAGTTATGACCTCTCAAAGTCATAATGGTACTTTTGACTTTCAATTAGTATCTCGATACCTAAAAAAATATACAAAAACTAATCACACCAAATAGTAGTGCTCCAAGTCACTTCTCCAATGACTATAAGAAGTAGAAAATCCAACACCATATGCCCAAGTTATGCTTCATAAAAAAAGATAGCCTATTATGCTATATTTGTGATTAATGGACTCCAAAAATGTTAATATGGCTTGACAAATCATTATCAAATTTTCCTCCAAAATGCCAAAAAAATTAGTTTTCATTTTTTCATAATAAATAGAGGTCCATGGGACCCAACCCAAATAAACCTAGACACACAATATTATTGATGACAACAAAAATTACATGTTTGAAAAAATATTTAATAAAGGTGGAGTGAAATTCTAAAATGTTTTAAATTTATTTATTTTAATAACCCTCGAAGGGGTGGCTGTCACGGGTCCCATCGATACTCATGGTGCAGGGGCCAAACCCACAATATTGGCCAATACATGGTATTGGTGTCACCAGTTGTAGGACCGACAATCCCTACAAACTTGTAGGCCACAAGGATTTGGGGATGGTCCTTTTGTTTGTGGAAAAGTATATCATATATATTTTTAACTTGACACTTATGTAGTCCATACAACCATATGGGCTAAAACAAATTTGCAACTAGGACCAACTTTGCCAAAGGGGGTTATTTTTTATCAAATTTTGTCTCTCGCCCTCCATGAACATAAACATGGGGTTTATTTTGTCCCACAAGGTCAAATATGAAACCTCACCCCCAAAACCCCCATAAATGAATATTTATAAAAATCCTTTTGAAACAAAGTTTTATAAAATCATATTTACAAAAATTCCACAAATCTACAACCTTAAAATCTACAAAAAAAATCCATGTATCTTGCCTAGTCTTATCATTCCTTTTTATGCATTCCATAAATTCAACTCCTAGATTTATACAACCAAAACCATGGCTTTGATACCACTTGTAACAAAACTTGTAGCCATATAATGATAATTTTCACATAGCCTACATGATAAACCAATTAAATGAGTACTAGAAATCTATGCATAAGATAATAGACAACATACCCACAAAAAAATGTAACACAAGTTATACCTTGAGAAATTCCTCACGAGGAAAACAAACCCGGCCTCCAAAAAGATCCATTATCCATGTATTATTCAACAATACAACATCAAAATACATCCACCAAGTCCTTTGAAACCCCAACCATCAAAAATCATTCCACGTGAAAAAGCATACAACCATACATCCAATTTCATGCTTCCAACTTTCACAAATGCTAATCTAGCTACTATACAAACAACTACTCCTGTGGCTGCATTTATTGAAACAAGACTACATAAAACCACCCAATGGAATTACATAAACCATGCACTACCTAACCCCTTGACCCCACATTTTTTTATTAGGGTAAAAGAAGGTTTTAAAGGGGCCCTAAAACCCTTTACAAGTATATTTTGAGGGGGATCTAGATCACCACCAAGATGAAAATTTGCACATGATAGAGCATTGCAAAACAACAACCCAAAACCAACATGCAGGGTCAACAACATTACACCATAGATCCTACAATGTTCAAGCTGCCCAAAAGGACCCAACACAAGGCCTATGCCTTACATCAAAGTATCAATCTCCCAAGAAAGGAGATCTTTGGCATTTTGGAGGGCACACCAAACCTTAACATAGGGCTTTAACATGGCTCCCAAAACCATAATTACCAATAGACTCAAAAGGTTGATCATCAAAAGGCCAACTGAAACCATGGGGCTTTGATAGGCTCCCCAAACCACATTGGGTTTTGACATGGCTCCCAAAACCATAACACAATGGACATTGAGATGAACTTTAAAAACCCTTTCCAAAAACAAATGACCCTCCCTCTCAACCAAGAAGAAAAATAAGGGGCTTTTCCAGGCTCCACTAACCTTAATAAGTAGCCACAAGAGATTAAATGGTACAGAACCGACTGACCCTCCATTTGGTTTTAACATGGAACCCAAAACCATCATGGGGCTTTGAAAGGCTCCCCAAACCTGACCAAGGGTTTTAACATGATCCCTCAACCTAAGAAACTGAAAAGGCCTCACCTCCAAGCCTCAAATAGAGAAGGTAAGCCACATGGAGTACCAACCCACCTCTCCCACACAACAACACTCTACCTCCATAAGAGATGCTCCCACATCAATAGGAAATGTGAGAGAATAAGAATGAAATGAAATGATCCAAACCTCCAAAGAGCCAACAAAGGAAAGAGAATCGAACTAGAAAAGTAAGGCACTCTAAGTCGTCATAGGGTTTTGAAAGGCTCCCCAAACCTGACCAAGGGTTTTAATAGGATTCCTAAACCAAAGAAATTGAAAAGTCCACACTTCCATACCACCATTAGTGAAGGCCAACCACATGAAGAACCAACCCTCCTCTCCCACACTACTAGCATCACTCTACCTCCATAAGAGAAGCTCCCACCTCAATAGGGAAAGTGAGAGAAGAAGGAAGAAACCAAACGAGCCAAACCTCCAAAGAGCCAACAAAGGAAGGAGAACCCAACTAGAAAGGAATTACCTGATACATTCCCATCTTCATGTAGCCATCAATCAAGATCAACCACATATGGTACCACACATCCTCTCTCAACTAGTGGCTCTCCACCTCTATAGGGAACACAATCACCTGAATAGACAACATGAGATAGGATACATGTATCCATATCAACCAACACCACATCCAAGCAACATAAAGAATCCCTACCTCAATAAGGGAAAGATCCACCCAAAAGGAGCATCAAGGAAATAGAACTAGGTAGAGTAAAACAAAGCCCATGAAGGAAAAGAGCAACAAAAGCATCATGTACCAACAAGGGAAAAAAATCCCCAAGAAGGATTAAAGAACCCCAATCAAAAACACGCTGGGGATGAAATGAACCCTTGAAAACTCACAACATTCAACCATCCACTAGGCCAAAAAATACCCCCAAATAGGAACAACAAAAACATCGAGCTAAAAAAAAATACAACCCACAAGAAAAAAGAAGCAAGAACCCACCAAAGGCCCCAAAATAAACCATCAAACCCCTCAAACCAATTATCCCAACCCCCACACAAAGAAGAAACACAACGAAAAAAAACCAAGGACTGTACACCAAGAAACCAAAACAACAAAAGGATAGAGGGGTGATCACCCACCAAGAACAGAACAGAGAGGTGCATGTCTAAAGGTAGAAGACCACCCTCAACTAAAACAACAACATAGACAAGAAATACAACCACTAGAAGCACAACTAAACACCCACCTACAAGACCCCCAAAAACTAAACCGCACACAAAGAGTAGGGATGAATCAACAAGCCAAAGATGCAAAATAGAAGGCAAAAGGAAGAGAAAGGAAAACAACAAAGAATTTGCACTCCAAAAAAGATCAATCTCCACAATGACAACAACACCAGAGTCCTCCTCTGTCACACTTCTACAACCTGACACCCAAGCTAGAAGACGAATGTGCAAGCACTCCTTACTCTTCTATTGCCAAGAGGGAAGATGCCCAAAGAAGACATGACCAAACATATACGAGAACAACCCCAAGCCAACAAAAGGAAAAAATCCTAGACCTAAACTCAAATCCTCCACAGGAAGAAATATGAAGCCCATATTCCCCAGGATTGAAAACAACATCAAAAGGGGCACCACAAAAACCCACACAAAAAGATTCCCCTCAACTTGTGACCAAGAAAAGAGGGAGGGGGCCAAAAAATCATCATCCTCATCCTTAGAAGCCTCTCCACCAGAGGCATCACTCGCCAAATCTGCTTCATTTGAAACCCTACTTCCTCCACTCCCTTTCCCACTTCTCACCTTTCCCTTTGACCCCACATTTAATATTTGGTACTTTATTAAATTTTTATCCCCAATATTAAATAGTTATAACAAAATAATATTACAATGTTATAATAAAACATCAATTGGCCCTAAGAATATTTTAAAATAATCTCTATACATTGCATGTCCATCTAGGTGCTTCTGTTAGAATAACTATGAGGGGGTGAATTAGTTAAATCAGTTATCCTACAGTCCCAAACTCTCAGATGTACTTTTCAAAAAAAAATCAACAATATAAACAACTCAGTAAGATAAAATATCAATCTGTTTGTTCATGTACCGAATACCAATAATTATCCAAACTATGATTGTCGATTAAATCAACTATGTAGTATGTAAAGTATGATAGCAAAAAAATCATAACAAATAACACATAACACAATGATTTAACATGGAAACCCTGCTAAGGGAAAAACCACCTGGGATTGGTAACCCAAAATATTTCACTCTTCTGAAGTGAGCACGGTAAGGAGCCAACCCTGTTAAAGGTTACAATGCACACTGTTAGGTGTGACTTGGTTAGAGGATTTATCACTAATAGTTAACTCTTGACCAATATTCACTATGAGGTCAACAAGATAACAATTAACATTCATGGAATGTCATATGGAAATACAGTAAGACTGTTAAGTCCACTCAGTTAAGAGATTTTGCTGAATCAATGGTTAAACTGCTACAGTTCTGATCTGATTCAAATACAACTCAATTGCAAATATTCAGATCTATGTTATGCTCATAAAACTCATTTGATCATTAAACAATTCACTTCCTCAATATTTCCCCAACTTACTTTACTCGGTGTATAGTTCTTTGATGCTCGGTTCTGTCTGTAACCTGTTTGATTAAGAATGCATGAATAAAGTCTTCACATGAAATCTTTTGCAGTCTATATTTGTTCGACATGTTTCAACAATGAAACTCATGTCTCTTAAATAGACAAGAAAACCACTTTCATATCAGCCATTGAATTTTGCCTCTTAATCTCCTTCATCCATTTTGCCACTTAAACCTTCCTCGGCAGATATATCCATAACACGCTTCAATCTCATCCTTTAGATCATCTCTGAATTATGTAAGTCGTGGATCTTATAACTAACTTCATATGTAACCTTGAAATCATAACAATTTCCAGCTCATCAATTTTAGTCAGCTATTCTTAGCATTTAATGTTTTCATCCATACTCTGTTAATATTGAATGCATCAATGATAACTAACTCAATTATTACTGTCACACAGTATACACTGCACTGGCTCAGTGTATACAAAAGTCTTCAATTACTGACCACATTAACTTTTTCAATTCAAATCTCTTCTTCATAATAGATTAATGTAACATGCTCAAGTCAACAATATAAAGCCATATACTCATCAATAAGTTACCCAATGTATACCTTATCCTTATCTGTCATATCCATCTTTTCCTTATGTAGATATCTCATTTCTTCACCTTTTCTCCCTTCTACAGATATTCATATGTTTGTAACTATCATGATAAGTATAGTCAAAACTAGTTGACATCAATGACAACATATTGAATGATTTAATCATCTTACATATCACTTTAATAGCTCAGTGATCTCTAATTACTATCTCCTGAGCTCATCTAGATATTCAATCAGTTGTAGGTCATCAATCTATCCCTTTGGCATTGATGACAACACAAACAATATAAAATATGTCATACACATACCAAACATCTGCTCTACAACTATATAAGTAAATGTCGTAGCTCGGTAAGCTCTCCCTAGCTTGATATTTAATATGTTTAATCACTAAAAACAACATTCTATGCAGACTCTCCTTGCGGATTTGATCTTTTTCAGTTCTCTGATTCTTTCTCATGCTCTCATCAATAGATATTTCATAGAAATTCCTCTCCCTTTGACAAAAATGCCAAAGAAAATAAACAGCTCTTCAACAACCAAGTAATTCTCTGTTGTTTGATCTAGATCAAGTACCTTCATGTACTGATAAACAATTCTTTGTTCCAACTTCTACAATCTTTCACAACCTTAGGAATCCTAAAGTGTGAGCTATGTTCATCAACATGAATGATTTTATGATAAAGCATAGGTTGATGGAACCTCCTAATCACCTTAGTGACCGATAGACAGGGGATGGACCTCTAATCTAGTCCTCAAATACTCAAAAGTGTCCTTCGGTAAGGGCTTGGTAAAAATATGAGCAAGTTATTCTTTAGATTTCACAAATTCCAGTTTCACCAGCTTCTCTTGAACTTGTTCCCTTAAGTAGTGATACTTTATAGATATGTGCTTTATTTTTGAGTGCATCACTAGATTCTTGGAAATGTTTATAACACTAGTTTTGTCATAATATATAATCACTGGGTCAATGATCACCTCATTCATTTCTTCCAACACTTATTTTATCCAAGCAATATTTGAATAATTTGCACCAGCAACAACACTAGCAACAACATACTCTACTTCAGTAGTAGACTGAGAAATGCATGCTTGTTTCTTGCTTATCCCAGTCATAAACCTTTCTCCTAAAAAGAATGCTCCACTGGTTGTGCTCTTCCGGTCATCAAAGTTTCTAGCCCAATCTGTATCAGTGTAAACTCAGAGTTCAAATTTGTCTTCCTTTATGTACCATAAACCATAAACCATAGTCTTCAGTCTTCTTCAAATATCTCATAATCCTTTTAACAACAACCATATGTGAATCTTTAGGATTGACAGAAAATCTTGCCACAATCACAATTGCATGTGCTATATCAGGTCTACTATGTACCACATACATCAGTTTTTCAATCATTGAATTGTATAGTGTCTGATTTACCTTAGTTGATTCATCATCCTTTGTCAACTTACATCATGTTACCATTGATGTTCCTACCAATTTTGAATCTTCCATGCCAAAAGTCTTTAACACTTCCTTAATGTATTTTGATTGAGTGATGAAAATACCATCATTCTGTTGTATAATCTGCAAACCTAGAAAGAATTTAATCTCTCCAAAAATTGACATCTCAAATTCTTTTCTCACTTCATCAAAAAAAGATTTGCAAATCAAATCATGTCCTCCAAAGATTATGTCATCAACAAAAATTTCAGCAATCAAGATATTATCATCAGATTCTCCTTTCATGTACAAATTACTATTATCACTTGTCCTTACAAAGCCAATACTGTTAAGATAAGCATGTAGTCTTTTATACCATGCTCTTGGTGCTTGCTTCAGTCCATACAAAGCTTTGTGCAGTCTACATACCATGTTCTTCTGATTTGGATCAACAAAACCTTTTGGTTGTTCTATGTAGACCTCCTCCTCAAGAATTTCGTTCAGAAATGTTGATTTCACATCCATTTGATATACTTTGAATCCCTTATGTGCAACATATGCAAGTAATATACTGACTCCTTCAAGTCTTGCTACTATTGCAAAAGTTTCACCACAAAAATGAGAGTGGGATCCACTCAATGTGTAAGCTTCTGAGGAATAGATAGCCTCCCAAAATAGAAGGAACAAATAGAGGTAAATCTTATTGATGGTTATTGGAATTTAATTATATTATCAATTAGTAATTATACTTAATAAATTAATTTATATAAAAAAAATTATTAATTAATTTACAAGAGCAAATTAAATGTTTGTTTTACTTTTAATGGAAATTTGATGTGGGTGTATTTTAAAACACAATGTTTCCTTATTGGAGTTTTATTTGGCCTTGTTGAATAAGGTCGGTTAGGATAGATTGATGCTGTAGGTGGAATTTTGTCTTTTGAACTTTAAATTATTTTATGAAATTAATTCTTTCGCACTTGAGTTCATATGTAATAAATTTATGACCATTTTGGCGTCTTGATTATAAGAGTATTATTTTGGGTTTATCTAGGATTTATGTCAGGTTTCTATTAAGTCTCAATCTTTATGTTATTTAACCACAAAAGGACGACGACCATTATTTTTGTTGAGTCCTAATTAACTTGGTCACCTTGTTTCTACATTTATGATGGTTTTTTATGATGACCTTTGTGGATTATGTTTTACTCCATGTTTGGAGAGATGCTTGATGCTTTTGATGATCTTTTGATCTTGCGATTTGAACTATGAGATTTGGTATTTGAGTTATTGAGATGTTTAGTATGGGATAAATAGTTTGGATCCTTGTATAGGATGAGGTTTTGTTTATTATGCTCCAACACTTGTCTTTGATGACATTCATGGTTTATTGATTTATGAAAATCTTTTATGATTTTGGTTTTGCTTTCTCTTTGGTTATTTTGCTAGGATCATAGGGTAGGTTATCTAGGAGCATAGAGGGGATCTGGCTTACTTTGGAGGCACCGAAGCCCTAAAGTGGTTGTCTGGGTATTCTTCATAAGTTGACTTAATAAGTGATAACTTAACAAATTTATTAGGATAGAAACATTAAAGAGATAATTTGTGCCTCACCCATGCCTTGAGTGCTAGTACAGGCTAGGGTGGGAGTGGGAAAAGATGCTTTCCTATCTAGAGAGACAGAGAGGTTTGGCATAGTTGGTTTTCCCTATATGTATGGAAGGACTACTAATATTGCATAGAGTCACTAGTGGCTAGGGTCCAGAGAGACTACCAGGTGACCTTAAAGTTGACTCATGTGATGACACTTCCCTATATGTGTCCTAGGTTCCTACGTTGCATTTGGGTACACCTGATTTGTGTCATGATAAGTTTTACTTGATAATCGTATATCCCTTGCTACCATGTTATCTAGTGTACCATTGCATTAGTCTTGCTTGTTTGAATGTTTCCTTGAGTGAGACCTGGTGCTATCTCTTCAGCACAACGAGAGTGAACTTCTTGGTTCCACGTGGTCAGGTGGCAGTGATTCATTTAGATTTGACATTCGTGACTTTGTGTTTGGATGATCCTCGATGCTGCTTCTATATTCTTTTCTTGCTCAGAGACTTTCTCGTGATATGTATATCTCATATTCAATTATATTGGTTAGTGACCTTGATTCTAGAGATGTATATGTTTTTGTAATGTATTATTGTTATCCCTGTGACATGTGTAGTGAAAGTTGTATTATCTTGAAGACTATGATGTATCAGTTTGTATCTTATTGTATGTGCCTTGATTATATTGATGTAATAAATGTATCTTACTATTTAGTTGAAATAAATATGTTAGTGTACTTAATGATTTGTGTTCTTTTCATTATGATTAAGTAAAGGATTATGAATACTTTAATTTGGTTTAAAAATGAACCTAAGTTATATCATGTGATTATGTTATGAATTGTTCTTAATAGATTAGTTTATATTTATGCAATTCTACGTTATGGAACCCTTGAGACTTGTGATCTGTAAATGAGTTACATTTAGGAGTATGTATTGTCTTACGTTATATTGATTCTATATTGTTATTCATTATTGATTGTAAACTCTTAAGAAAAAAATTATTCAGTAAACTTAGTAGCATGTTTTAGGTTAATTTCTCTTGGGTTCCTTGGTGGGGCATTACAGAACTAGGACACTCATCATGTATCTCATTTTGAGGAAAAAATTACTAGTTGAATATGCCATATGGGAGGATGAAGATTTCATGTATAAGTATTTATTGTTTCTTAAAATTGAGAACAATGCTTCTCTAAAGAGAGGGGGCACGCTATATCCTTAATCCTAGAGTATGCATAGGGTTATGCATAATTAGCTTGTGGCTACCTTAAGTTATACAATTTTTATTATACTTAGATAGTTAGATCATCCTAGGTGTTAGATATAAGTATCTAAGTCAATTTGGGCGACGACATATGGAGCTAATGGTTGGTTTATGATCATTACATTATCAATAAAGACAAGTCTTGTTATTCTCACTTATTATCAAGTATTTGCAAAATATTACATGTTATATTTCTTCACTGTGTAAGTTATTTCATAACAGCGAATCTCTTCATCCCTTATGAATGCATTTACAATGTATAGGCAAGAAATTTTATGCTAATAACATCCTAGGTGCTTATAAACACCTTGACAATGTTGCGAGAATAATAAATGACACATGATTCAGAAGGTTGCTAACACCTTAATCCTATCACATTTTCAAAACCATCTAATATTACACATTTATCTATTCTAGTTGAGCATTTCGTCATTTTGGTCAAGGGTTCTTCATAGAAAAGATCACTTGCAAAGTCTCCACCTTTAAGCTTCCCACATTGTTTAGAGGGGGGATTCTTTGAAAGACACATAAAAGATTAGTTACGGGGTTCGCACCCTGGACCCTCGAACCGGGTCCAGGTGCGAACCGGGTTCAGGTTTGCGTGGGGGTTCTCGCTAGGTCCGAGCAAGGTCCTTGATCAGACTTGTGGCCCAAAAAAACATTTGAAACACATTTTCTATTGTTTTTTCTCCTTTGTAACCCTAAAACAACCCCATATGAAGCCTCCAAACACATTGCATTTCACAATTCTATATATTTCTCTTTTTTTTTTTGTATACACACACACACACACACACACACACAAACCCATACGAACCATAATGAAAAAAAAATTCACAAACCCATGTACCGGGTTCTCATACCCGAACCCGTCCCGAAACCCGAATCAATAACTTAGTAGAAAAGACATAAAACTTATGTGAAACCTCTAAGATTAGACAAATATTCTTTATCTAATTTGTGCATCCAAATTCTATGAGTTCCCTAGTCATTATTATGTAAGTTCTAACCCCTTGTAGCATAAACATCCAAATTGTTTAGATATTTTTTTAAGACATAAAACCTATTATAGACATTATTTTCCACAATCCATATACATGATAATCCAAAATAATAAAATTAGATTAAAAAAAACAGAAATCACATATAAACAATCTACTTCAATCAAACCCTCACAAGAATTACTAATTTTTTAAGACATCTAATTTAAAATATTTTCTTTTAAATATATAACTTAAATACAACATAAATTTTAGTATATAAAATTTGGAAACCTTTTTAATACCACCAATATCTATACGATATATTAAATAAACTTTCCACAAAAACAATTATTAGTTAACATTTAAAATACTTATATATTAAATCAAACAAATTAATAATTTTTTTAATCCTAAAAAGTGCATCCAAACTCTTCAGGTTAAAATGCCAAGCTCAAGCTATGAGGCACCACAAACAGCCTTCATAAATTTGTAAAAACTAAATTGAAAACACTTCTATTATATCATATTAATTTCTGCTATGGCTTCTGTGAAAGTTGAAACTAAGTGGAACACATTTTGCCACATTCACCTATTTCCTTCCATAGAAATCTCTACCCTTACAACCAGACTGAAATACTTTACCAGCAGGAGGTTATGCAATGATATGATATGGCTACCATTCCAGCGCTTACACTTAACTGCTCATCGTTTCCCATTGCAATCACGACTGCAAGAAACTACGTTAGCAGACAAGTTATCAAAACTTCTTCAATCCACTTCAAAACAACCAATTCCATAATTAATGCAAATTATATAGTTAGGTCAAAATGGATTCTGGGGATAAAACAGAGTAGAAGATCAAGGTGCAGCAGCAGCAATGTATGCAAAGCCCAGATGGAAGATAACAAGCTCTCTGAGGTGGATATTAGAAACAAGAAGGCACTACAAGCAGCTTTGTGGACTATGGAAGGAGTTTACATATGTTGGTTGTTCCTCCTGCCTAATGCTCCGGTACTACAGATAGAAATTCTCGCCCCTTCCCCCTTCTTTTTGTTTTGAAGTAGTTATGGACTGGATTCTTTTGAAACACGTTGACTAGGTTTCCTGAAAACCTGCTTCTTACTTTTTCTGTAACACCTAAAATATATTCTTTTTTACAACATACTTTCATGTGTATAATTTTTTTAAATAACATGAAATGCTCAAAATGTGCTTTTTACGGCAGATGTTCCCTTTTTAACTTGTTTTTTTGTTATTCCCTTTTAGTACTCAGAATTTTGTTGCTTTAGGAGTAGAGTTTCTGAATTGGATTTTCTGAAAACTTGTTGACGAGGTTTCGTGAGGCCCACTTTATGTTTTCCTTGAAGTTTTCTGGTATGAATGAATGAAGAAGTTTTAATGACGTCTACGAGACCAGCGTCTAAGGGACTACGAAAGAACCAAAATTTAAACTGTTTGCTGAAGTTTCTCCAAGTAGGCCTTTCTGATGTGGATCCTCATTAGGAAGGTAACCGTTTTGTATAAGTTTGCCTCATAAAAAACTCAGTCAAACTGTTCGTAAATTAGATTTATAAAAACATTTTAATAGAGTTTCATGCCCAATTTCTTATTCGTATTATTATTATAAATTGTCCAGAATTTTGTTGTTTTCCCATAGAGTTTGTGAATTTGATTGAGAAGAGCATGATAGCCAGGTTTCTTAGATTCATATTTTAAACATTCTCAAATGTATTTTTTGCCCTCTCAAATGCAGGAAAATCAGTCTGGAATATTTTGGCAGCTTGGTCATACAATGTCGAAGTGAGCTGAAATTTGAATATTAGTAAAACACCTTACAGACAAGGTTTAGCCCAAAACTCATCCATATGGCATTCTAAAACACGTTTAAAAGAAAATAAAAAAATCACAGCCCTGGATATGCCTTTTTTGGTCTTGTGTAGCATATAACGTGTCAAAATGGTGCTAGAAGCGTCCAAAACATTTTAGATTAAGGATAAACTATGAGACTTGGAAAAACTTTTAGGGCCTGAGAATTGATGATGCATTAATTATATTCATCACTCCATTTTCATTCATTGGTCTCTTTTTCTGTGAGAGAAGTACAGAAAGGAGACACTTCGAATGGCATAGAAGAACCATGCAGCAAGGATAGCAGACAAGTGAGGAGAAGTTGCAATGGTCCAAGAGCCAAGAGAGTGACGCATAAAAGATTCCGTACTCCAAGAAGAAGCAATGACTCCGCTCAGATTGCCTTAATGATCTTTAGTTTCATTAAATTAAGACCTTAAATGCTCAAGATTTTTCCTCATTGGTTTTACTTCAGTGTAGATCTTCATGTCTTCTATTGTAGGATACTGAATTATTTTTTGTTTGGAAGTTTTTTCCATTAAATATTGAATAAGAGGATTTAACTGTAAGTATGATGCTTAGTAAAACTATAAAAATGCTTTCCAAGCATAGGCATGTTGTATTTTTGCAACTTCGTTAGTTAATTGGCAACATTAATTTAGTTAGTTTTACAAAGGATCTGTGCTGTCTTGGTATCAGACTTAATAAACTTGGACTCGCAGGCTGATTTTGGGCTTGGACTTGGCGCAAAATCCCGACATAGACTCGGCAATTTCAAAAAATCATGATACATAGAGATTTCTTAAGGAAGTACGTGTTTTTCTATGGAGTCTTCTCTGTATCAATTTTAAAGACAAAAAACCAATCAATTGCATGCTACTTTATTCATGAACACAATTATACATCAAACGAGTATGAAAGCAAATTTAAGCTGAAGGAAACAAGATTTAATATTTTGGTCTTAGATTTTTTGGGTTCAATCATAATGTCTTTTTTCTTTTCCATTTGAGTGTTTTTGCTTTCCCTATCAGTCTCACTAGCTGAGATTGCAAGGCTTGCCCGGACCGGTGAGTTAGTCAGGAAGTCAGCAGATTTATGTTGTGACATGACTGAGGACTTGGGAGCCTTACAGGGTAAACAATGAGTCTGGTAACTATGGTTGCAACTGATGAACATATTGTCATTGATGTCAAAATCAGAAGCATATGTAAGATTCAACAAGACAAAAGAAAGAGCAAAGAATGTCCAATGTGCTTTAGAGTACACAACCTTACGAAGTGTTACAGAGGATACTGAAGTGTGGTATGATCCAAATCCAATGAGCACTATCATAGAGGAGGATGTTGACTTTGTCAAATCATATTATGAAATGCCAGATGAGGATATTGCAACTGAAAAATATCTCCATGGTTGCTGCGTATTGAATTGAATGGGGAGATTGATGAAAATTGTCATTGATGTCAAGCATGATGAAGATACGAACAGCATTATGTATGTAATATGTATGTATGCATGATGAACATTATACAGATGCCTTATATCACAAAGGATATACACTTGAGAATGCAGTTATATATATATGAACATTCAGCAATATATATATTATCAATATGAACATTCAGCAATATATATGAACATTCAGCGATATACAGAATGAACAGAATATACAAATATACTGTTATCATACAGATATACTGTTTACATATGAACAGAATGCCTTTTTTATACAGATATACAGATATGTTTATCTGTTATACTGTTATACAGATATGTTTATCTGTTATACTATTATATATCAGATATGATACAGATGCCTTATACTGTTATCATATGAACAGAATGATACAGATGTTATAATATCAAAAAAAGCATATATTATCGAAGGTTAATGTCAAAGTTTTTCATAGTATCGAAGACACTAAGTATTGACGGCAAATGATATGAAGACTATAATTATTGAAGGTAAGAATATATTAAAAGACTTTAATATATAACAGCGGTCGAATAAATGATACTCTGCATATCTGCCGCTGTATCATATATTCGACTGCTGTTATATATTAAAGTCTTTTAATATATTCTTACCTTCGATAATTATAGTCTTCATATCATTTGCCGTCAATACTTAGTGTCTTCGATACTATGAAAAACTTTGACATTAACCTTCAATAATATATGCTTTTTTTTGATATTATAACATCTGTATCATTCTGTTCATATGATAACAGTATAAGGCATCTGTATCATATCTGATATATAATAGTATAACAGATAAACATATCTGTATAACAGTATAACAGATAAACATATCTGTATATCTGTATAAAAAAGGCATTCTGTTCATATGTAAACAGTATATCTGTATATTCTGTTCATTCTATATATCGCTGAATGTTCATATATATTGCTGAATGTTCATATATATATAACTGCATTCTCAAGTGTATATCCTTTGTGATATAAGGCATTTGTATAATCTTCATCATGCATACATACATATTACATACATAATGCTGTTCGTATCTTCATCATGCTTGACATCAATGACAATTTCCATCAATCTCCTCATTCAATTCAATACGCAGCAACCATGGAGATATTTTTCAGGTGCAATATCCTCATCTGGCATTTCATAATATGATTTGACAAAGTCAACATCCTCCTCTATGATAGTGCTCATTGGATCTGGATCATACCACACTTTAGTATCCTCTGTAACACTTCGTAAGGTTGTGTACTCTAAAGCACATTGGACATTCTTTGCTCTTTCTTTTGTCTTGTTGAATCTTACATATGCTTCTGATTTTGACATCAATGACAATATGTTCATCAATCTCCCCCTTTGTCATTGATGGCAACTTCTTAAATATATAATTGTGCAAGGCTCCCCCTTAGTTCGCTATTTCCTTTATCTTCAATCTCTCCCCTTTTGACATCAATGGCAAAGGGTCTCCAAGGCTAGAGACTAGCTCCCCCTGAACACATGCTTCCGCTGCGCCACTCTGATTTTGACAATGTAAGTACCTCAATCTTGTGCCTAGCTAATTTTACATCATTCATTAATTTCACAATATTTAAAAATGTTACATTATGCCCTTGATCACAAAGCTGACTTATACTAAGTAAGTTTTCTCTTAGTCCACACCACACATCTGCTGTTTTTGAGCATGTAAAGCTATAGCGACTTTTCTTTCTTTCTCCAAACCATCTTTCTTGGAAGATCTTCTTTCTTTGCTTGTTTTGTAGGAAAGATTGTTCTACATTTGTGAGCTGCATGTCCAAAATTGTTACACTTTGAACATAGGATATCAAAATTAACTAATGGAGCAAAAGGATTTTGAGTTCTGAAATTTTGGATATTCTTCACTTTGCTTCTGCAGTTTAGAGCTTTATGACCAAATTTGTTACAAGAGTAGCAATATCCATTGAATAGGTAAGAAGAATGCTGTCTATAATATGGCCTTTTCCAATCATTCATATTTTGTTTTGGCATTCTATAATCTAGTGCTTTATGACCAAAACAATTGCAAGAGTAGCAATATCCATGAAAGTTATGACTAGGTTTATGAACACCATTTTCTTCATTCTTCTTGTAGTTCCTTTCTTTAAGCTTGTCTTCTTTTGATAGTTCATTTACGACTATGTTGCTTCCCTCTTTTATGAAACCTTTGAATGTATTGTTACTATTTGAGTTTCTTTCAAAACCAACCCCTGTTTTGCTGGAAGAGGGCTTTTGACTATCAATGATATCAGTTAGGATTTCTGAACTCTTTTCAAACTTGAGACTATTGCATAGTTTGATAGTGCTTTCCTCCAACTCTCCTTTTAATTTCTCAATTTCTAATTTTAGATCAGTTTTAGCTCGTTTGGTTTCTTCTAATTGGATCTTTAGATCTTCAATTGTTTGTTTTGATTTCTTTACTGCTTCTAGATTCTCCATAGCTTCTTCTTTAAGTTTCACTAATTTTCTTTTCAATTTTTCATTTTGTTTGTATGCATAATGAAGTTCTTCTTTAAGATCAACATCCTCTTCCTCATTGCATGATTTATCTTCCTCTTCTTCATAACTATCACTTGTGTCTGCTTCAGCTATAAATAGAATCTCATCCTCCTCATCACTTGGGCATTCCTCGCTGCTTTCATTTGAAGAGCTGTCCTTTTTGGAATAAAAACTCCTTTTATTTTTGTTTTGGTATTTTTTCTTTTTATTAAACTTATTTTTATTCTTCCATTTTTCTTTTGTGTGTGCTTGCTTTTCATCTTCACTTGAGTCATCATCAGTTTGAGGACATTTTGAGGCATAGTGTCCTACCTTTCCACAATTAAAACATTTGAAAGGGAATTTCCCTTTCTATTTTCCACTTCCCTTTTAAAATTTTCTCAAGAAATGAGCTTCAGCTTCATCAGTTTCACTGCTTGAACTATCACTTGAGATTTTACTCTTTTTGGAAACTTTAAAACATATTTCCTTCTTAGGTTCCTTGTCTCCAATCCTCATTTCATAGGCGGTGAGAATTCCATGTAACTCATCTTTAGTAAGTTTATCTAGATCTTTCCTTTCTTCTATTGCTGATACTTTAGAATCAAATCTAATGGGTAGAGATCTCGAGATCTTTTCAACTACAAACTGTTCTTCTACTTCTTCACTAAGAGCTTTTATTGCATTGACTACTTCATCAACACGAGAGAGAAATGAGGCTATGTCTTCATCTTCCTTCATTTTCAAGTTTTTGAATGTGCATCGATGAGTTTGAAGTTTGGCCTTCTTTACATTGTCGGTCCCTTCATATATATTTTTCAACTTATCCCATATATCCTTTGCAGATTTACAGATGTCTTATACTATTATCATATGAACAGAATGATACAGATGTTATAATATCAAAAAAAGCATATATTATCGAAGGTTAATGTCAAAGTTTTTCATAGTATCAAAGACACTAAGTATTGACAGGAAATGATATGAAGACTATAATTATCGAAGGTAAGAATATATTAAAAGACTTTAATATATAACAGCGGTCGAATATATGATACAGCGGCAGATATGCAGAGTATCATTGCGGCAGATATGCAGAGTGTTATTTGCAGCGGTCAATATTAATATCGAACATATTAGTATTAATATCAGCGGTTAATATTAATATCGATCATATATTAATATTCAGAGTATTATTTGCAGCGGTCAATATATATTCTTTATCGATATAGAACAATATATATACAGCAGCAGAGATATATAATATACCGCAAAGAGTTTCCAGCAAATATCATTATCGAAGGATTATCGAAGGATGAATATAATATATCTACAAGACGGCAGGAGTATTACATGTGACAAAAATATATATGCAACGTTTGAAACGAAGGTTGATATGAATATATTATTATCGAAGTTTTATGCAGAGCAGTTATATTATTATTAAACGAAGGTTTGAAATGTTTAACACATATATGTCAAAGGCTATCAATAAACGGCAGAGGTATTAGTATTATTAGCAATGGTATATATAGCACGGCATGCTAAAAATGTTTCGAAAAGATAAGGATATAATACAAGCTTTCTGAATATGAAGGTTATCTTAATAATGTATACTACAGCGGTCAATATTTATCAAAGTTGCATTGTTTATTGTTTGAAAGAAGATTAAAGTTAATAATATTAACTTTAATAGTTAATAATATTTTTAAAAAAGGAAGACACCTTTTCATATTGAAAAGTCATCACTTCAAAAAGACATAATGTTTTACTCAAATATGAGTATATATATATTCAATCTTTTTGTGGAAATAAAAACAACAAGTCAACATGTAAAAAGAAAAGGAAGAGCAGTCATAGTATAAAAGAGAAGAATTAATGGTTATATATTTAGATTTTTTATTATAAATATATTGTCATAATGACATATATTTGAAAATAAGAAGAAAAATATTGGCTGACTTAGAGAGAGCAGATTATGTCCATCATCAGTTGAATTAAGCAACAGCATCCAGGTGGAAGAAAATTTCGAAAGCAGTGGGTTGGTGCTCAAAATCTGGATAGGAGTTGGTGCTCAGAATCCGGACAGGGGGAGTTGGTGCTTCCAGTAGGTCGGTGCCTTGAAGTGTGGGAGTTGGTGCTTCCAGTGAGTCGGTGCTCATAAATTTAGAGGTTGGAGCCTCTAGTAGGTTGGTGCCTACAAAACATTGTAAAAGAACAATATTATATAAAAACAAATTATTTGTGGTTTTCTCCTATATTGGGTTTCCACGTAAATATTGTGTTCATGTGCATAATTGTTTATTTGAGTATTTGAAGTTATCTTTGAATAAAAGCATTTAAATTTAAAAAAGTTATTATACTGATTCACCCCCCCTCTCAGTATAATCGTGTGCTCTTCAGCAACAACCATAACTAATGAAAATATAGATCATATTGGTATCAAAACGGTTACTTCTTAGCTTATGGTAGCTAGGAAAAGAAAATCTTGTTTCAAACTCAAGATGTCTAGACATGCCTTGGAAATGAGACAGTTATGGGAGTGCCTTGAATTGAATAATAAGCCATACAAAGGCAATTTCAACTCTTCAGTAAAAAGGGTATGGTTGAGGCAACATGAAAGGAACAGGACACAGAGTACAATATAGCAAGGGAATACATAGAAGTTAATCAAGAGGAAGCTGGTGAGAAAAGAAGCAAAAGAAAACTCAATGAATCCAAGCAAGCTGAAGTAAAGATTTTTTTCTTGGAAGGAATACAAACTTATGCTTGAAATGAGATGGTTATGGGAGTGCCTCGAATTGAGTAATAAGCCATACAGAGGCAATTTCAAATCTTAAATAAAAAGGGTATGGTTGAGGCAGCATGAAAGGGGCAGGACACAAAGTACAGTATAGAAAGAGAACTCATCGAAGCTAATCAAAAGGAAGCAGGTGAGAAAAGAAGCGAAAGAAAACTAAATGAATTCAAGCTAGCTAAAGCAATGATTGTTTTCTTGGAAGGAATACAAACTTCTGCATGATCATGATATACAAAATAGAGGTAACAGCAAATCATCGATGGCCAAGACAGAGTGGAAAGCAACTAAAATGAGGCGGTGATCTGCAAACCCTCAAATGAATGTAGAAATATGAATAAAAAAATATTAAAATCTACTGTTCTACTTGCTCCAACATTATAGAGCATGAATGTTGTGGAAAAATCAGAAAGTAACATGCTGGTAATAACAGATTTGACACAAATAACTCAGTAATTTCACCCTGGAAACTCTGTGAGGGGAAAAAGATTCAAAAATCAGCTTGTTACTGGAAACTGCTCATATGCTTTAATGCAATTAATTGAAAGAACAAGTACATATAGTGGAGACAATGAAAGTTTGTTTCTCTACTACTCCATCAAACTTCTACAAACTATGAACAGTTGAATTCTCCTAAATTCTATAATACCAACTCTTAAATCTTTCCTACAATGCCAAAACACACTCTCCACCTTTATTTATAGAGTTACTGATGATGCTGGAGAATCTCCCTTGGGCCCTAGAAGAAACCTCTGGAAGTTGGAAGTGGAATGGACATTGATTTGTTTCAACTCCAGATTTTCAACAGTCAGGAGTCAAAAAATGTAGGTGTGAGTTTGACCCTGCAGGCATGAATCTGTCATGTGTGGCTTTGTTTCTGAAGGTGTGGGCTCAACCTGCATAGTGTGGTTTTGTCCCTGCTTCTTCTGATAAACTTTGTCTCTATCATTTTCCCAAATTCAATTTCTATTCAAGTTTTGATTTTTACTGGACCTTATGAATCTAGGGGACAGCCTACCAGTGAAGGAGGAGGCAACACAACCTCCACTTACGAGCTCGATTCTTGGGTCATCAAGGGCAGAAAAGGAATGTCACAGACATCTCCACGTCCACAAGAAAACCATTCTTTGGAAGCTTTCCGTCATTTGTGAATTTTGTGGAAAAATCAGCCATTAAGTGACTGTTAAATTTATTCAAGAAAAAGAGACAAGCTATTAGAGAAGTTCTCCACAAAGAAGACTGCAGGTTGGAAGAGCTTTACAGCTGCAAAATTCCAATAGAGATCAAATATGGAAAGAGTGATTCAAAGTTAGAATTAGAAAAACCACCATCATTTTTTGAGTGATTCAAAGAGATTCAAAGTGATTAAGGAAAGACCCATACTTTGCTTACTGGATTCAACTTGGAGTCAGCAGATCAAAAAATTTCTGACTTGGTGAAACTCAACAACTCCAAAAAAAAACTGAGGCACAAAAATGGGAGTTTTTCAATCTGCACTTTATTGGTGTTTTAGGGCATGTTTTTCAATTTACAATCACGTTTCTCATTCTCCAGTGGGCATGCTTTTCAGTATATTGGCATTTTTAGGGTACATTTTTCAGTCTACAATTGTGTTTTAGGGCACAATTATTAAGTATACAAGAATCCTCAGAGCACACTTTTCAGTCTACAGTTGTGTTTTAAGGCATAAAAACTCACTGAAAACTTTGCCCTATATGTGTGGTGAGTTAACCTGCAAGTTGCTTTTTGAGTAATCGGCAATACGTTGAGTTTGCAAACCATGGTCTAAAATGCACGGGCCCTGCCAAGGTTGAGACGGGGTGGGAAAGAGAAGAATCAGTTCCATAAGGCTAACTCAGTGAGAAGTAAAAGGGCAGCATAACTCAAGAAAGCAGCTCAAATCAGTGGGATCCACTCAATATGTAAGCTATTGAGGAACAAATAGCCTCCCAAAACAGGAGGTATGATCCTAAATGGACAAAGTTAGGTCAAAAAAATCATAGTTGGTCAAATGGCCATAAAGTATACAATCAAATTCATACTGGTATGGAAATTCGTTAGAAAAATATTCACATAGTTTATGAGGAAGTTACCAAATTTGGTTCAAAATTCTACTATTTGACCATCCAAAATGTAGAATTTAGATGTTTGAGTTCTGAACATAATTTTGTTATACAAGGCCTAGATGTGTAGAAACTTTGATATGCAGCTTGTAGAAACACCCTTGATAGCATACCCACCAATTTGTAGTCTCAAAGTTCATCCTTTTGTCTCCTCAAATTCAAGATGATCAGTTTGAAGTGTTCTAGTTGAAAGTTATGACACTTGGTCATAGAATTTTGAATGAGATGAATTGGATTTTTTGGATTCAGTAGACCTTGGAGATGCTTTCCTAGAGATTCTTACCTATGAATCTGTTTAGTTAACTCTTCCTATATATTCCAGCATTGTTGTTCCATCTCAAACGGATGCAGTCAAGTCATACATGCTCATTTGTTACGTCAACATTAAAAAGACACAAAACAAAGATAAATACACAAAGGAAACACCCAACAATTTCAACAAAGGAGTTTTTGGAGTTTTTCTATCATGAATCTGTTAGTAAACAGATTTAGTCTTAATTTTATCTCTTGATAACTCTTCCCTATAGCCCTTTTTAAGACCAACTTTTTTTTACTAACAATTGGGTAAGTGTTGGATGCTCTCCACTTCCCTCTGAATTCTTTCTTAGGTACAGCTCCCTAATTGAATTTGCAATTCAAGTTTTTCTTTTCTAACAACTATTCTGGTTTTAGCTTTTGACCTGAAAGCTTATAAGGCTGCTAAAACATTCTTCAGATGTTCAGCATGTAAACGACTACTTTATGAGAAAGATTTGATCAAACAGAAAATCACAGTTTCCTGTTTCCAAAACATATAATTTACTAGAACTAAAATGTAATGATTTAATGACAGATTAACAAAAACCCCAAGAATGCTAGATAAGATTTTATATACCAGAAATGAACATATCAATCAAACACATGACATATGTTCATCCAATTCAAACTGCAAAGATTCGGAGCAAGTATATATATATAATCAGATTGCTGTTTCCATAACACAAATCAAAACATGCAACAGAAAATAAATCCTTATACAGCCAACTCGGAAAATCTGAGAGTACTATTTCAAAGAAAACTTCTTCCAAGCAAAAATACTAAGTTTACCTTTCAAAATTTTCTAACCCTTGCTTCTACGAAAACTAAGCTATTTAAAGTTTGAGCAAAGCCGAGAGGTCTCCCGAAAAACCCGACCTCTCGGTTAAACAGTTAAAACAACTTAAAGAGTTAAAAGGACACCTGGCCCCATGAGTTTTAAAACATGAAACTGAAAAGATTAAATGTCAATCTCTGCATCTTTATCGGAGGTGCTCCTCTTCTTCGGCGATATTCTCTCCTTCCGCTACAGTCTGCTTTGTCATCTCCAGCTGCTTATGTGCCTGCAGTAGTTCCTTGGCGTGCGGCATGTGTGGTACCCTCAGGTTCACGATCCTAAACATTGCGGCTTCTTTGGTCCACTTTACTTTCCTGACTTTCTCGACGGTTAAAGGGAACTGGTCCACACCAAGATAGAGCATTGATTCGACTCGGGCAACCTGAGTTAAGTCTGAGGGTTTAGGGTTTAGTTTGTCCTTAAGTTTCTTCATGGTGTTTTCAAACACAGCAAGGGCTATTTTCTGTTCCTGTTCTCCCATAGCAGCTGTATATGTATGAGCAAAGTTTATCACCTTAAGTTCAGTGATCATAGCCTTTTGTAACTGCTTGATCTCATGCTCACTGTCCTTGTTCTCGGAAATACTACTTCTGACAGTGCTCAAATGCCAACTTATATTTTTTTTGAGAACAAAGAAGGTAGAGTCATCTTGTACTTTGACACCCTGATCTGTGCAGAACTTTACATAGCCATACTTTTCAATTTCAAGAAACTTGGACATGGCGGCGAACCATTTTTCTTCATCCCTCTCCCATACTTGTCTTTGAGATTGTAGTTCTCCTATCAAAATTTTTGTATCATGCAGAACCTCATGCACATCTTTTAAATACTTAGAACCACTCTTAAGGATTTCACAAATCCACTCCTCCACAGAAACTGCTAGAGCACATCCCTTTTGAACTTGGTTGAGAAAATTCTTGCTTTCGGCTGATTCTGGGTCAAAGACTTGGGGAGATTGAACTAAGGGAGTGGCATCAAAGCTTCAGAAGGTGTTAATAAATTGTGACAGAGTTACTATAGTTTGTTTCAATTCCTTTTCTTTTCCATCCTGCCAAGAAGAGTTCAACATTTGTTGTGCAATCTCTTTGAATAAGTTATTTTTGCCAGCTCTGTCCATGTTTCCCAACTCTACTTTGGTAATCTCAAAGTCTTCAGCTTTAACCTCCTGTTCATCTTCCTTACCTTCCTTAGGTTTGTAAGTGGCAACTTCAACTGTCCATTTTCCAGTTTTCTCATCAGTAAACATGGGAGCTGTGCTCTTAACCTTTTTTGTCTTTGGAGTCTTTTGAACATATTTACTTACAATATCTTTAACAGGAATTGAAGCAGGAACTAAATTGCGCTTTTTACTTACAGTAGATAACGGCCAGGGAAGTGAAACTCCATAACTCAAGGACTATTCGGGTGTCTTCATTGGCGTGGATATCACTTCCAATGTAGCATCATCCAGGTCGAAGAGGTCCTTTCCTATTTGTTCATTTTCTGATATATGGAAACTAATATCTTCCATTTTATCATCATTGAGGTTTACCATCAGAGGTTCTATCTGAGCCATATCTTTCTTTGTCCTTGACTTGGTTCTAGATCTTGTTACCCTTTGTGGTAAAACAGTTGGGAGAGAATCAGTTACAATCTTCTTCTTTGAGTTCCTGACTCGAGATTTCTCGGAAGCCCCTGCAGTTCCAATATGTGGAGGTGAATTAGAAATAGAAACAGAAGGATCTAAAGGAGAAAATGCAACTTCTTTTTCTACACTAACTCCTTTGCTCTTCCTTCTTCTCTGTAGCCACTCATTGGTTAAGCGAATCACATGTGAAGTTCTCTCCTCAATGTCATCTTCTTCATTTTTAGACCAGTCAACAATCACTTCATTTTTCTCAATAGATTTTTTGTAATTAGGATCAAACATATCTAACCCGTCATCAGTGACTCCCTCTACATTTATCTGTAACCTCATGGGCTGAATCTGCGAAACACACAAACGACTATGTTCTCTTTCTTCTACCTGTGACTCATCTTTGCAATCCTCCCATAAATCTTCTAGGTGAGGGACGGGAAACATATGTGCCCTAAGGCCCAGGACTCCACTAGCATAATTCTTATTGTCAAACCCCACCCGTTCTGCATAAAATTTGAAGCTGAAATGATGGATACCGCACCCAATGCTAATAGCATCCGCCATGGTATTACATGATAGTCTTCCTAAAGAAATAGGAAAAACTTTTATCCATTCATCTTCAGGTAAAAATCTTTTCAAAACTGTTGATAACTGCCAGCAAATTTCAGCCAATACAAAACATTCAAGGGTGTACCTAGGAAGCCTTAACGGTTGATCTTTGAAACCCCCAACCTTGATATAGGTAAATTTTGGGAATTGAATGTAGTAGCTCCCATACTTGGTTATCAAAGTCTGAGCTTCAGGACTGATTCTTTTACCTGGTGTACTAACCAGTTCATAACACAGTTTACCCAGAAAGGTATCATGGACTTTTTTATAATCTTCAATAGCTTTATTTTTCTGCAAAAGGGGATAGAATTCATACACACTCATATTTGCAACCAAGGGTTCATGAGGGAGACCGAGCCAGGATCTGCTACATGCAAGACAGTAAATGAGATACGAGGACATAAAGAAGTCACTCCCTGTTAACTTGGATGCGTTAAGCTGTTCCCTTAGAGAGCTTGCTAACTCAGCCCAGTCAAGAGTTTGGGTCCCATCCAAGATAATCTGGACATAAAAGTACATCCAGTCGGCAAATAAAAAGGCAACCTGAGAACCACTAACCTGGTGTAACATGACTATGAGGTCACTGATGTATGGACGAACATGGGTCCTATTAAACTTCTTTGGGAGGTGGGAACCACCCCTCTGAGGATTCAGTAACCAGTTTCTAGCCATAGAGGTGCGGTTTGCATCTCTATTTTCATTAAATTTTACAATAGATTGGGCTGGCGAGAAGGCGGAGAAATCCTTTTTTGGTATTTGTAGGGCTTGAGCAACTAACTCCCTCTTAATGGGTATCAGAACGGAGCCGTCTTTCTTCTTTATAGATTCAGTCCTCGCATCATAACATTGAATACACTTAAAAATGAGCTCAAGACAGGCAATAGCGGGAGGAAATGTGGCTGCAGAACATAAATCACTATGTAGAATTTCTAGAGCTGGTGTGTCATCTAAAGAATTCAAGAGCCGGGAAGGCAGGTTTTCAATGTCATACCCTTCTAAATCAGTGTCTGTAATTGTAGGACCATCACACACCAAACTGGAAGAATTCCCAAACAAATGAAAAACTGGCTTCATTTTCGCTGTAAATAACCCCCCACCCTTCACAGCTGATCATAAATCTTTATAAAAAGAACAAGGACCATAGCCAACTCACCTCTGAATTGCAGACACCCCTGAGTACAAAGCTTTGCCAAGACTACCTCCGTGCACCAGCTCTTGAAGAAAACTCACGCTTTTGTAATAAGATGAACACAGAATTAAGCTTAAGTATACCTTTAGGGTACCTGAATTTATTACAAATCCTTGCCATTAATGCCGCGGATTTGATTTGACATTTAAATCAAGAGACCGTAATCATTATTTAAACAAGTCCCGAGGCCATCACTTCTAATTATGGTTGCGCAAACCAAGGAGGTACTTCATTAAGTTCGTTACGTGCTAGCATTTAATTCCCTTTGTTGTGGGTCCCAACACACCGCTGGCTTTAGAAACTCATGCTCTGGCTGATGTCACTGAACTCTCTTGAACATACATGAACCAAGTTCTCTGGAGTTCTCAACCGTTCTTTGCTGTTCAAGACTTTTTACTGTCGGCAAACTTTAGGCAAAATTCCATACCCGGAATCATTAAGTTGAAACTTCTTACGATTCAAATTGCCTTATGTTTTATCCCCTTTCTGATGTTATCAAAGAAAACAACCGATCACCTGCAAAAGTGCAAACTTAATCAAAATGTTAAAAAAAATGCGAACATCTTTGAACCTAAGGGAACACAGTTCTACACTATTCGCCGGTGTTCAGGGGTGTTCAAGACCATTCTAAGTCTGAAACGTTAAGTGACCGAGAAGACAAAAGCAACGAATGAACTAATTACAAAGATCAAAGGGAAGTCTGTGAGAGGCATATTTTGACACAGACACAATTCTGAGGACACGCATTTGCTTAAGAAAAACCAAGGATCAAGACAAAAACTGGGACTAACAGAATCTTTTTGAGTTTTTCGTTGTTTTGCCATCAATGCTAAAGGGGGAGATTGTTGAACATATTGAGAAGATGCTGACAGTGTTGTCATTGATGTCAAAACTCTTATACCGGTTAATGTCTGTACCGGTTGGATATTTGTTAGTTGTCAATTGGATATTTGTGTTTCAGTTATGTGTGGAGCAGATTCATTCTATCAAAGCTATTAGATTTCCACAATCCATATGAATGTTGTTATAATTTCTGGATTTGATTGTGTAAAATTTTTGTCATCAATCTTTCAGATCACGCTCCTTATGTTCTCTTGCATCTTGATGATGGATCATGGAGTGTGATCCGAAACATTGATGACAATTTTTTACACAATCGAATCCAGAAATTATAACAGATTCATTCTATGCAGTTTTGGGGTTATGGTGATGGATGTCTTTATTCCTATTATTGTATCACATCTTTTTGGTACATGTATATATTCCAATGATCGCAGAAGCATGAAGTTTTGGATGGTGTTTGGTAGCTACTAAGTTTCAGAGCTCTTCCGGGTATTCTTGCTACCTAGATATTCTCGCAGTTCATCATATGTTTTTGGTATAACAATCATATCCCATCCTGGACAAGTTTTATCTAGTTCTATCCATTGGTTGATTTAGAAGTTTTGATAATCAAGTCATGGACTTGGTTGCGGCATTTCGCTGGTTCCAAAATTTACTCATCTTTTGGTAATTGTTCTATGAAATGTATTTACCTTATGTGTGACCTATCTTTAGGCCCTGTGGTAATTTGGTGTGAAGACTTCATGTGTATGACCTGTTTTTAGGTTCAGTGGTAGCGTGTTAAATTATAATTGTAATATCTTTTGTAATATAGCTGACATGTTTTGTGGCTAAGCCAACATATGTATTTACCTTATCAGATGTATATATAAATAAGGAAATCATTTTGTATTCGAGGTTATGAGCAAGACAGAAAGAAAAAGGTGGTATGCGAGAGAATACTTGGTGGTGATGTGTGTAGGCAGAAGTTAGATGTGTGAAGGGTTACTGTGATATCAGAGGAGCCTTACATACAGAGTTGCAGAAGATTGGATTTGTGTAGTGGTAGAAGATCTGTATTGGATCTGCTGCTGACGGTGATTACTGTGCTATTAGCTGGAACTGTTTCATGCATATGCAGATGCAATTACATCAGTTCACATTTTGTTTGTAAGACATTATTTTGTCATACATCTTTTGTATCAGGGTAGTTAGCCCGACCGACAATTAGCTAAACAGTAGTGAGCAAATTGACAGTGAGCCCCTTGTATAAATCACCTTAACCAGTGTTCTTTTCATGAGAATTATTTTCTCTGTGGTTTTCCCATCTTGGGTTTCCACGTTATATCTGGTGTCTTGTTCTTTCATGCTTTTATTAGTCTTACTTATTTGAATGGTTTATGTGTATATCAGATCAGTAAAAGTTTTGAAAAGTGTTTTGGAATAACTGGTTCACCCTTCCTCTTAGTTATTCGGCCTGTTCAACAGATGACCTCCATGCCCAACTCACAATGTGGAAAAACACACTGATTTTTGACACTACTTCATATGTAGTGTACCTGTTAGCTAGAAATTTTAGATATAGGGGATTAAGTTCTGTAGGCCCTGTTGGAAATGCTCTTGGGCAATTCAAAGTTTATGACTGTTATCCCCAATTCCAATTGCATAATTCTGCACACTACAAGAGGGTCAATAATGCCTTGACAATTCTTATCACAAGAATGCTGCAAGGATATCTAAGAAAAATACTGTCAAATGAAGCAATGCAAGCTGATTAAAGAATATAGGTGTTGGTTTATCCAATTCCCAAAGTTTACATATTTAAGAATAGAAGATTTCTTAAGAAGATTTTATAGACTTTCTAAATATCATATATAGATAAGATCATATAGTTAGATGTCACTAGACAGCTGTGTGCTTCACACAAGCTTCTTCAGAGTATGCACAATGATGGTGTTTCCTACCCTATCATAGCAGGTTCTTGTCCATCTACCCCATCTGCAGAAGGGTCTGACGTGGAATTGCAAGAATTTTATTTAAAACTTCATGAACCAAGGAGACATTTTGATCCATAAGTCAAAAGGAAAAAGAATGTTGGAAGGCCCCACAAACATAAGACACATCCTGAAGATTTTTGGGCAAATTCCCCAGATGAGCTTAAAGTGAGGAAGAAATCTTATTGAAGGCTTCCATTGGATTGCGCGAGAAAATTGCATATTATGGTAACATGACTGAATTGAAGATGATAGAGACTTATTACAGCATGGAGAATACAGGGAAGTCTCTAATAAACCAATTCCACCTCCTAATTGGTCTGAAGAAGAAATTACAACTCTTGATGATATCATGAAGCCTGTAATAAGATATACAAAGAGGTGGATTGAAATTCAAGCTTCTGACCTGATTGATAAAGGTATTGAATTGACACATGAATTAATGGAGGAAGAATCTGAATCTTCAATTGAAGAACCTGTTGAAGAAAAAGAGAAACCCAAAACCAACAGAGGGTGAGGCATCTTCTAAGCAAAAGGGGAAAGATAAGGAAAACGTACTAAAGAATCTGAAAGACAGCCAAAGGTATGCACTAAGGTGTATAAGAGAAAAGGGGACCCATCTTAAGATAAAGGAGGACAAACTTAGAAAAAGGCTGAAAGAGGCAAAGCTCCCAAACAACCTTCCACTGCTCCATCTGCACTTTCTTCTTCTCTTCCCATTTCCGTTCCTCAACCTACCATTCCAGTTGCTACTACAACTGTTCAGGATGTTCCATCAATTTCCACTGTTTCCACCTCCTCCATTAACATTGACTCTTCTCCAAATGCTTCACCTCCACTAACCTCTTCTGCCCCTTCTCACTCGTTACCCCAGTGCAGTATGCTGCTGCTACTGTGTCCACTATTTCTTCCATTGTGCCACCTACTTTTATGCCTCCTATTCCTTCCCTCAGTTCTCTGTGCAACAATTATACCAAGGACTGTACAATGAGGACATAATTGATAAATCTTCAATGGAAGGTGAAACCTTATTCACCAAAGTCACTCCTTTTGGAATATAATTTTAATAAGGTGGTTAATTTATTTTTATTACTATTATTTCCAATAACTGCCTAGCAGTTACCAAGTGAATGATATAAACGTGTATGGGTAATAAACTTGTGATAAAGTTTTGTAAAGTTATCTTTGAAGAATAAAAATCTTTGAGAATTTGAGGTTCTAAAGAAATAAATAATTTCGTATCAGAACCTTATGCTTTGTTGGAATTATTATTGTATCCTTTCGTATGTTGGATGCAATGGCATTGATATCTTATGTTAGATGTTCTTGCTGTTCCCTTGTAATCTTCATGTTAACTTTCATGTTTGTTATAAGTATATTTATTTCATTTCAGAAACATTTCTGTGTGTAGGTTTATCAAACTTTGTTTCTATTTGATGAATCTGCTCATTTTCTTCTTCTCAAAATCCTATTTCTGCATTCGTTTGCCAAACTCCTAAACTTTCTGCTTGATATTTCTGTAATTTTCCATTTTACAGTTACTCTCAAAATCCCTCATCTTCCCCCCCAAATAGGAAAAGTATCTGACAAGTATACAGTTGTTCTTACTGTCTGAAATTTGGGTTTTCAATAAAGGTAGCCCCACCTTCTTGTGGAGGGTTTTTAATCTCAGTAACTGTTCGGAGTAACAAAAGCAAATCCATTTATCAACACACATATTGCTAGATATACATTATATCAAAAAGAGGGACCCTTTGGCTACTGCATTCAGTGAAAAGAATTTTCTTGCATTCCTAGCCTTATTAGGTAATTTATAATCATGGTTTTGTTAAGTAATTACGATTTATCTTAGTTCTAAGAGCCTGAACTTACTCTGTGCAGGGCGATCCAGTGTGGGCAATCAAACCAGAAACAATCAAAACTCTATTGGATCTTTCACTCAACTTCTTTTTCGTTGATCCTTTGGCCAATTTAGGTATATTATTCTTTATTGTTCATAATGGATGATTCCTTCTAAGAAGGTAATTTTCCAGACGTTTTTTTTTCATTTTGATTTTGGAATGCTAAAGCACGACTAGTTTGTATTGGTAGTCAAGCGGCAATTGGTTTAATTTTTTTGGAAGTGTACTTTGTATCAAGACTTACCACCAGAAATTGTCCTCCGTGTCAAAAGATGGCTGATACATGCAATTCAAGTTAAGATTCGTGTCATGACTGGCAGCTGATACTAAATTCATATCATAATTTTGGACAGAACAGTAGGCATTCATTTATTGGAGGCTCCTGTGGTTCATCCTGTAAGTTATACAAATATTTATAGTTTGCATGAGAATAACTTCCAAATTTTTACAGATCTAGTTCTTTTCTAGATTGGCTTTGTACTACTTTTTTGGTTTTTAATTTTTTTTCCCTTTTTTATTTCTATGTCGGACTTATCTCATAATATCTTTGTAATTTGGATACCTTCTAAAATCACAGACTGCTGAGGCTTTATTCAATTTTGTCATTGGTTGGACGTTGATGTTTGCTCCACTGCTTTTTACGGACCGCAAGCGGCATAGCTATGGAGGATCTCTTGAGGCTCTATGGATTGTTCAGATGTTCCTGACAAACAGTATGCTAAAGCCTGTTCCATTACTTATTAAAATTAGTATGCTATTGCAGTTTGACATGCAATGAATTTTCCTATTTGTCCAGGGCAAATCCCTTTTATAAGATTATTTTGCTTTCAAGTTTGTGATATAGATTTTGCTTTAGATTTCTATCTTTGGTTGTTGGAGTCCTTTTATCATTTCTAATTAGCTGTTGTGACTTGCTGTACTTTTAAGTCTCATTAAACTACTTTAGCCTCTGATGGATGTTAATAAAATTTCTTCTTATGGTTCAAAAACAAAATTATTTGGCTCTGTTGTGTTTACAGCTTTGTTAATACCTTACATGGCAATCCGTCTCAGTGAAAGAAGCAGCAATTCTTTATCAAATTCAGAGAAGACCAAGTCTGGTTTCCAATCAGTAATGATATCAGGTGCTCACATTGTAGGAATTGTAGGTGCCTTGGTGGGAGTCATTTCTGTACTTTGGGCTCTGTTTGGCAGAGCCAGTGCTGGATTTGGCAGCTTGGCAGACCGTTGGGATTTCTTTCTGAATTATCTTGGGACTGATCGTCCAGGTTATGCCTTCATTTGGGATATTTGTCTTTATAGTATATTTCAACCCTGGTTGATAGGTGACAACCTTGAAAACTTGGATGAACGTAAAGCTGAAACTGTTCGCTATCTCAGATTTATTCCATATTTGGGTTTAGTTGCATATCTTTTAGCTTTGCCTAAGAACGAGGATCAATGAGTAACCGATTATCTGTATTCAAGCTTAGTAGTCTTCTACATTATTTTTTTCATGTTTGTGTCTATAAGTAAAAGCCTAAAAGGCTAAAAGGTTTTGTTTTACAACATAATTTGTTTTCTTTTGGCTGTTTGCTTTTGGTAAGGATGATCTATCTGAAATTTGAAGTTCTTTCCGCTGCAAATTTTACTTTCTAGCCAGTAAAATTGCTATTTCAATTGTGATGAAAGTTTTTACAGATTTTCATTTTTTCCTCTTTTTTTTAAGCTATACACGTGGCAAATCACATGGTAATGCTAAAGCTTATGTCTACTTATTTGGTTCAAATATTCTTCTTAGATGAACTTAATTACACCTAAATCAGTTCAAAATTCTCTATAAATCTTAGAATCTGTCTTACTGGAATGAAATCTGCTTGAAGGTGTTAATCTTCTTAAGGTCCTGGAAAATCTGTTGAGGATGGCGACATTGAGCTGGTCATAATGAAAAAGGAAAGTAAACCAAATTTTTAGTTCTTTTCGTTGACTGAGGAAGGAATTGACATGTTTGAGGTGATCTTATACTTCCAAGTTTACATGAAAAGGAGAAAGTCATGTGATTTTGGAATGACTAAGAATTAGAAGTGGAATCTTTATTTGCATACGAGGCTCTCTTCTAAGTTGGAAAGAATAAGGAAGAGGTAAAATAAAAATCAAATATATTTTGAATCTCATTTAGGGAAAAATTAAGACTTGGCTAAAGGTTGAGTTACAGGGTCAAAATTTGCACCTGTTTTATGTTGATGCAGGCAGTACCACTTTCATTTTATATGGAAATACAAATATCTTGTAAGTGGATTAGATTATTCTCTGATCTCTGATCTTGGTTTACATAAATGTTGGTTGTGAAGCAGTGTTGTTTAACAAGCACCACGATCTTTTCTACTTGTTTTTACTTTCATTTCTTATTCTGAAAAATAGTCACTCACATGTTTTATTGCAAATTAGTGTTTGGAGTTTATATGTTTGTGCTTGTGGATGAGTATCCTTTACCGAGAGACGAGACAAATCAAGTCTTCAGTATAGTGCCTACTTTACTTTAGGGTTCTGGGTTTATTTATTCACACATATTCAGTCTTGTGATGTAATTGTAATGTAGTAATTACACCAAGAAATGGGTGAATCGAACTCATAACCTCCGTAACCTATGGATTGTTCACCTGCTTCAATAAGATGAATGATTTTTAAAGTTATTAGGACAGAAGTTGGAAATTGGTTATAAAATTGTTCTATCATTCCGTCAAGATTGATAGTGATGTTGGCCCTCCATTGCATGATTTTGCATTTGACTTAAACTTTCTAATTTGTTTCTGCCTTTCTAAGAGAAAGTTTTTTCTTATTGCAATATGGCCAAATACATTTAACATTATTGATAGTTTTTTCTTATTGCAATATGGCCAAATACATTTAACATTATTTCATTGGTTGCATTGGTAGTAGCATGGGTATTTCATCCTCGCACAAAGGATAGTTTTTCTTATTGCAATATGGCCAAATACATTTAACATTATTTCATTGGTTGCATTGGTAGTAGCGTGGGGATTTCATCCTCGCACAAAGGAGGCCAGTCCAAAATTTCCACCTTGATAGTAGAGCGGATGCCTAAAATTGAGACTGAGATGTTTGGTTTAATTATATGTTGCTGATCTGATTTTATTATTTTTATGAATAATATTTGATAGGTTTGAAGAGATAAGTTGATACCTAGGTTTGATGTTGCCAAATTTTATTAATAAGATTGTGCTCTATGTTTTTTTTTTTTGGTCGTTAAGGGGCTGAGGCCGAGTAATATATATTAAACTATTAATAAACATGCATAAGTTTAAAGTGTATCAAAGGCTCTTCGAGAGAGAGACCCAGTAAGCATAAAATATCATACAAAAACCAGAAGCACTGGTATAGTCCCGAAAATGTCTATGCTTCAAACTGAGCAAAGCAATCAAAAACCTGCTAAGGTAAGATACTAAGATAGCAAAGATAGCAAAAAACCAGAGGTAGTCCTGCACCCAGGCTAGTCTGAGGCCGAAGTGGAGTTCTGATCCGAGGAGCTTGAAGAAACATCTAGGATGAATGCGCAAGCACCTAAAAATTGCATCTAGGCTACCTTGAAAAGGAAACATGCTGCTTTTTCGCCAGATAACCGAAAATCTCCAAGTGTTGTGAATGTCAAGGCAGAGTACTCATGAGAATAAGCATACTCCAGGTGAATGTCCTGAGAAACATCCCATCTGTCAGCAATGAAGTGAGACAACAAGATGAGGAGTGCCGCCATCTACTAAGCTCTCTGCTAAAAATAAATGAGATTGTCATGTCAACCCTGCCTAAGCCTTCAACTTGTCACTAAAACCTCGAAATTGGGATCACTGATCTCCAAAGAAGCACGCTACCTACAAATAGACAATTGTACTTGAGTAAACCGGGAGAAGGAGATTTGAAATTCTCATATCTGTTGAGGCGAGGAGTTCAAGAAAATGTTCTTCAAATGTGTTCCTCTAGATGCCAGGTCAGCCAAATCATCTGCTAGAGTATTCCCTTCACGAAAGATGTGATTGATTGTTATTGAATCGAATATGCTAATAGACTGTAGAATGACATCTAGGAGAGCTTGAAGGTGCCAATTTTGAGTTGTCCCTGTTCTTGCAGCATTAATTGTCAACGTGGAATCCCCTTCAATTTCCAATTTCCTCACTCCTATCTCATTTGCTAAAGTGAGACCAAAAAGTAAGGCCTTAAATTCAACCATATTGTTGGTGTCATGCTCCAATGGTTTGGCTAGTTTAGCTATAATATTTCCTTCTGAAGAGTGAATGATGCAACCTGCTCCCAAAGGGCCTGGATTGCCTTTAGAAGCACCGTCGAAATTTAGTTTGAATTAGCCCGAAGCAGGGGGCCTCCACACACAGGATGCTCTCAGAGCTTGATTAATTTTGCAACCTTTGCCGAAGGAGAGGGGGGTCTTGAGTCCAAACCAAGTTTTGAACATTTGATCATCCCAACTTGTGTAATATTTGTGTTGAGTTAATTGGATTTGGAGACGGGAATTCATCACTTCTACAATTCCTGCTTCAATTTTGTTAAGAATGGATACCAATTCCATAGATTTGTCTTGAAATAGTCTTATGTTCCTCTTCTTCCATAATTCCCACAATAAAATAGATGGGGAGAAAATCCAAAGGTTGCCACATAGACTGTTAACATGTAATTTGGGCCAAGATAATAATAATTGTAGCAACTCCTTTGGGAGGGCTGACAACCAACCTAATTTTGAACATAACCAACGCCAGCATTCTGAGGCAAAGGGGTAGATTAATAATAAATGATTAACATCCTCTTCATTACAATAGCACAAGGAACATCTGGAAGGGCCCTGGTATCCCATTCTAATAAATTTATCTGCAGTCAGAATTCTGCCCTGAGAAGCTGCCCAAGTGAAAAGGCCTGCTTTCGGAAGACAAGCACTGTGCCAACATAATTGTAAAGGAATTTCCTGTTTGTTGGAACTAGAGCATTCTTACAGAATGTTATATCCATCCTTGACATTATAAGTCCCTGATTTGGCTCCATTCTAAAGGATCTCATCCGAGCCTTGTTTGATAAAGAATGATCTATCCTTGATCACGCTTTTAAACCTGCTCAGTTCTGAGGGGTCCAGATTTAGATTTGTGAAGTCCTTCCAATGCCACAAACCATCCACTAAGAATGTTGATGAGGGAATGATAGTCTCTGAGATATAGTCCCCAGGTAGCCAAACAAATCTGACTTAACTCATTTGGACCTAGCAACGAGTTAATGCTTGGAAGCCCCCCCCAAGAATCCTCCCAAAATCTAGCTGCATTACCCTCTTTTATATTCTAGGTGACATTTTTATCAATAACATGCCTAGATTTGATTATGAAGTTCCATATCCTTGAGCCTCTTGGGAGAGATTGCAGGCAAAACATCTCTTCTTCAGAATGGTTCCCAAGGTATTTACCTATTAAGATTCTAACCCACTTTAAGTTTTGATTTTTCATAATTTTCCAATAGAGCTTGGCCCCAAAAGCTTGATTTTGCCATAGTTGGTTCTTTATGCCCGTTCCTCCATTTGTTTGTGATTTGCAAATCTTATCTCAAGAAATGAGTGTGAATTTCTTATTTGTATCGGTCCCTTGCCAAAAGAATTTCCTTAATCTCTTGACCATGTCCATGTATCCCTTTGTAGATAGAGAAAGGCAGGACATTAAGTAAATGGGAATTGCTGACAATGTTGCTTTAATCATAACTAATCTGCCAGCCCAAGAGAGACATTTGGATTTCCAACTATCCATTTTCCTATCTAGTCTCTCGTTGATGGGTTTCCAAATTTGGGAGGATCTCAAGGTTTTTTCTATTGGAATGCCCAAATACAAGCATGGGAGGGATCCTGATTTGAAAGCCAAAACTTTTTCAATCTGCTGCTGAAGTTTCTTCTTTGTGTGAAAAAAGAAAATCACTGATTTTTCTTTATTTGCCATTGACCCAAGGCTTTGGCATAATTCTCTAATAATAGATTGATCTGTTTAGCCTCCTGAATACATCCCTTGCCCAAGAGGAGAATGTCACCCGCAAACTGTTGGTGAATGACTACTCTAATAGAGGAAGTAATTTGAACACCTTTGAGAAAATTCTGGTCTTGTAATTTGATCAAACCCCGCCCTAGAGCTTCAACCATGATGATGAATAAGAAGGGAGAAAGGGGATCTCCTTGTCTGATGCCATTGGAATTTTCAAAAAAACCCTGAGGGGAACCATTCACTAAAACATGAAATTTAGGAGTAGATATACAATAAAAAATCAAATTGATCCATGCCTTAGAAAAACCAAAGCTTTCCATACATTTAGCTAAGAATCTCCAATCCACCTTGTCATAGGCTTTTTTGATATCTAATTTAATGATCATACTAGGCTGTTTGTTGTGTTGGATAGAATGGATTGCTTCTTGAGCTATGATAATCCCATCAAAGATTGATCTACCGGGAACAAATCCAGTCTGTTCTTCCCCAATGATTTTGGGAAGAATTGTCTTCATTCTATTTGCTAAGACTTTAGAAAGAATCTTATATATTGTATTACAGAGAGCAATGGGTCTAAATTCATCCATACATGAAGTCTGTTCTTTTTTGGGAATTAAAGCAATGAAAGTGTTATTAATCTCTGTTAGAAATCTACCTGAACTTCTAGCCGCCTCCAAAGCTTTTGTGAGATCTTTGCCAATGATATCCCAGCAATGAAGAAAGAAACTAGGTGGAAAACCATCCGGGCTTGGAGCTTTGTTAGGGGCCATCTAAGATATGGTACTCTGAATTTCACTTTCTGAAAATACTTTTGAAAGCATTTGGTTGTCTCCCTTCGAGATTAGCTTGGGAATATTGTCCAATAAATCTTGTTGACATTTGAGCGGAGAGCTACTCGAATTATTCAACAATTTTGTATAATAGTTGACAATTTCCTTTTGGATCTCCTATTGATCTTCCAAGAGAACACCAGTAGAATCTTTTATCTGCGTAATCTTATTCCCATTTCTGCGGTTTTTGGTGCTGGCATGAAAGAATTTTGTATTCTTATCTCCTTCTGCCAACCAGCATTCTCTCGATTTTTGATGCCAAAAGATTTCCTCCTTTGAAAGAATGCCTTCCAATTCTCTAAGCAAAACTTTCTCTTCTACAAACCTGTCCTGATCCATCCCAAACTGCATGATGGATTGGTTCAAGCTTGCTAATTTATGCTCGATATCCTCCTTTGAATTGAATATATTCTTAAATGTGTTCTATTCCATATTAAGAGATTTTGCTTAATATACTTCAGTCTAGCCACAAAATAGAATAACTTGGAACCTTCCACTTTGAAATCCAGCCACCATTAAGCAACCAAAGCATAAAAGTTTTCCTCTTTTAACCACATGTTTTCAAATTTGAAGGGACATCCTTGGGGTTTGTTACTCTCCAGAATATTTAATAGAATTGGAAAGTGATCAGAGCCAGAAGTAGGAGAAATGGAAACTTTTAGGTTGAAGGGAAAAATTGTGATATCCCCTTTGAAGAAGAATCTATCCAATTTCTCTGAGATGCTGCAAATGTCCATTCTTCTGTTAGACCAAGTAAACAAGCCATTCTCCAATTCAATTTCCATTAAATTTTCTCTTTGTTGCCAATCTATGAAGTTTGTTTGGGATTGGGAGACTCTTTGGGATCCACCTAGCTTGTCAGAAGGATGAGAAATAGCATTGAAGTCCCCCCAACTATGAAAGAACTTGCCTGCCAATTTACAAAACAATTTGAGATTTCCTCCCAGACTTCCATTTTCCTTTTATTAGAAATGGGACCATAAACGTTCACTATGTGTATGTTGAGGTTTGAGCGTGAATTTGCAATGTTCCCACCAATCCAATTTGAGCTGCAATCCAATGGAATGAAGGAGCGAAGTCTTGAATTCCATAAGATCACTAGACCTCCAAAGCACCCAATTGCATCCACTCCAAAAGCTTGCCAGTCTCCTAAATACTTTGTAAAAGTTGCTAATTGTTCCTTATTCAACTTAGATTCTTGGATTAATACAACCTCAGCTTTGGTTGCAAGTATGCAACATTTGACCACATGCTACTTGTTAGGGGCATTGAGTCCCTAATGTTCCATGAGATGATTCCCATTGGAACTTGGGAAGGAACTTCCCCTTCCCTACATTTAGATAGGCTGTGATTTTAGTCTGATCAAATTCTTCCCCCATTTCTAGCTTGAGAGTGATAGTGGATTTTCTGCCTCTGCCTTTTTTCTTCACCACACCGCAGTCAAGAACACTGGTCTGAGAGGATTTCTGAAGGCCGAGAGTGTTGGTGTCCTTAACAGGAGTTGAGTTGGGGATGTCAGAAGCTGTTTCCTCAAAAGAGTTGTTCCCTTCCCCTGGAGGTACTATATCTATCATTCTCTCCTCCTCTTCCACGAAATCCTCATCTAGAAGCCTTTCAATGAAGGCTGAATTATTGTTGATCAATGATCTCTCCGAATCAGGGGTTCCAAACATGTCATAGACTGCCTGGAGTACTGGGGAGATCTCTTCCTCCATTTGATAATTCTGAATGCCCAGTGAGGAGGAGTTTTCCAGTCCTATTGATTGAGGAGTATGCTTTAAAGGTTTGAGAGAGATGATGCCACCTTTAATTTGTTTCTCCTTTGAGGCCTGCCTATTTCTGGAGGTGAGGAAGTGTTAGGGACTTTCTGCTCTTTAACTCTGAGCCTCAAGGATTTCTGGCAACCTGAGTTAGATTTGGTCAAGAGACTATCCCGAGTTGTTCTAGTTTGAAGATTTATAGGAGATGAGGTAGCGTTAGGGGACCCCTTCGGCTTGATTGAAGCCATTAAATCACAAAGCCTTACTTTGAGAATGTCATCCTCTTCTGATGATGTTGTAGCCTGCTGTGTAATATTATCTTCTGAAGAGGGGCCTAGGTCCTTGGACAAGTTACTGTCATCTTCCTCCATTGCTTGATCTGAAATTTTCCCTATCATTTCCAATTGTACTTCCATGAACCATTTCTCTATGTTGTAATCTATGTTTCTAGCATTTTTTTAATGTGTAGTTCTATTCAATGATACACTATAAAATTCAATTAAAATAAGTCTATTGTCAGCTGTGCTAGCCACATGTTTATTTGTCTTTGCATTGTGCAAGGCTCTATGTGAGTCGAACATCTTCACTAGTTGAGCCACTACAATATGACTTCTTTGAAAGACCACACATCCTTGCACAAAGTATTAATTAGCATTTATAGAAACTTTTGTGACAGATACTTTATGTAGGAAGTACTAATTATTTACTCTTTCATATGTTTACAATATTGTTTAATGATAATAAAATGTTTTTAGTTGGAAATTTGTCTAGTTGTTTACATGTTTAAGTTGGTTTTTTTAGATAATTATGATTTAAATATATACTAAAGTTGAATTGGTTTTTCTTTACTTTTACAATTCTACATTTTGTTTTTCAAGATTGATACCTCTTGGCTTTTTCTATATAGTTTTGACAACGACCATTAATAGGTCAATCTTTTGGTGACAAATGGTATGATTGTAAAAGTACAAATCAATATAATTCAACATATTTCCATCCATTAAATATAACTCCATATGAAATGTTAAATATTATATTGAATTTAAAGTATAGAGTTAAATATAAAGTATTATACAAAATGTAAATATTAAATGTGAAAATTAAAGTCTAATATATAATATAAAATGCAAAGTTTAAGATACTATTTCAAATGTAAATGAACTTTATATTTTATTATTTTATATTAAATTTTGACATTGAACTTTATGGTTTTTATTTTTCTAATAGACAATTGCTTTTGAGTGGAGCTATGAACTAGGGAGGCCATATTTTTGAGGGACCTCATCTTCAAATATATTCGACATTAACACCCTTATAACTCCTAAGTTGTCTATGGTATCTTTTTGAAATCATATCCTTATCTCTCCATCAGTGGTTTGCTTGCCTGTATAACCCTTACTCCATTGCTCATTATCTCCTTATCACTCCTACTGCCATGTCCATCTCCTTATCATTCCTTGCTAAGTTGTGTTCATCCACACACACATATCTTTGGTATGAACGCTTGACTAATAAGTGTGCCATTGTGAATACTATCATTAACGATATAACATGCCAAACCAAACGAAGAATGATGGAGGTGGGAGGGTCATCCCCAACTTTATGTTTTATTATTTTATATTAAATTTTGGATTTTATAGTTTACAGTGGAATTTTGTAGTTTGTAGCTTATAGGCTATTTATCTTAAACTTTTAATAATGTTAATATTATATGTAAGGGTAAAAGCACAATCGAGTGTCACCTTTTGGGCTAACTCAAATCACTCGGCCGAGTTAGACTCGGCCGAGTTATACTCGGTCGAGTCTAACACGGCCGAGTACACGTAGGTGCCACATGGTGCTGAATGGCGTCTACGTGGCCCATTAGACTAGGCCGAGTGGTACTCGGCCGAGTAGGACTCGGCCGAGTCAAAATAATATTTTTAATATAAAAAAATATCACAAACCACTCATTTGCACAGTATTAGGCTATTTGAGGGGGCCGACCCCTAGGGGGACTCGGCCGAGTCGGACTCGGCCCAGTCAGACTCGGCCCAGTTGGACTCGGCCCAGTCTACTTAGGTGGCATGCCATGTTGGCAGCCAAACCACCAAAAATACAAAAAAACTAAAATTTTGCACTTCTGTTGTTCCTTTCTTAGATCAAAATAGAAAATGTTAAAAAACTAAAAGTACCCTTTTCTAGATCTCGAAAGTACAATTTTGGACATATAAATTTTATATTGTTTCATCTACAAAACGTTAAACAAATTTGCTAAAAACTACATGTAGGTATATTAAACTTTGAGAAGACATTGATTCAGAAAATATAGAAAAATACTAAATCAATTCAAAAAAAATTTAAAATTATATAGGGCACTAGAGGAGAGAGTCCTCTTCAAGAATATATAATTTATTTGGTTTTTGGTATATTTTTTATAGGGTAAAAGTGACGAGAGACAAAAATTGTTGATTTCAGGTAAGGTCGACTTTCAATACTTATAACAGGTAAACTATAGATTGAAAAAACTTCTTTCTTTTTTCTTGCACTAGATATACATGTCATCTAAAACATATTATGAAATTGGAGGGAAAAAAAATATTTTACTTATAATGATTTGACGGGAAGTGAACTCGCTTATTTGTAGTATTTTTAGGATATGAAAAATAGACCCAAAAAATTAAAAAAATATATTAATTTTTGCTCAAATTAATTTTTAAAAATTATAGGCATAAAATTCATCCTATTTTACACATTTCATCAGTTTACATCATCTTCAAATTCTCAACAGAAATATGACTTTTATGCCCTTGAAGTTTTTCAGTTTTTGTGTTGTTAGCCTCTTCCTTTGTAAAAGGGTGACAACTTATTGTGCTTTTACCCGTAATATATTTTATTAATATTTCAATTGTATTAAATTAAAAAATATTTTTCTTTTTAATTTAAATATTTATTAAATATATTAAATCTTTTGAATCTTGCATTTTTTGAAAGTATACAACTTATTAAATTTCTAATACTTTACTATAATCAATTGAAATTTAAATGCCAAACTTACTCTTTTATTATGACTTTTATGAGCCCAATTTTATTATATTAAATTTCTTGTTTTTTATGAGAATAGACTAGATTATAACTTTAAGACCAAAAATATAAAATGATTTAAAATATATATTTTAATAGAACTAACAATTTATTTTCCCCATTGAATGAAAAATACATTAATTCCTAGTTTTTTGGTGACCCTTCTGTTGGATCATGCTTGTATCTAGTGATTGTTTGGTGTGAGGCTATGCCTCTCTTCTTTTGAGACATTATGTAATTTTTGATCCCCATATATATAATACAAAAAAAATACATTAATAAACTAAGTTCATCTTCCAAACATAACCCTTATGATCTTAGAGATAAAAAAAAATTAAATTTTAGTTATTTTTTCATTTGAGGTGGAGTGAATTCACAAAATTTAAATGATTTTAATTTTTTTTTTTACAATAAAAATTGGCTAGAAATTTATAAAATTATTTTATTATAATATAAAGATTATTGTCTTTTATGAATTGACTTACAAATGTCTAATGTAAATGGGTTTTATAATGTACTATGTATTGGGGGATTTTTTGATGAGGATTGTACACCACCAATTTGTTATAAAGTTGAACTCGCTTTGTCTTTGAAAAATTAAATAAATATAATAATCATATAAAATTAACTGTAATATCTTTTACTATTATTTATAATTTCATAAGTATACAAATAATAATATTAATTTAAATGTTAATGAAAAATAATCTTTTATAAAAAGAAAGAAGAAACAAAATGGTTAGAATAAAATTAATTCTCTTTTTTAAATATTTTTTTATTTTCCCTATTAAAACACAAAAAAAAAGATAGAATATCTTAATAAAAGAAGATAATATTAAACAATATTCTTATTAAAACAATGTAATTACAAAATATAGTTTTTTTCTTTTATGAGCATTCTTTTTTTATTAATAATATTTAAATATAGATAAAATCATTACAATCTTATCTGACAACATTGAAAAGATGATTGTGGAAAGTGAAGTCCACAATATAACTAGCACTTACACCTAAGGAGGTACAAGGAATTAGCCGATAGGAAATTATAGTTAGAACTTAAATGTGAAAAATAAAAAAATTAGATTTTTCTATAAAAATATGAATTTTCTATGGTAGTTAAAATATTAATAAAATAATTTATAATTAAATTACTTTCTATATTTTTTTTTTGGTACATTTATCATTTCATAGAAATACTTAGAGGTCACCAAATAAAATCAAAATCAAATGCCTTCAACCATTGTAAGAGACTTGAGAAAGATGATTCAATAGACATGCATAAACTTGAAAACAAAGAGGAGGCATGCAATTAAGTATGCAACTATGGTTTATGGACTAGGAGTGGACAATTTTAAGATCCTATGTTCCCTCTAATCGATCCTCACACTTAAGGGTTACTTTCATTCCTCAAAGTTTGGAGATTGTAGAGAGAGTAAGGCTAGTTGAATACTTGACTCTATTTATGGTCCAATAAAGAAATGCAAGTCATCTACAACAATCTTCTATGCTATTCATCCAATATTTCATCAAATCAAAATAAATGGTCTTCAAAATTGTGAAAAACCATCAATAAAGGTATGCATGTTTAATAAATTTTTTTACCAAAACAACAACACACTATTTAATGTACTAAAATAAAAAGGAAATAGTTACAGATACCTGAAAAAATTTGCAACTTGCTAACATGTGTTTGGTCCACTTTTGAAAGTGATATTGAATACTCAAACTATTGTTTATTCCTACTACATTTTAATAAAAAACTTATATTTGCAAAAATGGAAGATTTGTATTTAAAAAATAATAAAATAAAATATGTAAAATACATAATGAATAGAATTGAATATTTGAAAACACAAATGCCTCTTTGGTGGTGTGTATGTGAATCTTAAATTGTTGTTTTTAAAGAAAGAAAAAAAATATGATTAGTGCATGTTTATGCGAATCTCAAATTATTATCTTAAAAGCAAAAAAATAAAAAAATATGATATGCATTTTTTTGTTTTGTTCATTTCTTATTCAATAATATAGATAATCAATTCAAATATATTTTATTAATATTTATCTTGTAAAAGAAGATAATATTCAAAGACATTCTTATAAAAAGAAGATAATAATAAAATATAGATTCACGTCCTTTTTCTTAGTAATAATATTTAAATATATATATTATTTCATTTTTTAAGCAATACACAATCATCACAATCTTATCTATGAGCATTGAAAAGAGTTTTTTTAATCAATATTTATCTTCCTTTTTCTTTTTTGAAACATAAAAAAAAGATAGAATATCCTAATAAAAGAAGATACTATTAAAAGATATTCTTACGAAAAGAAGAAATCATTGGCTTCAGTTTGGTGATAAAGGTACTAAATATTTCTTTAATCTGCTTAAGGAGAAACAAAGCAGAGAGAGGATTGATAGAATTTTTGATAATGACAAAGAGTTGCTTATGGACCAGGATATTTCTTTGGCCTTTGAAACTTTTTATAAGAATTTGTTTACCTCAGAAGATAATGACACTTCGAGGATGATGCGTCTTAGATGCTCTGAGCTTATCCCTAAGGTTCTTTCGGAGGATGATATTTCTGCCCTCCAAAGCCCTGTCTCCCAGCAAGAAATTGTTGATGCCATCCAAAAGCTAAAGGATAACAAAGCCCCGGGCCCCGATGGGATTCCTGCTGAATTCTACAAAGCCAATGTTGATTGGGTTTCTAAAGATCTCCATGATTTATATCTTGAGGCCTTCTCGCATGGCACCCTTGGATCTGTCATTAACACTGGTATCATTAAGCTCATCCCTAAAGAGGGGGACAGAGCTTTGATTAAAAATTAGTGGCCTATCACTTTACTTAACGTCTCCTATAAAATTCTTGCGAAAGCGTTGGCCTCCCGGTTAGAAACTATTCTTCCTAAGTTTATCTGCTCCACTCAGACTGGCTTCATTAAAGGATGATTCATCTTGGAAAACCTCATTTCCAGCTGGGAGGCCTTGGAATGGGCCAATTCCTCTCATCAAGAGGCTGCTATGCTTCTCCTTGACTTCGAAAAAGCCTACGACAGAATTGAGTGGGACTTCATCTTGATGATGCTAAAAGCCTTTGGATTCCCTGATTTCTTTTGCAAGTATATTCAAATTCTTTTAAAAGATGCTTCTGCCATGATTAATGTCAATGGATCCCTATCCAATCCCATTCCTTTGTCTCGGTCTATTCGTCAGGGTTGCCCTCTTGCTCCTGCTCTTTTTGTCATTGCTTCCGATGCTCTTCATTATATCCTTAAAGATGACACCATCTCCCCTAAGGTGCGTGGTATTACTCTTCCTAATGATTCTGAGCTCCTCAATATTCAATTTGCCGATGACACTTCTCTCTTTCTTGAGCTCAGTTTTGAGAACCTAATCTGCCTTTGTAATAAACTTGATATGTTTGGTAAGGCTTCTAGAGCTCATATTTCTAGCTCCAAATCCATTATGCTGGGATGGAGTGATCATCCTCCGGACTGGCTTTGCCAATTCGGTTATTCTTGGGGAGGACCTAACCAGATTGTCAGGTATCTTGGTATCCCCTTTTCTGTCAAGCCTTCCCTCAAAGATATGTGGTTATGGATAAAAGACAAGATTTTTAGAAAACTTAATAAATGGAATCATAGACTCTTATCCCTTGCTGGAAGAGTCCAGGTTTGCCAAAAGATTCTCTCCTCCTATAGTATATATTACTCTTCTGTCTGGATGTTTAGCAACTATCAGATCTTGGAAATTCAGAAAGCCATCAGGCACTTTCTTTGGTCAGATGGCAACGGTTCTAGGAAAGCCCATTCTATTAAATGGGACTGGTGCCATCTTGAGAAAAGTCTCGGAGGGCTTGGCCTTAAAGATCTCAAACTTCAAGGAATGGCTCTTGCTTCTAAATGGATCCTTCAATCCCTTGTTGGTGATGAGCCCTGGAAAGTTCTTGTCAGAAATAACATTCAGAATGGAGTGCCTAAAACTGCTAAATCTTGGAAACATCTCCCCTTCAGTGATTTGCTTTTTGGCAATTTCCCCATATCTGTGAAGGGAACTTGGGTTTTCCGTTCCTTATGGAAAGCATGGGAGAACATTCGTCACTATATTGTCAACTCAGCCTTTGATTATCATTATACTCTTCAAGGTGAGAGATCTATATGGTGGAATCTTCTCCATCAAGGTAAACCCCTTGCTTTGACTAAAGGCTGTTCAGCTAAACTTTGGGCCAACAAGGGTATTAAGTATATCATGGATATCCTTGAACACAATCAGCTCATCAGTTGGGAAGACCTTGCTAATCAATTTGATATCCCTGCTTCTCATAAGCGAACGTATAACCTCATCAAAATGGCTTGTTCTCACCTTAATCTCCCCCGTAATACTGATTTGGATTCTCACCGATTTCTCTCTTTTAGGTGGCAGAATGGTACTCACCTCTCTTCTATCAAAGCTAAAGATATATACCGATTTCTTAACCATGATACCTCTGTTTCTCAACATCTTAATGTCATTTGGTACTCTTCCTTTTCCTCCTCTGATTGGCATAAAATGTTTGATAAGCTCTGGAAAGCTCCTATTCCTCCTAAAATTCAATGCTTTAAATGGTTGCTCCTGCTGGACAGGCTGCCCATTAGAAACCAGCATGCCACCCTTGATATTTGTTCTATCTGTAGAGTCCCTGAAACTATGAGACATATATTTTTTGACTGTTCCTTTGCCCATGAAGTTTGGCTCATGTTTGGTATTTGCATCACTCGCTATGTTTATACTTTGGATATTATTACTGGTTTTATTGATGGCCTTAGAAAAGATACTAACTTATTTTGGCAAGTTCTCTCATCTTTCATCCTTTGGCATATATGGAAATTTAGAAATGATTCTAAGTTCCAAGGTTTTACCAGATCTCTTACTGGATTTCATAGAAATCTCATTTATTTTAAAATTGCCTCACAGGTCTGCTGCGTGCTCAACCTGGAAAAAAGGAAGTTGCTCAGATTTTTGCGTGATGGCCGGGCTACAATGTTTATATATGAGATGCAGAATGGTTATGAGTTAGCTAGTGTGCTGGACAACCAGATGGCGTTTGATGAAGCCCTTGCCAAGCTCATGGAGGAGATCCAAAACAGCAAAAACCCCTCTGTTGATAACCTTCAGGTCTTTCATCAACTGCTGGAACAGAAAAAGGCTATCTGGATGGAGGGACCCCTTGGTTGGACATCCTGGGTCAACAAATTTGAAGATGTTTACCCGTAGGACTATTCCTTTTTTGGTTGCTCTTCTGGTTCTCTTGTACTCTATTGCTTCTCGGCTGTATATGTTTCTCGGATAGTTCTTCTCTTTGGTGGTTCTCCTTCATTGCTGCTCTCCTTCTAGCTGGTTGAGGCTCTGCCTCCCTCCTTTTTGATGTACTCTTTTGAACTCTCGATTTATAATATAAAAAAAAAAGAAGAAATAATAAAATATAGAATTTTCCTTTTGTGTGTATTTTTTTCTTAGTAATAATATTTTTTTATACATATTTTTTTAATATTTGAAGGAATTCAAAATTATTATAATTATTTTTTATTGGTAAAGTTTATACACTAAAAATAAAGAATAAATAAAGCAGACCAATGGATAGCTTTTCCATAGTGTGAGACAAGTTTTCCACATAAAAGTACAAGGGCAAGCTGACAATTAAAATCCTATCGACTAAAGATATATACTAATTTTAAATATATGTACCATCTCCTGATTGTAATTAGGGTTAGACTTAAGGTAAGCACTAGTATAAGGACTCAATTAGGATTTTAATATAATTATTATAATAAAAATAGTACTTTATAGTTTAAAAAAAATAAAAAAATCTTAACATTTTTTAATGTACAATATGTGAATTGCCTTACTACTTAATTTTTTTTAATAATAATTTCAATTATTATCTTCTTAATATAAACTTGACAAAATTTAGTGTTATATATATAGTTGTAACTTGTAACTAAAAATTTAAATGATTTAAAAATTATTTTGCAACAAAAATTGATTCAAGTACAAGATTACTATCCCACGATAAAGCTTATGGTTAGGGTTACAATTGAATTAATGTTAGAGTTAGCATTAGGATTCAATTAGGATTGAAGTTGGTGTTCCTAAGATTTAAATTAAGGCTAAAGATATTGTTAAGGTTGGGGTTCAATTAGTATTAAGGTGAGGATTAATATTACGGTTAGACTTAATATTTTTTTATATTAGGATTAGGTTGTAATTAAGTTTATGGCTCAATCTACAATCCTAACTATGATTATAATTCTGACCTTAATCCTAACCATATCCACAACCCTTGAACTTAATTGTAACCCTATACCTAATGCTAATGCTGATTTAATTTCCAACTATATTTTTGAACTTAATCCTAACCAAACCCTAATGCCAATTCTAACCTTAACACTAGCCCTAATCTTAATTAGTTGCTAACCTTAACCCTTGGAGGAAATTCCATGGTTAAGCACACTTGATTTGGAGCAATATTGGGACAAGTATCCTCATGAGAAGGCCCAATGGTTCCCTTGTGAGCATCATTGAGATGCAATGAGTACTAAGTGTTCCATTCATTCTCACGAGAGTTGGCTTCTTGTGAGCCGCTACTCATGAAACATGGGTCAATGAGTTTGACTAAAAAATTAAACAGTTGAATCTTGGTAGCAATAGATCACAACTCTAACCCTAAAAAAGAAGACACTAATCTATTTCACAAGTTAATTATTTCCTTATATTGTAAACAAAGGATTTGAGAGGACTTATGAGGATGTTCTAAACTGTTCATTTATGTTTACTATGACATACTATAAAATGTTATCACTATTGCTTTGATTTGTACCCTCTAATAAACGTTGTCATAAATAATGAATTTTATTGGATCATTATTTGAAATTTTTTAAAGCTTCTTGAAAAGTAATATATTTAAATTAGACATTTGTGCATTTTGTAAAGGTTGCACCATACATATCTAGATGCAAGCAGTTGCTCGCCATTGTAGAATGTATCCCTCACAAGCACAAGCAACATCAACCATTTCATGATACTCAATTTTTATTTCAATCAACTATTTGAATCAAGAAACAAAATGGTACTTTGAAAAAGCTTATCAAATATGTTTTTCAATACTTCCACCTCATACAATTATATGTTTCATGATACTTTTCCTTCTTAAATATTTGTTTCTTGTATCTAGATTGGACACTGTCCTCTTTTATATGTTCTAGCATTTATTTGCATTCAAAGTTTCTATATTCTAAAATCAATTTGTTTGCATTACAAGTGATTACCAAATTGATAAATGAAAATTTTACATTCTATAATTTTGTACTTTTGAATATATTATTCAAAGCATATTTTTACTATCAACGTAACTATTGCACCTCCTTTTGGTCCAAGTGCTAGTTAATTGATTGAAGAAATGTGTATATAAGACAATTTAGAGAGGTTGATAGGTAGGCTTGTAGGTCATTGCCAAGTGAGATGAATTTGGTACATGTGATCCTCATGAAAAGATTTCATAAGGAGATTACTTTGTCAATTTCTTTATTTTATTTTTAGACACATAAAACTATATCACAAGCTTGAACACATAGCTTTTGTATATGACATATTATCACATGTAAGAAAACATAATCACCATAATAGATTAAAGTTAATATTGGGCTAGGTTCATGGATTACAATCATAAACTACTTGAAGCCATACACCATTTAGCCTACTAAATCAAATACAAGAATAAAATGTTAACAAAGTTGAATGGTCAAATAGTTCAAGAAGCCAAATAAATAAACATATTCTAAAATTATATGGTGAAATAGTTTGCATTTGATTCAAATTTTATATTTTCTTAGTTGTCATTTTGATCATTGAAATTATAGGGTTGTCTCCCATTCCTCATTGTAATTATATCTCACCAAATAATAACACTTTCTCCTCTAATATAAATGGAATATAAAGTTACACATTAGATAACTTCAAATGGAGATCAATGAATTCTTAAGTTAAAGTAAGTACTTGTAGAGTCTAATTATAGACTGGGGAGGACCATGTACCAAATCAATTTACCTTCATGGGCTATGATAATAATATTTAGAGTTTCAAATAGTTAGTTTTGCATTTCTATTTTAAACTATATGATATGTTTCAAATAGTTGCTAAATAGATAAAAACAATTGACAACTACTTACTAAGTCCTAACGACTACCTACAAGTTGATAATTACATAGCTAGGTACAAACAAACTAACAAAATAAGTTAACTATTACGAACATCATCACCAATGCATTCCACCCCCATGCGCTCAAAAAAAGAAAGCACAATTCTTAATCAACAAGTAGAGAGTAAAGCGAAGAAATCACTTAATATGAGGTTCAACTCTCTTTAAATTTGCAATAGTCTCTTTAGCTGATTATATATAGACACACACACACACACACACACACATATACACACACACATGTATATATACACATACACACATATATATTTGTGTGTGTATATATATGTATATGTATCATAGTTCTTGAACTTGCCACAAGTTGTGCACGTTTTACGAGTTAGCGAGCCGAGGAGTCCAAAATGAGTCATGATGACTTGCTAAAATGACTCAACAAGTCATGGCTCATGACTCACATGACTCTCTGAGTCAACGAGTCATGACATGACTCTCAACGTCTGTGCCTTATGACTTGCGTGCAACGATCAATGTATAAACAACTATAGTAGGTGATTGTATAGATCAATATGGATGGAATGTAAATTTAGAGTATGAAAAGCCATCTCTATAACTTTTAGACAATAAAATTTATTTGAATTAGATAAGTATGATGAATGTATGGCCTTGAAAGTACACAAATCACTACATTCATGATTTTTCTATCGAATGAACTAAAGGTTGAAGACAAGGTATGAACAAAGTATCAGATTGATTTTATTTTTTCTCTTTTAAATATTGTATGCATAAATGAAAAAAGTATCAATATCATTCTATCTTTCAAAATATATACTCTGCATAAAAAGCTATACCAGATGATCGTACATCAACATGGATGAAATGTAAATTCAGAGTATAAAAAGCCAACTCTATAACTTTTAAAGACAATAAAATTTATTTGAATTAGATAAGTATGCTGAATGCATGGCCTTGATAGTACACAAATCACTATATTCATGATTTTTCTATTGAATGAACTAAAGGTTGAAGACAAGGTATGAACAAAGTATTGGATTGGTTTTTTTTTTTTTCTTTTAAATTCTATATGCATAAATGAATAGAGTATAAGGTGTACTCTTAAATATCTAAGAGGAACTACTGCTAAGGCATTATATTATGGAGGATCCAACTCTACTCTGCAGTGATATGCTGATTTAGATCTAATAGGAGATATTAATAGTAGGAAGAGACTATGGAACATTTGATGTTGATCATTGTGACACCTCACAGGAGGAGACGATGGCTACTCAATTATTCGGGACCTACCATATACACTTTTATAGGAGGCATACAAACTACTCTGAGGCTGAGGTTGAGCTAGAGCCTGAGCCATAGACTTTTTTTTGCTTACACATATGTTTAGGAATATTTGATGTCATGGATTTTATATACATTTGACAATATTTATAATTCTATATATATCTATGCTTTCTATTTCCTTCAGCTACAATTTATGTTTGTACTTATGTGATGGATGTATGTGATCAAATTAGCTTCTATTTGATGATGTTATAGTGTCTTTAAGCTATATTCAAGAATGGGTACATGAAACAAGTTTTAAATCATTAAAAAATCTCTAAATCTTAAGGGTTTTTTCATTTTTCCAAGTCATTGTCGATTCATAGCCGAGTCACGAGTTGAGTCGACCTTGCAAAGTCCAAACCGAGTCCAAGTTTGGGAACTTTGATATATGTGTGTGTGTGTGTGTGTGTGTGTGTGTGTGTGTGTACATACATGTACATACATACATATGAAACTGACTTAGTTTGTCTAAGAAAAGAGAAAGTAATATATACAACAGTTGGGTAGATCATAAACTAATCTCCCTCAGAATTTTGTAAAGCTGTACAACTCCTTTTCTAAGATCAAACAATATAATTTTTAAACAAAAATTACAAGTGGGTATGCTTTTAATTAGAAAGTAGTAAAGGTTAATTTTTGCACATCAACATACAACTAATATAAGCATTAAAGCTAAATATGAAAAACAATATATTAATTTTAAGGTTCAAAGACCTATTCATCTCATAAAAAGAATTTTTATTATTATTAATTTTAAGGTTCAAAGACCTATATATGTCACAATAAATCTTATATATCAATTATTGGGTTGGGGGCCTAACTCGATTGGCAAAGTTGTCTTTCCCAGCCCACGTGGTACCGAGGAAGTTTCACAGTTTTTTTTATTAAAAATATTCTTATCAATTAGAATTAATGTCAAGACTAGGGTTAAATCTAGGGTAAAGATTTGGATTATGATTATGTTTTGTGGTAGGATTAGAATTACATGTCAAAATTGGGGTTATGATTATATTTGGTGACAAGGTTAGAATTACATTAACGAGGAGGATTATGGTTAGAGTTAGGAGAAATGTTAATGTTAGGCTCAAACTTAAGGCTAGTGATTCAACACAAAATCTAAAATGAGTGTTATTGTTAGGATTAATGCTAGAATCAAGGTTATAGCTTGAATTCAAGTTACAATCAAGGTTCAAATCAGGGATATGATTGGAGTTAGGCTCAAATTAAATGCTAGAAATAGAATTTGTGTTAGGTTTTATTTATTCTATACTTCAATTAGGGTAGGATTATAATTAGGTTTAGGATTAGATTTAGGGTTAAGGTTGGAATTAGAGTTAGAGTTAGAATTAGAAACAGGGTTAGAATTAGAATTAGAGATAGAATTAGAAATAGAGTTATAACTAGGATTAGGATTAAAATATATACACTAACAAATACATTTTTTTAAAAAAAAAATCTAATATTTTGATACAAAATTTATTTACCTAATTCTCAATTTAAACTATCTATTTATATCTTTTTAATTGAAATTGAGACATTTTCTACAAATGTCAAAATAATTATAGTAAACATTTCTTTTAAAATTTATGAAGAGCTCCAATTTTAATTATAATAGAAGAAAAAAAGTGTTGGCCACTATACAATTTACTAGTTATATATGTTTACAAGCTAAATACATCACATTTGTTGATCACTATGACTAAACTTGACATTGCCATCAATTTTAAAGTTAAGTTTATATAACAAAAGAATTTTTTTATAAGCAAACTATTTGCTTGTCAATATTTAACAACTATTTACCCTAGATTGATGTAAAGCTTTGGCTTTAGGTTTGGAGCAGCTAGAGCTTTATTGTCTATTCTTTTTGTAGCTGCTATTGTTTTGATGGTATGAGATTGCTAGTAGTTCTGCTGGTAATCTGTGTTGGGAGGTTCTATAAAGCCTATGTCCTCATTCCCCAGCTATCTCTCTATGGTCGGTGCTAATATTTTCTATCTTTTATATAAGGTTATGGTTCCCTTCAAAAACCGACTCCATATGATTTCGGGGCCCATTCAAAACCTGTTTTACCTAATCAAAAACAAATATTTATTCTAATGAACAAACTCTACTTTAATTATGCTACCCACAATAGTCACTAGGCATCAATTAAACTTTGACTCAAGTTCAATTATTATCTACAATTTTTCAATATAGAAATGTATCTATTAGACTCCTAGTGATTACAATGACTCATCTTAAAAATACAAAAAATACACCTATGTCTAATTATTGACTTCCACTATGCCTTCATCGATTAATTAGATAACAAATACTTACTTTTGCAATACTTAAAAAACAAATAGTAGCCCCTAGCTATAATTTGTCTTAGTCACAACTAACCTGTCTTTATAACTCCACTTTTAATCATCCTTACAGTAAAAAACTAAAATTAACTAATCCTAATATTCTTGGAATGAGATGTTGGTTTAAAAGAGTTATAAAGAAAGATGGTTTAACTGTCATCCCATCGGGCGACTTACAATGGATTGATCTAACTGAAATCAATAATAGCATGTGTCGTGTCACATTACTTTCCCAGATGATATAATAACAATTTGGCGAGGCGAGGAATAGTGAGAGCAAAGCTCGTTTTGAGGGAATAAGGTTGAAGCGATGAAATAGGAAAGAATTCAAGTGTATAACTGTCAGGACGTCCATATAGGAAAGATAAACTTGTAACGGATGGACAATGCACTTTCATCTTCTGGATTGAGAAACATGTAACTGTCACGGTAATGGGCGGCTAGCTCTGCACAGTAGAGATGGGAAATATATAACTGTCACGTTGAGGGGCGGCTCAGTCAGGAATCTGCACAGCAGAAATTTCTTTGCATTTGCAGCATTTAAAGAAGGAATCAGTATGAGGAGCCAAGTACTTGGTAATGTGAGTGAGGAGCAAAGAAAATTCTACTCAAAACAATTTTTTTTTCAGCATCCACATTTTTTTGGAAGCATGAGGAGTGAAGGATGTGGTCTCAGGAACGAGGAGGAAAAAAGAGCTCATCGAATGGAAGGAAGCAACAGAGGTAGGGGAAAGTGGTGAATTCCTCTTCTTTTTTGAGAAAAATTTCTTTTTTACTATTAAAATTAGCTCGGAGGTTATCCGAGAGTTGTTCAAAATCCCCATTGGTATGTTTGAAGACATTTTTATGATTTGATGGTGTCAACTGCACTCTTAAAATTGTCTTTTTTTAATAATTACTGTGCTTCGAAATTTTTGCTGCAAGTGCTCAATTACTTGTTCATGTCTTCTTCGTCAGGGGTTAAAGAATCATTTTTTATGATGTCCTGTGGTTTGATATCATGTTTATGTTTTTGGTTACCAGCTGGTTTGAGGGTTTCGTGTTCGAATCCCGGGGATGGCAAGTGTCTGGACCCTAATGCTCCTGAGTTCACTCCTCCTTCAATCTTGTATTCACAGCGCATATTTAGTCCACCTGTGAGCTCTCGTAACATTTATGGACAAATGGCTGTAATTCACCTCAGCAGTGAAATGCAGCACCAGCGCCAGCAGCAACAGCAAAAGCTATCATGGAATTTTCCTCCTGCTCACGAGGGATTTGAAAATGGAGGTGCTCATCATTTGAGTTACCACACGGGCTTGAGTCCCCGGACTAGTTCAAGAGATTCTGGTAATTTTTACATTTTTGACGAGAGTGCAGCAGAATTATATAAAGGCACACCTCGCACTAGTCTCATGGTCAGAAATATTCCCAACAAGTACAGGTATTTAACAACTTCAGTTATTTTTCATTACCAATTTCCATGATTGCATACAGTCAATTAATCTGCCTGGTTGTTTACTTTATCATTTTTATGCTGCAGCCAGTCCGAGCTGATAAAATTGCTGGATGAGCATTGTTTACAGCAAAACAGCCAACATTCTGGCTCAAATGAAGTTGAATCGGCTTATGATTTTGTCTACTTGCCTATTGATTTCAAGTGAGTGATATATTTCATCTTCCATTAAATCAGAAACTGCAAACAAATCCTGTATAATCCGTGTGAATAATTTTTACGGTCTTTGAACAGAAACCGGTGCAATTTGGGCTACGGGTTTGTAAATTTCACGAGTGTGAAAGGAGCTTTGAGATTCTACAAAGCTCGCCATTTGAAAATGTGGGAACGCTTCAATTCAAACAAGATTTGCGAGATAAGTTATGCTCGCCTACAGGTACAATCATTCAGTTGACCCTATAACTTCATGCTTTAGGGTTTACATTTAAAAAAAAAAATGAAACTTAGGGTTTCATTATATACATAGTTAGACTTGAATTTGATCTCTTTCATTCTTTTTCTCAGGGAAAGACAGCTTTGGAAGAGCATTTTCTGAACTCCACATTTCCATGCAACACAGAAAAGTATTTGCCGGTGAAATTCTCACCACCACGCAATGGAATCCAATGCACACCCCCGACAGTCGCAGCCGGTCATCTTTCAGGAAAGCGGAGTTTCAGATGTAATTCTACTTCCTCTAATGCCGTCATGAATGTGAAGAAGAATTTAAAGAGCTGCGAAAATGGCGGCACTAACGATATTAATGGTAACGTTTCTTCACCAGACAGTGGTAATTTACCGACTGATCAAAGGTCGGAGAGTTGTATGATGTAACTCTTTATTATTATTATTGCTTTTCTTTATATTTAGCTGAAAACCCTCTTCCAGGGTGCATGTATGTAACCGATGAATGGCTATTGTAGTGAAAGGGCCAAGCGCAATAAGATTAGAGGTCTTACCAGGGTTTTTACATCTTATTCATGAGCTCTCAATGTAGAATTTGTTCTTATGATAATGCACGATGAAACTTTTTTATTTTTTTAAATCTCTCTCTTATCAGGATCTAATAATAATTAGAAATACAACTAAATTGTAAATATATATTGGAATGAATAGAGTTATTTAATGTAAGGTACAAGCTCATTTCAAATTGAAAGAAATTTGAGCAATGTGCATATAATTTGGAAAGAAATGTTTTTCCTCATTCTCATCTTATTGCAATCTTAGCATTTTGAATAGTAAAAAGAGATGTTAATATCAAAATGAGATATGAGAAAAAAAAGAAAATATTTACCTCAAAAGAACCATATGCAAAGCAAAAGGTTTAGGAAATAAATGATGAATCCAATCCCATAAGTTTTGAGCACAACAATAGAACTAAAAGAGGTGTATTAAAGTTCTTACTTTTCTCTTAGAAGGGGCAACATACATCTGGAACACCCAAATGGAACACCCAAATGTCTCAGGTGAGACTAGCACCATGGATAAATGTGGAGGCATTGGAGAAACAGTGCCAATCTTTAAGTAGATAAGCTAAAAATGATCTTGTTGAATTTGAATGAGCGGAGACCACCATATAGTGTTCTGATTGAAAGAAAGACCATCCCCAAAGATAGAGCTAGGCCACTAAAACTAGGTTCTGACATCTTCCCAAGCATACAAAATTCTTTTAATCACAAAAGTGCCTTAAATGTGAATGACATCTTTCATTAAAAGAAGGGTTTGAAAGCTAATACCCTTCTAGGAAGGTCTATTAGTTGGATTTACCAAATAAATATAATGCCTAAAGAGAACTTTCCAATCCTCATTACCTAAAATGGATAGACCTTTCTTTCAAGTAGAGAGGAGTCAAATCCCTCTAGATTCATGAGGGAGACACCCAAACTCTCAAGAAACTCTGTGAAAGTTGTGATGATCGATAGTAGAGGCCCATAAGAAACCCTTGAGAAGCTTCTCAAGCTTGTTGTAAGAAAATTTCAAGGGACCCCAACAAGAAGAGAAGTAAAAATGGTTGGTTTCAAGAATCTTAGAGAAAATATGAAGTTTGCAAGAAAGTGAAAATCTAGTAGAGGCTATAGGAGAGACTTGGAAAGAAAAAGGAATACCCAAAAAATAAAAATATTTCACCATGACCTATCTATTTCCACCCATACTAGAAAATCTAGGCAAGGGAAATTATTGGTGATAACACTAGGTTTTGTACCATTAAATTTTTGACCCAAAAGCTAAACAAAAGGTATCAAGGTACTAAAGTTTCTCCTAATCATTGCCCTCATCTTTAATGAGGGTGAGAAAAGAGTCATCCATAAAATAGCCATTGACAAGATGATAAGATGACTTAGGTAGGGAAATACCCTTGACCCACTCTACCAAAATAACATTTTCCAATAAATATCTAAAGCCTTTAGTAGCCATTACATACAAGTAGGGGGGCAAAGGGCAACCCTAGAAAATAGATCTATACACAACCCAAATGTTGATCACAATCTTAAAATAATATTTTCATAAAGTAGATGAAATGGGGACCAAAACCAAGATCCCTTAGTATGGTGAGCATGAAAGACCATTCAATTAGGTTGTAGGCTTTGGAAAAGTGAATCTTTAAAAAAATGGCACTATTCTTAGGGAGATAAGACCCATTCGACACCTTTCCACACTATAATAATATTCTAAAATAACATCTAGATTTAATGAAACTACTATGTTCAAGATATACAATCCGTGGGAACAAATAATATATCTTTAGAGCTAGGAATTTGGAGATGATATTGTAGGTGATATTAAGTAGAACAATGAATTGCTAGTTGCATTTCCAAGGTTTCTCACCTTAGCTATGAGCTTGATATTCCCTTTGTTAATAATATAACCAAGAGATTGAGAATGAAGTGCTTAACGATAGAATTTATGAAATTCAAGTCCCACACAAGGCCACATTGCTTTGTAAAAGGGCCTTGTCACTCAAGATAAGCTTTATAAGTGGGTAAGTGCACCAAGATGGTGAAAAAAAAGAGGGGTATAAGTGGCCACTTTTTTTTTTTTTAATTTTGAAATCAGAGAAACATGAACTTCACTAGGATATTTGAGGGTCATGCACTCAAACCTAGGAGAGCTTGTGTAAAGAATAATAATTGTAGTACTCTGAATCTAGTTTATAAACTATTAAAGTTTTAAAAAAATGGATAAGATTAAGAGGCTCAAACCTCTCACACACGAAAAATTGTTCTTGATTTTTTTAGAAAAACATAACATAGCTATTTCCGTGCGCTTCACAAAATTTATAGATCTAGATTTAGTATTTTCCAAAACCCTTTGGTAGGATGATAGGTAAATCAAAAGTAAATCAAAAGTTATTAACAAAATGGTAGACATATGTCTGTGAGGACTATGAAGACATTGGTAAACAAAATTAAAGTTTACTATGCTAATATTGTCCAAAAATAGAAAAAATTATATGGCTAGAAATCTTAGAAGACATGTGAGATGATGGTAGTAATTTTAGAGACACCCACTTGATCATTTGTAAAGCTGATGACAATGAAGTCGAGAAATCATGCTGAAAGAAGAAAAAATGTGGAAATGGACAAAATTGGAGGGAAAATGGGATTTCCTGCCTTAGTGTTGTATTCCAAACTTTTTACCAAGCCATAACCTGTAAGTAAAACCAAGCCCAACACAATTTTGAATTTTATGGAACCCGTACGGGTTATGCAAATTTTTTTTTAATTTTTATGTGGCCACTAAACTGTCCACCATCTTGGTGCACTTACCCAAGTAGAGCTATGAGACCACCATATGACCTTCCTCGATTCTTTTGATAGTTGGCAAGGAGTGAAGTATTCAAAGAGATAGAAATAACTCATTGGAAGCATGACCCATCACCATAAGCTATAGAAGATTATCTTTGATCTGGGTATTATAGATAATGAATTTGTTGGTAATCTACTTTCGGTGGCAAAGATGTGCTACCCTAACCTACATGTTAGGATAGAATTGATTGGCAAAAAAAGCCTCCATGTGCGATAGATATCCAAGGTGGTAACCTCATACAATAATTGATGGTACATGGCTAGTTGCCAACGATAAATGCAGAGAAAATAAGTTGGACACTAGATAGAATTATTTCACCAAGAAATCCATACAGACTAATGAGTAGCATGAATTTCAAGATTCCAAATCCTCTACATGTGGGCCATCATGGTTGAATGAATTAGTAAAGAGGTGCTAAAAAAACTTAGTCTTGGGAAGCCATGCATAACCAATTTTCCATTCAATGTTGAACTTGAAGGGATAGTGGTTTGAGTAGGTTACCTTGGGGAGAGGTAAAAAATTTTCCAATACTATCTCAAAAATTTCTCCAAATATGCAAAACCCCTTAAGAATGGCGATGCTTATTTTTTTGATCATTCCTCCCCTCTTGAAAGGGAGTGGGTCCAATTGCCTTATCATATTCCAAATAAAATAAGGATTTTCCCCAGTCAATAATATTTGAAAGTGCAAGTATGTTGAGAGCCTCTATGAAGATACCTTGAAATTGTAGATATAAATTTTTTGTTGAGCTTCATTTCATGCCGAGACTATGACACTTTTTATCTTTACAAAACAAAAAAAGGGTTGGTTTTATCCATTGATACCAAATAACTAGCACCTTGTTAATGAAAGTGGAATGATCCATGCCCTCACCTTCCAAAAATGATGGAATATAAATTAACCTCTATATTTGTTACTCACAGTGCCTTTTATGAAGAAAGTATAGATAGACTCATCTTCATAAATGTTTTTTTTTTGCTTTCATGGTAGTTGTATCAAGCAATCATGGAGGTCTCCCAGAAATGATAATAGTTTCAAGATAAAAACATGTATAAGTTACTTGAATAATATAAAGATAAAAAATAATGCAAGAAATATAGAGGCTTTTAAATGATCTGAAGTCTAGAAATCACTCTTTGATATTGGGATTATTTAGCCAATGCATCAACCATGCCCCTATTTGTGTAATAATAAATGACTTCGATGACACCCTCCTTTGAATATTCCTCACTATCATCACTCTCAAATAATAAAAACACTAAAGTAGTAAACTGCGTTGGTTTCACATAATTTAAGTGCTACAAAATGTACTTCACATAAAAGATGCATGAGGTTTTGAAAAGACCCAAGAGATTAGTATAACCACAAACTAAATGTAGCTACAAGAGCCAATTCATACTCTTTTTGCATAAACATTTATCTTCAGTACTTTCCTATTGATTGCACCTTCTAACATTTTAAAAATTTATGTGCAACAAAAGATATAGTCACATTTATAGAAGTCATAGAAGAAGACTCATAGAAAACTAAGGGTTACTATGCATCCTCTCACTATACTCATACTAATTCTTGGTGTTGTCAATGAAATCCATCTTGAGGAAGGGAATAAATAACCTCCAGATGCATTTGAAATGATTAAAATAGGCTTGGATACCACTCTTCTAAATTACTTCATGAATTCATAGGAAAATACCAAAAGAAGAAATAGTGGTACTGTAAACACACAACAACAATATATAAAGAAACATTTAATTCAAAATAGAAAAATTCCATATAATTTGGACAATCTCGTAAGTGAGATGTATGCCTATAAATCAATCTAATTTGGACAAACTCATGGAAGAGATATTTTCTTGATTCTATAATAGTTAGAAAATATCATGGGTGGGATGTATCCCATGAACTCCATATGTGAGAACTAAAACACATTGGAAATATCAATATAAAAGATATATGTCCATGAAAAACTCTATTGAATAGGCCAAATGACTCATAGTGGGGGTGGGGGGGGGGGGGGGGTGAATTAGTTATTCACAAACACTTTTCAAAACTTGTACTTATAAGAGATATAAATATGAAAGCATAAAACCATAAAAAAATGAACACTAGAGTTTATGCAGAAATCCAAACTGGGAAAAACCACAAAGAAGCTAATTCTCATGAAATGAATATTGATTAAGGTAATTTTTACAAGGGTTCACTACCAACTTTATCACTATGGTTGGCTCACTGTCAGTCTGGATAATTACCCTTGAATATAAAAGTGACTAACTATCAATATAATAAGGCTCACTGCGAATACAACTAGACTCATAGCCAAAATATAAGAAATGAGAATTGAATCCACCATTGAAGTCACTCTCATCGACACTTGGTGCAATACAAAAATGATATAATAGTCTGCTACCGATTTCACCAGCTTGCATGAATATCAACACATATATTTTTCCTTGTCAAATTCACATTCACTTAACATATTACTCACATACAAGCATCACCCAAAAAATTGAGATTATCACTCTTATTATATAGCTTAATGCCAATAACCAAGTTGGCCTAAACTGATTTGAAATAGGTCACACAAAAGTATTCCTGTAGTGGAAAGGAATGAAGCATAGACCACCTTGGTCAATAAAACACACCTCACACAAATATCAACATGCTACACCTTCGAGACTTTTGACACCAATGAATATGATCAATGCATTACACAGTAACTGTTGGGACTGAACTGCAATGAACATGCTTCAAATAAGACTGAACACAAATAAAATTCCCACCATATGTTGCATACCAAAATTAACCAACACTGACATGGATAAGGATAAACATTTAAATCACATCCTTCAATGAACACTTCTACTGATACACCAACACCAACTGTCAATACATGAAAGATATTGGTACACACATCAACCAATATAATAAAATAACTAAATTATAAATGAACCACATCTATGAATCAGATATGTTGACATAAATGACAATCATTAATGAGAAAAAAATGAATAGCATCAACCTAACATTCTACAATGTCCCCCTTTGTCATTGATGGTAAAATTCACCAATAACAAAGAAAACAACTCATTGTCAAAAGATATTAGCATCAAAGTTCTTTGTCCTTCTCCACTTTTCCCTCCCTTTGAAAAAAAGATAAAGGGCCAAAACTCCCCCTCGATAACTGTTAGAGTAAATTATTAATTATGTTAATTAAATTTACTCTCTTCTTAAGATGTCAATTCATTTGCTTTAGTTGTTTATATTTAAACACACATCCACTAGTTGTTCTAAACTCATGCACTAGTTGTTTTAAATATAAACTTGCATGCATTAGTCATGTAATAGTTAAACTAATTATTACATGCACTAGGGTTTGCCTTTCAAGGCTTTCAATATCTTTTATAAGGATGATCCATTGTACATTTAATTCATTCATTAATTGAGGATATTTTCTTCTTCATATTTTTGAGTCAAACCCTTGCCCTCTTCTTGTCTCTACTTCCTTGTAACAGATTTTTTGTATGCAGGTGATCTTCGAGTTTTGTGGATTTGTATTGCTCAAATCCTACATGGTATCAGAGCCTAATCTGCTATAGCTTGTTCGTGTTTGAAGGATTCAAATTAGGGATTTTTTGGTTATTTTTTATTGAAATTATGGGGACCCTAAATTTTAGTGCACTTTGACCTCAAACAGACCTCACCATTGAGCTCACAGTGCCCAAAAATCCATATTTCGATATAAGGCACGTCCAATTTAAACAACTTTGCATTTTGGGGCTTTTTTTAGTACTCGATACTTGGCATGCTTCTTGAGGCAAAAATTTGTATGGATTGACATAATTTTCGAGGTGAAATTTGTACAACTTGGCACACAAATTGAGATAAAAATTTTATTGTTTGGCACACAAATCAAGATAAACAAAAATTGACATGCAAATCAAGGCAAAAATTTGAAAGGCTTAACACAGATCCCAAGGCATGCATGATATTTTAAATTTTTTTTTTTTTTTTTTCCGGTGACAGCCATCTGGCCGTCAAATTTAAGCCTGTCATTTGATGATGACACCATGCATCATCCTCATTTGCACCTATTTTTGGACTCTCTAGCGCACCAGTTGGTATTTTGCTCATAACTTAAGCATACGGTGTCAAAATCAGGCAAACGAGATATCATCGGAAAGCTAGTTCTGAGACCGACGCTCTCATGGAAGTTAATCTAGTGTTTTTTTTATCATATAGCTTGCTTTTTTTTTTTTTTGTCAAAGCTAGATTCTCTTTCTTGCATTCCAGGGGGCCTAATTTTCTCAAATTAGCTCCATTTTTTGATCCAGAAGAAGCGTCGATAAGATATTCTTGAGCACCATCTATATTTCTACCTATTTTTATCATAATTTTTTCAAGGTACACAAGATTCAGATCTGAAACTTTTTTGCTCTTCTCTTGATAAAGCATATCATTCTAGGCTTAGGGGTTTGATATTTAGATTGTGGGGGGTGTTATTTTCTTGTTTGTATCAGTTAAACCAGATATTTAGCAAAACAAAAACCCCTTCTAAAAAATATGGCCGAGACCTCTTCTTGTCTAGAACTTCTAACCCCACATAATTATTGTTAGCTTGTGGTGACTAATCAGGAAAGTACTATCCAGGAAAGTACTGTACACTTTTCCTCTCTGTATTATGTTACATTTATAGATGATGCAACAAGAAAAGTATGGATTTATTTCCTTAGACAGAAATCTGATGTATTTCAAACTTTTAAGAAATGGAAATGCTTGGTTGAGAATGAGACTGATAAAAAGTTAAAATGTCTCAGATCTGATAATGGTGGTGAGTATTGCAGCACAGAATTTGAAGAATATTGTTCCTCTAATGGTATTCGTAGGCAAAAAACTGTACCAAGGACTCCACAAGAAAATGGAGTGGCTGAACGCATAAACAGGACAATAATGGAGCGTGCAAGGAGTATGAGGTTGCATGCTAGGCTGCCCAAAAATATGTGGGCAGAGGCAGTGAACACCACTGTTTATTTAATCAATAGAGGCCCCTCTACTCCTTTGGACTATGGTATTCCAGAGGAAACATGGAGTGGTAAGAAGGTGAGTTATTCTTTTCTCAAAACCTTTGGTTGTGAAGCTTTTGCACTTATAGACTCTGAAAATAGAACCAAGCTGGAAGCTAAGTCAAAGAAATGTGTATTTGTTGGGTATGGCATTGATGAATTTGGTTATAGGCTTTGGGATTTTGAAAATCATAAAATTGTAAGAAGCAGGGATGTCATATTCAATGAGAAAGTATTGTACAAAGATCTGTTGCTACAGCATGAGAAGAAAGAAAATGACTATGTAGTACTGGATGATACTCCACAAGTTCATGTTCCAGTAGTTCCTTATGCTCCGCAACAACAGCAACAATCAATACCACACACCCCAGTGAGTGTTAGACGGTCAACAAGGCTAAGTAGACCTCCAGAAATATTTTCTCCATCTTTGTATTCTATTCTGTTAACAGATGCTGGTGAACCTGAATGTTATAATGAAGCTGTGCAGGTGGATACAAAGCTTCAGTGGGAGTCTGCAATGACAGATGAAATAGACTCTTTGCTGAAAAATCAGACATGGGATTTATGTAAGTTACCTGCAGGTAAAAGGGCTTTACAGAATAAATGGGTTTACAGGATCAAAGAAGAGGATGGAGGTACGAAAAGATTTAAAGCCAGATTAGTCGTAAAAGGATTTGCACAGAAACATGGTATTGATTTTGATGAGATATTTTCTCCAGTTGTTAAAATGACTTCTATTCGTACTGTTTTAAGTATTGTGGCTACTGAAGATTTGCATTTAGAGCAGCTTGATGTTAAAACAACCTTTCTTCATGGTGATTTGGATGAAGAAATATATATGGTTCAGCCACAAGGATTTGAGGTCAAGGGTAAGGAGAATTTGGTGTGCAGATTGCAGAAAAGTTTATATGGCTTGAAGCAAGCACCTCGGCAATGGTATATTAAATTTGACACTTTTATGAATGGGCATGGATATAGTCGGTGTCATTCTGACCATTGTGTTTATTTTAAGAGGTTGGATAATGACAGCTACATTATTTTATGTTTATATGTTGATGATATGCTTGTAGCTGGGTCTAACATGGATCACATTAAGGGGTTGAAACAACAGTTAGCAAAATCTTTTGCTATGAAGGATTTGGGGGCAGCAAAACAAATCCTTGGTATGAAAATTTGTAGAGATAGGAAAAATAGGAAATTGTCTCTATCTCAGGCTGATTATATTGAGAAGGTGTTGCAACGTTTCTCTATGGAAAATGCCAAAGCTGTCAGCACACCTTTGCCTGGTCATTTGAAATTGACTAAGGATATGTGTCCCAAGACACCAGAAGAAGAGACTAAAATGTCTAAGGTACCTTATGCTTCAACTGTAGGGAGCTTAATGTATGCTATGGTATGTACTAGGCCAGATATTGCACACGCAGTGGGAGTCGTTAGCCGTTATATGAGTAACCCTGGTATTGAGCATTGGAATGCAGTCAAATGGATTCTCAGATATTTGAGAGGCACATCCAGTAAGTGTTTACACTTTGGGGGTTCTACTACTACTGTACAAGGCTATGTTGACTCAGATTTGGCAGGAGATATAGATAGCAGGCGGAGTACTACAGGTTATATATTTACTGTTGGTGGGACAGCAGTGAGTTGGATTTCTCGACTACAAAAGGTGGTTGCTTTATCCACTACAGAGGCAGAGTATGTTGCTGCTATAGAGGCAGCCAAGGAGATGATATGGCTTCAATTCTTCATGGAAGAATTGGGACATCCACAAAAGGATAATTTTCTACATACAGATAGCCAAAGTGCCATTCATCTTGCAAAGAATTCTGCTTTGCACTCAAAGAAAAAACACATACAGTTGCGGTACCATTTCATTCGATCAGTTTTGGATGATGGATAGTTAAGGTTGGAAAAGATTCATACTAATGATAATCCAACAGATATGTTTACAAAGGTAGTAACAAGGGAGAAGTTGAACTCATGTTCAGCTTCAGTTGGTCTTCTAGACTGAACAAAATAAAAGAACAACTGAGTCCAAGGTGGTTCAATCCAGTGGGAGCCTCATGTGGGTAGCGGTATTGCTATAGGATCAGTCTCCAAGTGGGAGGTTTTTTTGTATAGTGTGGATACTGATCAGTCACCAAGTGGGAGATTGTTAGCTTGTGGTGACTAATCAGGAAAGTACTATCCAAGAAAGTACTGTACACTTTTCCTCCCGACCTCATCGGGGTTCGGGGCCGGGCTGGGCCCCGAGTGGGGGTTTGGGGGCGGCAGCCCCCAAGAGCAGCGGTTCGGGGGCGCAGCCCCCGAGGAAATTTTTTTTTGAGGCCGACTACTTTTTTTATTTTTTGGGCCGACTACTTATAACTCATTCTAACCCTAAAGCGGTAAAATATTGTATAATATGGCTTAGGGTTAGGGATTTCATGATGTATGATTTTAGTACTTGCGGCAGAATTGGGCTGTAAGGGATTACGGATTGTAATCAGGTTGTAATCACTGGATAATAATAATATTGGACTCACTGTTGGTGGATGTAGCCTAGGGATTGGGTGAACCACGTTAAATTTGTGTGTCTTGTGTTCTATTCTGTGTGGTTTATTATTTTTTGATATTAGTTATATTTGCACATAATTGTTATTTCTGCCTTGTTAATCCTAACAATTATCACACATGGAAAACCTTGATGATACGACTTCTCTGTTCAAAAGGGCTTTGGTCTTGTCTAGATGCAGTGTAGCCAGTATTATAGAGGCCCTTTGATGCAACATCAGAACAAGATGGATGAGGCTATGGGGTTGATTGCTTTACAGGTATCAGACATCTTGTAGTTTCATCTTGATGGGTGCAATACCCCTCTAGCTATGTGGACCAAGCTAAACACCTTGTTTGGTACAGTGAATGAGTTCAGAGCACTTCAGATTGAGACAAAGCTTACCTATCTTTTACCTGATTCTTTTCCCTCTATTGAGGACTTTCTGATGAATTTCAAACAAAAAAGATCTTTGTTACGCAGATGTGGAAAGAAAAAGATAGATAAAGAGTGCATTTATCTGATTCTATCTAAGCTTAGGGGAAACTTTTAGATCTTCTCTTCTACCTTTCATTCTACCATGGATGCTTTGGGACCTACATTCACCATGCCCACTTTTGAGGTGTTATGTGATCATTTGACTAGAGAGCAGGCCAAACTTACTCAGTTGGACTCTCTAACAGGATCAAAGAACCAAGCATTGGTTGCCCAACCATCCAATGGAAAGCAGAAGCTAAAGCTGAAGTAGATGTCAGATTCCACTTCTCAGCACTCTACTAGCCCACCATCTTCTTCTAAGAAGGAGAAACAGAAGACTGAGAGACCTACATGTTCCTATTGTCAGAAGGGACCTCATGATGAGTCACATTTTTTTAGAAGAGATTTGATGTCTATGAGAAACAGATTGCCGATTTGAAAGATCTTCAGAAGAGCACTGTTTCCTCTCCATCCTCTTCTACCTCACAGGGGTCTTCTTTTTAGTCTTCTTCCACATCTTCAACATCTGGACAGGATTTTGGATAGGGTCATGCATTATGGGCATCCATTGCATCCCCTTCACAGGCCCCTTGGATATTGGATTCAGGTGCTTCTCACCATATGGCATCTTCTCAAGGGGTCTTCTCTACTATTGAGGTTTCTCCCATTCCTCATATTCTCATGGGGAATAACACTGTCCTGATAGTCTACAGGAAAGGTTCAATAGGCATTCAGGATGGCACATTCAATGATGTATTGTATGTTCCATCTATGTCTATAAACCTTCTCTCGATGTATTAGATTACACACAGTGGTTAAGGGAAGACAATTGAGTTCACTGGAGATTTAGTCTTCATTCGGGATAGTGCGATGGGAGGCATTGTTGCTAAAGGGATAGTTGATCATTCCACCTATCTCTACACCTTCTCACACTTTGGTCCACCATCTCCATTGTCAGAGCACAACTCTCCTCTTTCGTGAGAGCATCATGTGGTGCAGTCAGGTCGCTTGAACCTTTGTATTGTTCTTGAGCTCACTGCTATGAATACCACACCACATCCTGTTGAGGTCTTTTCTCTTCAACAAGATTTTTCTTTAGCATTGCCTGACCCTCCAGGTCCATTCATTGAGCCACCAAGTGCACTTGTTGAGGATTCTACACAGGACGTTCATCTCATCTTTCATGATAGTGTCACCACACCTATCACACCACCTACATTGGGGATTCCCTTTTAGTATCCTCGTGTTTTCTCCTTTGAGCATCAGTTAGGCCTTTCAATTTCACCTCTCATTTAGGGATTTCCTTTTTCCGTGCCTTTTTTTCTTCTGCATTGGAGTTCTATTTGTTTGATCATTTCCATAGGGGTTCCATCATTCTGGGGGGGGCTTTGGTGTCTCATCCCTCTCTCATGGGGGGCTGGTTGTACTTATGGTTTTGAGAGAGTCTCTTGAGCCATTTCCTTTTCTGCATTCTTCTATCTCTTTTTGGAGTAGGTTTTTTTCCCATTGGGTTTTCTCTATTTCTCCATTTTATAGAGATTTGGTGGTGCTAGGTACCTCATCAAGCCATGTTGCTAAGACCCATTTTTTGCTTTCAGCACTGTAGTTTCCTTTACTTTCTTCTTGCATTGTTTGTAGCTGCATTGTTGCTCATCTTAAGGGGGGTGTTAGAGTAAAGTATTAATTATGTTAATTAACTTTACTCCCTTCTTAAGATGTGAACTCATTTTCTTTAGTTGTTTATATTTAAACACACATACACTAGTTGTTCTAAACTCATGCACCAGTTGTTTTAAATATAAACTTGCATGCATTAGTCATGTAATAGTTAAACTAATTATTACATGCACTAGGGTTTTCCTTTCAAGGCTTTCGATCTCCTTTATAAGAATGATCCATTATACATTTAATTCTTTCATTAATTGAGGATATTTTCTTCTTCATATTTTTGAGTCAAACCCTTGCCCTCTTCTTGTCTCTACTTCCTTGTAACAGGTTTTTTGTATGCAGGTGATCTTCAGGTTTTGTGGATTTGTATTGTCCAAATCCTACAATAACTCACTCTACTCCCCTTGAGAGGAAGACACAAGAACTAATCTAGAAAAGAATAAGCACTCAATTTATTGGACCAATGCACACATTAGTGAAATTAGTGAACACTAGGAAGGGGTAGAACACCCAACTTCCCCCTGAGGTACTCAAAAGTATCTTTGCAAAAAGTTTTTGTAAATATGTCTTCTATATGATCCTTTGTAGGTACATACTCAAGTTCACTTCCTTCTCCAATACCTCTCTCTCTCTCAAGAAATGGTACCTAATAGATATATGTTTCATTCTGGATTATTGCATTGGATTCTTTCAAATATTTATAGAACTGGTATTATCACACATAATTGAAATTAGCTCATCAAAATTTATACCTATATCCCTAAAAGTCTATTTCATCCATAATACCTGAGTACAACATGAGGATGTTGCAATGTATTCTGATTCAACAGTTGATAATGTTACTGAATCTTGCTTCTTTCTTGACCAAGTAACCAACCAGGAGCCAAGAAAGTAAGCTCCACCACTAGTACTTTGATTTTTTGGAGTAAATGGTATTTTTCCATTTTACTCTAACACCTATGATATGGTTGAGTCCAATTTGGACTCTTAACTCTTCTAGATGATATTGTTGAGTTTTGTCAAGACTCTACTTCCTCTAGGTTGAGACACTTGTCTCAACCTTGTCTGTGCTTCCTATCAGCTCTTGCCTATATAAAAATGCTACCTTGCTTGTATTTTATATATTGGATATTGGAGATTTCTCTTAATGCTACTATGAATCTAAGCATTCACATCAAGTTTATCTAGTATTATTATTCTGTCTATTTTATTTCTAGTTGTTTGATCTAATTCTTTTCATTTGATTCTGATTTAAATCTATTTTCTTAGATTCTAACATAGTATCAGAGCCTATTTTAGAAGATTAGATTATTTAGAGACATTGTAAAATCTTGCTATGTTTTGTATTATATTTTGCACAATCTGGAGAAATAACAAAGGTTTATGAAGATCTAGTAATGCTTATTTAACATGTTTCTTTTAGATCTGGGTGATTACAACATTTTGAAGGTATTTCTAGTTATTCTATTATGAATGCAAGGCTGAAAAACCCCCATTTCCATTTAAGGATCATGTAAAACTGACACTAGAGGTTTTGGAGGCATTTTTTTTCACTGTGACCACATTTGATGCACGTGATAAAGAAAAACACTTTCTAGGTTCTCTTTGTCCCATAAAAAACTATTTGGGTATTAGTTAGTTTTTTCTTGAAGCCAATAGATAATGAGAATATCATATCAGAATGCTTCAGATGGACCCCTCACCATTACAATTTTCATTTTTGTACTTTATCTTCAAATGACTCATACTCAGTCATACTAAGGTATTTTTCATTACAATTTTTTTTTCAAAAGCGGTAGAATTTCATGCTCTTTGCAGTGGTTTAATCATTTTCTTCTCAGAAATTCCTATTTTTCCAATAGATCTGAAGGGCAGTCCAACAGTCCTCATTCTTTGAACTTCAAACTACTATAACTCACATATGATTTTGGATTGAGGCCATTCTTTTTTTCTAAGTGGAGATTTTTTTAGCACAATACATTGGTGTTGTTTGATGTTATTATTCTAGGATTTTATTTTTACCTTCAGTATTTGGCTCCATTTCTTAGACATTGTAAATTATGAAAAATAAATCCAACATTATAAATGCACTAAGCTATAAAGTTCCAACTTTTAGTATCTTGGGGGTGATTTTTGATCTAGTAAAAAGGGGTCGTGGTCTTGTTTGCCCTCTTTGTGTGTGATTTCATTCTCTCTTCTTTTCCACACAATAATCTTACTTTCTTCATTAAAATAAATCAAACGAAAACTCCATTACTCACACCGTATAACTACTATGAGTGAAAGTAAAAAATGATAATTTATCTTAAGGAGTTGATATTGTTTAGAGTAGCTATGGGTCTTGAAAATGAATCATCACAACTTGTAGAAAAGCTAAAGTGGTTTAACAAATGTGATGAAGCTTATGGTACTCTATGCATGTCTGTATCTCTTAATCTTCCTTTTCATGTTGAATCTGCTCTAACTCCAAATGATGTATGGACAACATTAGAGAAGTTGTTTGATAACCAAGATAAATTTAGAGGACACCAATTAGGGAATGAGCTAGTAGGGTTAAATACATATAATTTTGATACAATTCAGGACTTTCTCACAAAACTAAAGGCTGTAAGCTTGAAATTAAAATCATGTGGGATAGATAAGAAAGGTTCATAATTGATTCTTAACATTCTTTCCAAACTTGGTTCAAACTATTTAGTTTTTGTTTCTACATTCTATGCCATGAAAAGTGTCTTAGGAACCATCTATAAAATCTTCTCTTGATGAGTCTACAAATGAACACACAAAAGAACAAGATAAGATGATTCAAATGGGTACAATTAAGCCCTCTAAATCTCATGCCTTGGGATGAAAATCAGGGCACAATAGATCAAAAAGAGACTTCTAATAAAGAGAGGAAACAAAAGAACCAAGGAGAAAAGTGTTAGAAATAGGGAATACTGAGAGGGGGGGGGGTGAATCAGTATTCTACAAACTTTTTCTTTTGCCCAATTATAGATATAATAGATTAATTTTGTACATACAAAACATAAGAAGCTAATTAACATGCATAGCAGTAAATGTAAAGAACTCATAACACATGATATGTTCTCGAGGAAACCCTGGCCAAGGAAAAACCTCGGTGGGGATGGTACCCACAAAGATCCACTAATCAAAAGTATTGTGTTAAGGATTTTGACCATGTTAGGAGCCTATTACAATCATATAGTGTATCAGTCTTGGTTAAGGGACTATAGGCCTTGTTAGAAGCCTCAACCCTGTTAGGAGTTGTCTACACAAAACCTGATTACCAGATGAGCCCACTGCCCAAACAAGTAATATACAATGTATACTGATTACAATATAGTGCTACTTATAGCTTCGCATCAATATCTCTACTGCTCTTACATTCACATCATATCACTATTACATTTACTTCATCACTTTTCTCTTGTTACATCTTTTTCATACTATTACATTATTACATCTTTATACAAGTTATTAAGGTTAATAAATTTACATGGTTGGCTTCCAAAAATTTATCCAAGGGTTAACATCTAGGATGTCATCCCTTTATAATATTAAGTCATTATTTTGACAAGAAAAATAATCACTTAACTCTTTTACCAATTCTGCCTTCATATTCTGTCCTGTTGGCTTAACTCTGTCTTCAGTAAAACTGTCATAACTAATTCCGTACAAGCCATACTATTTTGTGCATTGAGATGGGATATCCTTACACATCATAAAGTCTATGTTCAACTGTGCAAACATTGAAACTTCTCCAGTGAACATCGCCAACAAAAATTATATTAGATACTCTGTGAAAAACACTGTCTCACACTTAGACAAATTTGTTCTGCGATCTTCCATACTTGCTTTCTACCTTATGCGATCTTCATGAGGATCATATGTTTCCATAATGACAACATCTATGTACTTACTACAGCCAAATTGCCAACAATCTCCCCCTTTGTCATTGGTGGCAACATATGAGAAAATTGGCTAAGTGTACAAGTCAAAATCTAAAAAAAAAAAATATCTAAATTGTGGCCATAGTAGAATAAGTATACTATGCTTATATCTCCTCAAAATATATCTTCTAATACAATACTCCCCCTAAGAGTATCACTCCTTATCAAATACTCTTACTCAATTTTCTATGTATCTCTCCCCCTTTGACAACAATGACAAAATAAAGGTGGGAAAGGATATACAAAATTGTGTCAAAAAAATGATTATACCTTAACATCTTATTGCAAAGCCGATAGGCTTGCAACATAATTTGAAAAATATACTTTCCATGATTCAAAGTCTTTCTCCCATGCTTTCCTTAAGGTATCTACCACATTCAGTAAAGTACTCAAACCATAAGCTGCAACCTAACATGCTTGAAGGTTCTCAAACTTGAATTTCTGAAAAGATGTCTTAGCAGTAAGACATTCATCTAACTGTTCCTCAATAATGCTCAATTTTATTGAAATGTGTTCTCTTAAAAGATTAAGTCTGCTCAATTTCCTGTCCTTTTCTTCCTTCAAAATTTTGATCTCATCATAAAGCTTTCTGATTTTCTTTTCAACATCACTGATTCTTGCATTAGGGCTGGAAATAATATTTGTTTCAACTTGAATTCCATCTTCTTTTGCTTTTATCTTTTTCTATACTTCTATTATCAGGGTCTCTGGTTTTGTACACTGTATGTACAAACATTTACCTATCTCCAAATATTTTCTCAAATTCTTGATATAGATATCAAGACTGCCAATATCGCTAGATATATTCTGACTAATGTTCTAGAGCATTTCAGCTTCATAAGCTGCCTGAGCTTTCACCTTTGCTATATTTGATAAATTTGTAAATTCAACATCAAAATTATTCATTACCATTTTAGCTCTCTCCAACGGATCTGTCTCAAAAAAATTTGTAGATATAATACTCTGTAATTTCTCTGTAAGTTCCTTTAGATTCCCTTCTAAATTCTTTACTTTCTTATTCTTACCAATAATCTTATTCAGAGAGGTGATCAATTCCAATTGATCATCATCATCAACTTCTCTACCTAAATCCTCAAACAAAGTTCCAATTTCCTTCTTTTCAGTCTTAGGGGTAAGACTAATATCTTCTTGAGGTGGAATAGATGTTTCAGTCTCTGTCTCCTGCGGTTCTTCTTCTTGAATCTTCTTTGCTTCTTCATTCTTGTCTTGTTCTCCAAGGGCCAAATTGTCAACAATATTACCTAAGTTCTTGAATACAACATCATGAGTATCCAAGGTGACCTTAGTACCTTCAATGTCCATAGATTCATCTTCAATATTGATAGCTGAGGGTGAGGGAATATCCTCATGATCAACTTCAATTTCCTGTTCCACTATAACTCCTTGCTCTGCAAGTGCCTGTTCTGTCTCAATTGGGTTTCCTGCAACCATTTCTGCCATTACCTTGATAATTGTCTGCTTTGTTTCATTTCTAACTTGCTCATACTGTCCTCCCATTATCTGAATTGTCCTTCTTTTAGTTCTCAATAGTGTGCCAAGGGGCTTCAAAATTTGTTTCAAATGCTCATCATCTTTCACAACACAAAGTTTTCTTATCATGTTTTTTGTCATTGTCAAGTCTTCTTCTTGTGCTCTCATCTTCCTACTAACAAGTTTACTATATAAATCATCAGGAATTTTGCCTTGAATAGTATCAAACTTCTTGTCAGTCAAAATCATGTGCTTAACAATAGAATTTTCAAGATTCAATCTTTCAAAATAGTCATAAAAATTATAATACTTGTTCATCTTAGTAAAGTCTCCATTTTGTATAATTTCTTCATTTACTCTCTCTATTCTGGATTTCCATGACTTCTTCTTCACTGTAGAATCATCATCCTTAATTTTTGCAACTCTTCTAAGGACTGGTACGACTACAAATTTCTGTCTCTTTCTTGGTCCAGTAGCACTTCCTTCATTCTCTTGCTAGGTGTGGAAGAAGAGGGTCTAGTTACTTGTTCATTTTTTGGTTCCTCAACTTTCACCTTTACTTGTATATGTTCTTGTGGTTCAGCACTAGATGTCAAAGGTGGTACAAACAATACCTCACTCTATCTGATTGCCACTACTATCTTCTTTGCAATATCAAATTCTTGTTCTATCAAACCAGTGTCCTTCAATATCTTCTTAATAGTACTGTCCACTCTTTTCTTAGATTGCTTCTCTTCTTTTAGGGCTTCTGCTGAATTGAAATTCTCTCCATATGTTCCAAATCTATTGCATCGGGTGTCCAATTTACTCTTCAGTAATCTACTCACATAACCTTTAGTCTCTGCTTTAGAAATCTCATGGCCAAGAGGGTCTATAAACTCTAATCTAGGTTCCACTACTTCAATGTAAGTAAAATCAGTTTCAACCATAAAGCATATATCATCTTTATACTTCTCCACAAGAGATTGTGGAATCCTTGATCTGCTAGATACTTTATTCTGAAATGTCTTCAAAAAAAACTTAACATTTTCATCAACTTTATCCATAACATGCCTCATGTATACTATGTTAATTCTTTCCATAGTGTTCTGACCATCATTCCAATCATTTTCAACTGTGTAGGGAAATCTTCTTAACAAGTGGAAAAACATGTAGGTGATCAAAGAAGAAAATCTAAAATGTGTATACTTTGCTTTCTTAGTCTTCTCCAAATTCTCAAATAATTGGATTCTCAATATCTCACACATATCAATAGGTTTCTTCTCAACACACATCAAATATGCACTATGTACCATTCTAGTTGCCATGTCATCTTCTCTAGAACTTCCAAAAAACTTAGTAGTCAAAATCTTACACAAATACCTTACATCATCTTGTTTTATCTTGCTAATAACAATACCTCTACAATTGTATGATGAATCTGTATTATCAATCACTATTTTCCTCATGTTCTTTTCATTTAAGGGAATAGCACCCACTTTTGATAAACTAGTGACATCATGAATTAGATCAGCAGTAATGTCAATTACTCTATCCTCTAACCAAATCTTCCCATCATGAATTCTACTCAAGATAATTTTAGTGCATTCTTCATCATTAAATTCATACTTCATTGTGTGTGTGTGAAAATTGTACCTGATCTGTAAACACAACACTCAGTAAAACATTAGAGGTTAGCTATAATCAAATCATGCAAAATTGAAAACTAATCTAACCAAGTGATTTACTGCCTTCTAATAGGTGCGAGATTGATGTTCTCAGATTGTAATCGAGATCAGTGACCTAGACGACACCTAAATGAAGGATTTGAATGCAATTGATCTAGATATGAATTGAATGCAATTAATCTATATTTTTGATATTTTCTATGCAATAAGAATGATAAAAACTGATATGAATCTATGCTAATATGAAAATTGATCTATGAACATGCAAAGTAAGCTAACAATGATATGAAAATGAATCTAAATGAATGTAAAAACCAAACTTGATCTCACAACAATGTTGATTCGCAAGAAGCTTTGATCCTTCCAATTCTAATTCTTCAAAATAGTTGTGCAATTCGTAGATGACTTTGGCAAAGTAAGCTTGCAAAATTATGAGATGCTTGGATGCAAATTTGAGAGATGATTGAGAGATGAATTATGAAGAGCTAAGCCTTGGTTTTATAGAAATCTAGGACTTTGGAGGTGCATGGGAAAAAGCCATAAATCACTCAAATAACTCAGGTTGATTTTTGAGTTATTTTTAAATAAAGGATAATTAACTCACAAAAACATGCAAAAGCTAAGCTTTAACTCAAAATAGAGTTTAGCTTTAATTGATAATTGATAGTTGTCTGCTTTTATGATTGTGCATGTTTTATTTATGAATTAATTTAATAATAAAGTGATTTATTTCCAACTTAACTGCTTTTAAAAATAAAACAATTGATTTATGGGTTAATCAATTATTTAATCAAACTTTTATTAAAAACTATATTATTAAATAATGACAACATGCTTTAATTAATTAAATAAGAATTTAATCAATTATTCATATGATATTAGATTTATTGTCAAAATTGAATAATACAATTAATAATAGATATAATTAAATTTAATTAAACAATTAAGTGGCAAATATTAAATCTAATTAATTAAATATGCAAAATATTTAATTAATCAAATTTTAGGATAAATGTGATTTATTGCCAAATAATTATAAAATTAAAGATAATTATGATGATTAGGAATATTACTAAGAATATTCCCCGATGCAGAATTTAAGATAATCAATTATGATTCGATGATGTTTAGATGTGCCTTAGATTAGGACTTTGATGTCGATTTCGTTCGAATTGTTGATATAGAAGGTTAATGAACTTATAGCCCATTTTTGGGGTATTACATTTTGCCCCTCTTTGAATTACTGTGCGAAGCGCAGTGGTTCAAAGATAGTCTATGTTTGATAAAGATATGAAACTGATTTGAAAGATAAACCAATCTCAAGATAAACCAATCTCAAGATAGAAACCGATTGAGAGATATTGAGATAGGAGGTCCTGAATGACTAGAGATAATGTTCACTATAGCAGCGATGAACCTATGATTGTGAAAAAGTGTCAAAATGCCTGATTCTGAACCTTAGGATTGATAAGAAGTGAGTGACCTGTTCTAGACTCGATTGTCTTAGCAGAACTAGCAGGTATCACATCTGAACCTTTTAGTTGCCGAAGAACCAAGGAAAGAACACTATGATCCAATGGTTACAAAAACTAATACAGTTTACAAGATTAGGAGAATACCAGATTGATATGGATCTTGATGAATCTGATATGCCCCAAGTGATGATAGATTTGCCCCAAGCGATGAGGTCTTTTTTTTTGATGAATCAGTAACTAGACGTGATTGTTTGTCTTGATTACTGATGAAAGATATTGATAGATTTGATTGACAGACTTTGATTTACAGACTTTGAATGATATGCAATACCATGCCCCCTTCGGGATGAAAATTGAAATCTGACAAGAAAAGTCAGTGTTGATAGTTTAGAAGCATGTTAATTGATTTGAGAAGTGGTTAAAACACGTTCGGGAATGCATTCTGCATCGTTGGAAGGTCCCAAAAGACCAAGTTTGACTAGGTTTGACCATGAGTTGACCATGGTTGACCAAGTTGAAATTTTGATAGTTTGATGAAAGCTAATGAGTTAAGTTGAATTCTAGATTTCTGTGATGATGGAAGGTTGATTATGCAAGCAGTGAATAAGATAAATGATCTCAGATTTGAATTTTGATCCCGAAAAAAGATTCTACTTGCTGCTTTGTTGGAGGAAACTTCATGTGAGATTCAGCTCTTGTTAGATTTGAAGAATTGATATGAAGAATCATTTAAGCTTCGAAGTGTATTTAGTCATTGAAATGTGTGTGTGAAAATTGTTTAAGCATTGAAGTTCGTTTAGTCATTGTGAGATCATGCAAACATGCAAAATGCAATGAGACATGCAAAATGAAATGCAACCTAAGACCTAGGACCTAGTCACTGATCATGTGTTGATTTCTTATCATCATTGAACTTTTAGCTAACCGGATAAATCAATACAATGCCCACTAGCTATGAAACCATAGACATATGAATATCAATTTGTATGCGCAAGAATCAAACAACACCCACTGGTTATACAACCATGGACATATGAATATTGATTTGTTTTCGGAATGTCGGATTAGATATAAGCATCAAGGCACAAACACCAGGATGACCTGAATATCATGTCCATTTTGATATAGAAATTTGTACAAGCATCAAAACATAAACGTCGTGATGACCTGAGTACGCCTTGCCTTACAAACACATCAAACAGTCAAGAGATCATTCTAAATCTAATGTGAATTACTCGTAGTGACCCTTTATCATTCACATCCTTAGGCAAGATTGCGTTCCACAGTAGGAGAAAGAACTTACTCAAAAAGACAATAGTTAGATCAAACTTCCTTGAATTGTTTGGGTATCAATGGTCGAGGTACGCATGGCCATCCAATTTGAGATAGAGGCTCTTATAGTCGGACACCATTTCAATCCGAAATTTCCAAATTGTTAGATTTTCACATACAAGCAGAAGACAAAGAAAAGATTATGCCCCCAGTCATCACCCTCTAAATCCTGTAAAGGACATCATCGAAGAGCTCAAAGGGGCACAATATGCAAAAATCTCAATGCGAATCAGTAAGCATACAAGGAGATAAAATCATGTAAAAAGCATAGATTGTTTTCAGTTGAGTTTTGATGTTTGATTGCATTGTTGTAGATGCAAAATCCTTTCTGGAGACGAGACAGACAGACTGACTCAACTTGAAGCTTCAAAGGACTCTGACTGGATATGATCCATCTAAGATACCTAGGAGACCATAGGATATGACATTGATTGCCCCCAAGTGTTAAACATTGATAGGATACAGACGCTTGAGCTGGTTGGTGTACAGACCGATTTATTGAAAACTAGAAATGCAAAAACAAACCGGGAGATATGTACAAACTAAAGCAAGACTGAAAGTTGGGAAAGACCAAGATTGTGCTGATAGATGGAGCATTTTGAACAAGTGGCACCTGTTTGTCGGGTTTTCACCATCTTGGCAGAGATTCTATTTTTGCTACCAAAGCGCCTGTTTCCAGGTTTTCACCAAGGCACTTTTTCTTTTTTTTCATTTTTTTGTATTTTTTATTTTTTCAATTTTTTTTGTACTTTTGATATTTTTTGATTTTTTTGTGAATCATCAAGATGCCTATTGCTAGGTTTTCACCAAGATGTTCATTTTTTTAGGACATTTTCCAATTTTTAAAGATTTTTTTTCAGGACATTTTACCAATTTTAAAAGATTTTTTCAGGACATTTTACCATAGACTGAATGCCTTAGGCGTAGAATTTCTTCAGATGGAGAACGTTGATTGGTTCTCAGAGCTGTTCTCCTTCAGTCATTGAGAGTTGATAGGCACCAGAGCCAAAAGTAGCAGTGATGACAAAGGGACCCAGCCAATTGGGTTCGAACTTCCCCTTGCGTTCTCGATGTGATTGATTTTTAGGATTTTCTCTCAACACTAGATCGCCAACCTGAAATTCTCTGTGTCTGACTTTCTTGTTGTAGCCTCTAGACATTCTTTTCTAATATACTCTGAGATGATCATACGCTGCTTGCCTACGCTCATCTAGTAATTCCAGTTCTTGTAACCTAGACACTCTGTAGTCTTCATCAGCGACAAGTCCATGCATTCTGATTCTAAGTGATGGGATTTCAACCTCAATAGGCAGTACCGCTTCAGACCCATAAACTAAAGCGAAAGGTGTAGCCCCAGTAGGCGTTTTGATACTAGTTCTATATGCCCAGAGAGTTGGATTGATCATGAGATGCTAGTCTCTTCCTATTTTATTCACTGTTCTGTGCAAGATCTTCAGGAGATTTTTGTTTGAAGCCTCAGCTTGTCCATTCCCTTGAGGATAGTAAATAGAAGACCAATGTTGTGTAATCTTGAATTTAGCACATAAGTCATCTAGATCCTTGTTTTTGAATTATCCCCCGTTATCTGTGATTATAGAGTGAGGGATCCCATATCTGCAAATGATGTAGTTCAGGATGAACATAGAGATCTGTTTCCCCGTTGCTTGTGTTAGAGGAACTGCTTCTACCCATTTTGTAAAATAATCTATGGCTGTGATTATATGGGTATGTCCATTAGAAGAGTGCGGATGGATAGCACCTATGAGATCAAATGCCCATTGTTGAAAAGGCCATTGTGTAGTAAAGGGAATCAGATCTCTCCCTGGAGCATGAATCAAGTTACCATGTACTTGACACTGTTGATAGTTTTTAGCAAATTTAATAGCCTCTTTCTCCATTTCAGGCCAATAGTACCCAGCCCTAATAAGTTTTTGAGCTAATGTTAAATCGTTCGAGTGTGACCCACATATACCCTCGTGGACTTCCTCTAATGCACGTTGAGACTCTTCCCATTCTAAACATCTAAACAGTGTACCATCTAGACCTCGTTTGTATAGATCATTACCAATGATGACATATCGGGATGCGGATCGAATAAGGTTTTGTTTCTCAAAATGGTTAAAGGACTCAGGGATGATTTGGTCGTGGAGATAGGAGAATATATTTTTGTAGCGAGATGAGTCATAACCTACAATAGTGCAGATCATGCGGGTTTTAGGGGAGTCATATGCAGGATAGGATAGGGCTTCCACCAGGAACTCGTAGTGTAGTTCATGTTCGGGTTGCTGTAAGAGAGTAGATAATGTCGCCATTGCATTGGCAACCTTATTCTCCATTCTGGGTATTTGCTCAAATGTGATAGAGATGAAGTATTTCTTTAAATCATCTACCATTCTCTTGTAAGGAATGAGCTTTTCATCTTTGGTTTGGTACACATCATTGACTTGGTGGATAACTAGTTGTGAGTCTCCATGGATGTGCATCTTTGTAACTCTCCACTGTATTGCCATTTTCATACCATTGAGAAGTGCCTCATATTCAGCAATATTGTTTGTGCAAGGAAACTTTAGTCTGAATGCTTTGGGTATCGAGTATCCTTGAGGAGTGATGAACAATATGCCTACTCCAGATCCATTTTGTGTGTAGGAGCCATCAAAGAATAACCGCCATGTTCTAGAAGAGAGGTGCATGATAGAGGAATCGGGAAATTCCATTTGCATGGGTGTATCATCAAATAGTGGTGCTTCAGCTAATTGATCAGCAATGACCTATCCTTTGATAGCTTTTCTTTCAACATATTCAATGTCAAATTTGCTCAAGAGCATGACCCATTTAGCTAGTCTACCTATGAGGGCAGCTTTGCTTAGGAGATATTTCAGTGGATCAATTTTAGCTACCAAATGAGTAGTATGAGCTAACATGTAGTGTCTCAGTTTCTGTGATGCAAAGATCACAGCTAGACATGCCTTCTCTATCATTGAGTAGTTCTTTTCATACACCACCAATGTTCTGCTTATATAGTAGATGGCTCTTTCCTTTTTGTTCTCATCATGCTGTGCTAGCAATGCCCCCAGTGATGTATCTGTTGCGGAGACATATAATATTAATGGCTTCCCATGAATAGGAGGCATCAATATAGGTAGATTTGATAGATACTTCTTGATATGTTTAAAGTTGTTCTCGCATTTTTCATTCCATGCAAAGGTCACGCCTTTATGTAATGTTTTTGTAAAAGGTTGTGATATGTCAGCTAACTGTGATATGAATCTTCTGATGGACTGTACTCTCCCTTGCAAAGTTCGCATTTGACTGATATTCTTGGGAGGTTGCATCTCTATGATAGCTTTCACCTTAGCTAGATCGACCTCAATGCCTTTCTTTGAAACTATGTATCCTAAGAGCTTTCCAGAAGTGACACCAAAAGCACACTTCTTAGGATTTAGTCGGAGACTAAACTGTTCCATTCTGTCTAGGATCATTCTCAGGTCTGTTAGATGTTCAGTTCTAATCATGGATTTTGCTAAGGTATCATCAACATAATCCTCCATTGTTCTATGCATCATATCATGAAAAATAGATGTCATTGCTCTTTGGTATGTAGCTCCCGCATTTTTGAGTCCGAATGGCATAACATTCCAACAGAAGGTTCCCCACGCACATGTGAAATCTATTTTCTCTTGATCTTCTGGAGCAATTTTGATTTGGTTGTACCCAGAAAAGCCATCCATTAAGGAATACATTTCATAGCCCGCAATCATGTCCACTATCATATCAATGTTAGGCAGTGGAAAATCATCCTTAGGGCATGCTCTATTCACATCTCTAAAGTCCGCGCACACTCTGATTGAACCATCTAGTTTTGAAATAGGTACAATGTTAGAGATCCACTTAGCATAGTCTATGACACGGATGAATCCAGCTTTGAGGAGTTTTTCTAGTTCTGCTTTGATTAAGAGTGCCACATGAGGATGCATCTTTCTCAATTTCTGTTTGACCGGTTTTACCCTAGGAGCAATGGATAGATGGTGCATAATGAGATTGGGATCCAATCCTGGCATATCTGAATATTTCCATGCAAAATTGATCTTTTTTTCTGATAAGAATGTAGTGAATTTCTATTTCTCTTCTTCTGATAGAGATTGTGCTACATGTACCAATTGTGGTTCCTTTGTTGTACCCAAATTGATGGATTGAGTGGGCTTAATCAGAACTAGAGATCTATCCTATAAATGACTCAGAAGGACATCAAATATCTCATCCTTAGGCACCTTAGAGAGGTTTTCACCTTCAGATACGTCTTTTCTTTTTACTTTTGTAGGATCTGAGACTGCCACAAAATGGTTTTCACCCTCAGAACTCTTTTTCTTTTTATTTTTATTTTTTTGACTAAGATATTTGATGTCCGACTTGGTCATGCTGATGCTCAGTTCACTGATGGAAGTCCTCATAGGCTCGACTGCATTGAGGTAACAAGAAAGGGCATAGTCACTTGGAAAGGTGTAGATACCATGGATCGGGTTCGTGGAAGTTCGGTCAATAAGATCAGGGTGTTGGATAGTTAAAGTAGGAAAGGCTTGGGATATGGTGTTCACAGATGTGGATATGTCATCATTGGTCATAACCCGACACTCACGTTCAAAGGTGATATTACAGCTCAAAATGTTCAATTCGTGAATAGGCTCAACATCATCATGGGAGTCCTCTTCAGCCAAAGGTGGATCAGACACGTTAAGTTCATTATTTCGCTCTAGACCTACGTTGGGTTGAGATACATATTGGTGAATAACATCAATATATTTCTCTGTTATAAGCTCATCTTCTTCTGGAATGGCACCCCATTCATAGTCATTTGACTCAGCTTCTGATTCAGGATCTCTAGGAAATCTTAGAAAATGTGTGAAATCAGGATGAATACCCCAAGAAGGATTACCCTCAGTCTCTAACTTGAATTCATATTCATGGGAATCAGTGTCAGGATAACTACTCTCTGCTTCTGGATCAGTTTGATCACCTTCGAGATTGGCTGGTTCTTGTGGTGCAACCATCTCTTGCACTATAGTAGGTTCTTGTGTTTCTACTATATTAATTCTTTTGATAGGATCATCTTTATCATCAAGAAGATCTTTGATCTCTTTAGGAAATTTTTCATAGGGGATGAGTTCTGAACTATCTGAATCATCATCTGAGGGTTCTGTCTCTTCTTTCTTGAGAAGGGGTTCTCTTGGTGCAATTTGTTCTGACATGAGAACAACCACCTTTGAGATGATAGGGTTTCTTCTGAAAGCCTAAGCCACCAGTATCTTTGTTGGCTCTACCAATATGTGAAATGGGTGTCACAAGACCCTTTTCGCTAATTCCTAGAGGTCCTTGACTGGAATATCCCATCTTGGCTATCAATTTTTTTCTTGGACCATATGAATTAGAAGGGATTGTAGGTGCTATAGATTCACTAGGTTGAACAATTTTAGATTCAGAATCCTCATTATATAGCCATGCCAGCACAGCTTCATCCTCTTCAAATTCTTGTTTGGATACTTGCTCCGCCACAAAATTTCTTTTGTATGTTTCCATAGGTTCCTTAGGTTCTGATTTAGACTACGTCAAGGATTGTCCATACGACTTAGGTGAGATTGGGAGAGATGTCAGAGACAAGACTAGCTCTATAGTGTATTCTCCCATCCCATTTTCTTTGATATTGATCTCTTTAGCAATGTCGTCCATCTTAGATGTGGAAACAACATTTAGCTGCTTGATGGAAGATTCTCTGTTATTGGGAACAAGCTTATCGACACTTTCCTTCAATGTATTGCAAGTTGTACTTAGATCTGCTAGGATAGTAACCTCCACTCCTTCATAGGGAAATTTCAAGCATTGATGGTACGTAGAAGGAATAGCTTGCATTTCATGTATCTAGGGTCTCCCTAGAAGGATATTGTAAGCCAATGGTAGATCAAGCACCTGACATGTGGTATCTTTGATGACCGGACCCACTCGGATAGGTAAGACAATGGTGCCTTTAGAAGCTCTTTCTTGTTCATCATAGGCTTTTATGGTGATCTTCTTTCGAGGATCAATAGCCATCTCTGAGAATCCCAACTGTGTGATTAAGTTGTAAGAACAAATGTTGAGGCCTACGCCCCCATCTATCAATACACGTTTGACTCGACAGTTCTGGATCAAGACTTCTATGTGCAAGGGCTGATTATGTGGGTGACTTAGGGAGTTGTCATCTTCCTCTGAAAAGGAGATATATTGCGGAGATTTTAGATGACCAACCATAGTCTGGAACCTGTCTAGATCTAGATCATCAGGAACATTAGAGCCGAGCAAAGCTTTGTCTAGGATATCTCTGTGAGCTGGAGATATTTGAAGTAACTCAAACATAGAGATTTTGGCATTGGTATGCTAGAGTTGTTGGACGATGCTATAAGATGTAGGTCTTGTATCCTTTGGATTGGAAGATTTCGAGGCAACCTTCTATTTAGAAGTGGATGTGAGATTGAAAGGTATCTTAGGGACATTAGATGAACTTGGTGTTGGTCCTTTCAAATGAGCTTGAGCTTGTGATCTGGTAACCGCATTAGCTGAGGAATGATTTCTGTCTCTTCATACAATCGTGATGACATTGCAGCTCTCAGAGAGACATGGTTCAACCATATTGATGACAGCATTGTTTCCAGGGTATGCATAGTTGACTTTTGCCCCCATGTTAGGCTGAGAAGTGGAAACTCCCTTGCCATGTTGTGGAAATGGTTCTATAAATGCTGTGTGATCATTATTGCTGGTAGGATTATCGATCGTGATGTCCCCTTGATCTATCAAGTCTTGAATGGTATGCTTCAAGTGGAAGCATCCATTAGTTCTGTGGCCTTTAGTCTGATGGAAAGCACATAATTCATTATCTTTCCACCAATATGGTTTTGGATCCGGATCAGGTTTTCGGATTGATGGTAAAGAGATCATGTTATTAGCTATCAAGGTTCTCAGGGCAAATTCCAAAGATTCTCCCAGGGGAGTAAACTTTCATTTATTATCCCATCGTTTGAATGGCTTCTTTGGAGATGGTTCAGCAGATTTTTGCTCTGAAGCTTCAATGGCTTTGGTGGCAAGGGTGAGATTGTAGGCCGGTGCCTTTGATGGGGTGCGGATAGTATCAACAACACCATCAGAGATGATACCTTTGTTTCTATTCCAGCTCTTGTTTTTATCTTTTGAGCTAGATCTAGATTCAGACTTGTCCTTTTGAAGTGTGATTTCTCCTTTCTTGACAAGTACTTTCTCAATCTTGATTGCATTATCCACCATTTTATCAAAAGATACATGATCTTGCATTTGTAATGGATAATTGAGCTCTGGAACAAGGTTATTGATAAAGATTTCAAGTTTCTCCATTTCGAGAATTTGTCTAGCATATAGAGAGAACTTCTTTCTCCACCTCTTGAGGAAAGTTAGGAATGATTCCCCTGGATATTGCTTGAGGTTACAGATATCGATCATGGTGACCAGATGTTGAATATTGTAGGAATATTGTTGATAAAACAATTTAATCAATTTCTCAAAATTTTTGATCGTAGAAGGTAATCTTGAAAACCACTGAATGGATGCTCCTCCCAAGGATCTAGGAAAAAGACGCATTAGATAAGTCGGTTCATGCATGAATTCCATGGATTGCGTACAAAACTCTCTGACATGATCTTGACGATCAGAGTGTCTGTCATATTTGTCATACTTTGGTATCTCCACTCTTTTTGGGAATGGTGGCATATACAAGTTTTTGTCGAACGGGAGAGGACATAGGGCCTCCATGGAGAACTCCTTGGGTTCCTTCTCCTTCTTAAGATTGTTAAATTCAACTTGTATAGCATGCATCTATTTTGTCATAGCTGTGAGTGGAGTTTCTTCCTCATGTGTGATTATATCATCAACGTTAAAGTTGGGAGGAAGCTTAGCCCCTTCCTGGGCTAATTGTAAAAAGTATGCCTCTCTATCCACTTTCAAGAAATGCCTCATCATTCTCTGGAATTCATCGTCATTCTAACATCGATGGATTTCAGAGGGGGTAGGTTCTTGGTCAGCATTATGTTGAGAATGGTGTCCTTGGGACCCTCCTCCTAGAGAACCGTGGTTTGTCCCTGCTTGAGACATGATAGGAGTTTTTGGGCTCCTTGGAACAGATTGAGGAGGAGTTTGCTGATTACCTCTGTGAGTTGATAGAGGAGGTATGTAACCAGTTTTTAATCGAAAGTTACTGAGACCGTCATCTTCATAGATACCTGACTTGATGAGTTGTTCAAGAGTTGGACCTGGGGTATTGGTCAAAAGTAAGTGCTGGGATGTTTCTTCTGATTTCTTGTGTGAAGAAGCTCTGGTCTCCACCATTAACTTTGAATGAAACAGAAGAAAAGGATGAAGACAACTGAAGAACAATTTGATTCAAGAAAATCGGATGACGCAACCTTCTCAAGATTATGATAGTTTTGAAGATCTGATGAGATGTGGGTGAAGGAAACTGTGCCCTGGATGTATGGGATAGATCGCCCAAAAGATAGCGGGCACGAGTTCTCAACACTTAGTCTGCTTTTGAAGATTGATTTTAAGATTGATAGTTATGACAAGGTTTTGACACGAGATAAAAAGGACTCAAATTGATCAAATAGAAGACTAGATCGGATTCAAAAGATCAAACTCAGAAAATGGTAGAATGCTCAATAGCTACTGCTCTATTCCTGACACTGATATTTTTGATAGATTCTGGAACTAGGTTGGAAACATTGGATATCTTGCAATTTGACAATTTCTGACAACTCTCTCAAATTTTTCCAAATGACACTCTGCAGACTCATACAACACTGGGTAGTCTATGAAATGACAGTTGCTAAACTCGTATGATAGTTGGGTAGTAATGAAATGACAGTTGACAAAACTCGTACGACAGTTGCTAATAGAGTTTTGACTTTCTTGAATTTGCTGGCATGAAAACTCGTACGACACTGGGTTCTCAATCGTACGACAGATGGGTTAAACTGAAATGAAACTTGACAAAACTTGTACGAATTTTGACTTCCTGAAATGAATTTTGACTCCAGAAAAGATTTTACGTCAATTTTTGCAAAATTTAAGGTCTTCAGTTTTGGATTGTTTGCAAATTGTACTGTCCAGATTTGAAGATTGTAACAGATTTGATCATTTTTAATAGCCAAGTAGATAAACAAGCATGCAGAATAGCAAGCAAGTGATTCCAAGCACATCTGAAAACAATGAACAAGGGCAAAAGCAACCTTGTGCATGAACAATCAAGTGACCAAATTGTGCTAATCCCTGAGAGTACTAATTGTGTATGTTCTGAAAAGTTTTGCAATAACACACATATACCTGAAAATGAAAAATTAGCCTCTCTAGGGTTTTTAGTAATGGTTTGACTCTACAACTTTTATGATTCAAAGGGGTGAACTCCAATCCCAGCGCACCAGGGTTTTGACACAGTCCGAGAACTTAATCTTCAAGAGCTGCTAGGGAGATCTAACAACCCAACAATGAACCATACCTGTGGAGATTTCTTCCACAAGGACATTTATATAGCGACTGTCACTACCATGGCGAAAATGGATATTACCGCTTGAGGTTCCATCAACGCAGTTTTCCCTATGAAGGGATTGTCCACTATGGTTAACCCTCTCTAAAGGTGACTCACAGATTTATACCACAAGGGGACTTGGCTCTAGATTCAAGGTTTTGACACCTCTTCACTTTTAACCCAAACAAAGCAAGCAGATTAATCCGACACGCTAAGACAAAGTTTTGTTCCACCAAGGTCTGTGATATCAACTCCATGTGATCTATCAACCTCTCCAGGGAGAGAATGTATCAATCAATAAGAGAAGACGCACTAACCAATTTTCATTCACCAAAGCTCGTGATATCAACCCTATGTGATCTATCAACCTCTCCAGAGAGAGAATGTGTCGATCAATAAGAGAAGATGCACTAACCAAGCTGAATGTGAAACGCACTAAGTATCCTCCCTACCTACAAGGATTCTGTCGTCAAGAAAGATTTCTCTAGGAATCCAATCTCTCAAGAATCACGAATAGTGTTCATAGGGCCTAATTACTATGTGAGCACAGATATATTCCTAAAAGCAAATCTACCAAAAGCATCCAAAAAGTAGAAAGAGAAACACTTAACGCTTAAAGAAAATATGAGATGATTCCACAAGGTGGAACACTTAACACCTCACACAAGTTGAAAATGAGTCCCCAACTTAGAAAACAAGTGAGTTCCTAAAAGCACAAAAGGGTTGCCAGGTGGAACACTTAACGCTTCTGTTCTGTTGACCCCTCCCCTTTATGGCGCTGAGATTGCAACCACGGGGCAGAAATGAGGGGCCGGTGGATTAGCAAGTCCAATAACCCAAGATAAAAATCAAGATCAATCACATGTATTCTAAGACTACTTAATGAATCCTTAAGGGATCAGAACCTAGTATCAAATTATGCAAGTGTGTAGAAATAGATCAAAAGCATGAAAAAATGCACACAAGCTTGACACAAGAGATTTATTTTAAGTCCCAAATCAAAATGTTATTAGATGAAGGAGAATACCTGGGATCCTTGCAACGTGCTTAGTAGATTTTACCTGATTTTTAGCAATTTGTGTTGACCTTTACTATGCAAGCAAGCTACGAACTCTCCAACAAGCCAACAAGCAAACAAGATATGCAAGGTATATTCAACTTATGAAAACCCTAGGGTTAGATCTAAAAATCAATTGTTAGGAGCAATAATAACCAAAAATTAATCCAAATGACAACTCATATCATGCATTGAATCATATGAAAAATAAGTGCATACCCATCACAAAATTTTAATTTTTTTGCACTACATTTGACCTAGTCAACAAGATCTAATTTTTTTGATATGATTTTGGCCACAAAAATAGAAATTTAGAATAGAGACCCCTACTAAAAAATAGAGATCTTTCTAAAAATGCAAAAATTTTAGAAAAATCTCTTCATTTGTGCCCTAGAGACCCGTTTTATCAAAACAGACCAGTTTTTGAAAATTGACTATTTGAGCTATTAAATTGCATCCAAATTTTAAAAAAAAATAATAGACCCCTTGTAGAATTTGAAGAGATTTCTGAAAATGTAAAAATTTCTAAAAAATATTCTAATTTGCGCCAAAAATTAATTTTTTATGAAAAAAAAAAAAAAAAATTATTAAAAATTCAAAATAATTTAGAAAATTCTGAATTTTTTTTTGAAGCTTCCCTGATATGTCTCCAACTTGAAAAAAAACTTCCAGACCAAAAATCTAAGCCGTTTGGGAGATAAAATTAAATCTTTGAAACTTTAGGGTTTTAGCTCCAAGAATCAAAATCAGCATGCAAAGGTGGGTTGCCCCACGGTGGGTGCCAGAAATGTGTGTGTGAAAATTTTACCTGATCTGTAAACACAACACTCAGTAAAACATTAGAGGTTAGCTATAATCAAATCATGCAAAATTAAAAACTAATCTAACCAAGCGATTTACTGCCTTCTAATAGGTGCGAGATTGATGTTCTCAGATTGTAATCGAGATCAGTGAGCTAGACGACACCTAAATGAAGGATTTGAATGCAATTGATCTAGATATGAATTGAATGCAATTAATCTATATTTTTGATATTTTCTATGCAATAAGAATGATAAAAACTGATATGAATATATGCTAATATGAAAATTGATCTATGAACATGCAAAGTAAGCTAACAATGATATGAAAATGAATCTAAATAAATGTAAAAACCAAACTTGATCTCACAACAATGTTGATTCGCAAGAAGCTTTGATCCTTCCAATTCCAATTCTTCAAAATAGTTGTGCAATTCGTAGATGACTTTGGCAAATTAGCTTGCAAAATTATGAGATGCTTGGATGCAAATTTGAGAGATGATTGAGAGATGAATTATGAAGAGCTAAGCCTTGGTTTTATAGAAATCCAGGACTTTGGAGGTGCATGGGAAAAAGCCATAAATCACTCAAATAACTCAGGTTGATTTTTGAGTTATTTTTAAATAAAGGATAATTAACTCACAAAAACATGCAAAAGCTAAGCTTTAACTCAAAATAGAGTTTAGCTTTAATTGATAATTGATATTTGTCTGCTTTTATGATTGTGCATGTTTTATTTATGAATTAATTTAATAATAAAGTGATTTATTTCCAACTTAACTGCTTTTAAAAATAAAACAATTGATTTATGGGTTAATCAATTATTTAATCAAACTTTTATTAAAAACTATATTATTAAATAATGACAACATGCTTTAATTAATTAAATAAGAATTTAATCAATTATTCATATGATATTAGATTTATTGTCAAAATTAAATAATACAATTAATAATAGATATAATTAAATTTAATTAAATAATTAAGTGGCAAATATTAAATCTAATTAATTAAATATGCAAAATATTTAATTAATCAAATTTTAGGATAAATGTGATTTATTGCCAAATAATTATAAAATTAAAGATAATTATGATGATTAGGAATATTACTAAGAATATTCTCCGATGCAGAATTTAAGATAATCAATTATGATTCGATGATGTTTAGATGTGCCTTAGATTAGGACTTTGATGTCGATTTCATTCGAATTGTTGATATAGAAGGTTAATGAACTTATAGCCCATTTTTGGGGTATTACACATTGAATACCTAACGATCTCATTGTCTTGCAAATGTTCATAACCTAGTTTCAATGTCATGTCTTGATTATAAATCTTCTGATACTCAGCAATAAAATCACTATCACTTAGGGTTTCAAACTTGCATCCAAGATAACCTTTTACATTCTCCAAATGCAAAACTCCATCTAGTACGGATGATAGGGCTAAACTAGCATCATCTTCTAAGGGTTCAACTGGATCTCTTTTCAATTTAGGTCTATTCTTATCTTTGATATTATGAATTAAAGATACATCCATGATTTCTTCTGATTCTTATACTGATTCAAAGATCTAGTAGGATAAATACCTCAAATTTGCAAACTTAGGGCTTCCGCAGATTCGACACTTCAAACTTTCATCAAATCACTACAAAATGCTTCCAAAATCCATTCTTTGTTCTTCAAATCACTCCAATTCTCTTTGATAATCAAATAACATAGATTATAATCTTTTATTGCCTCACATTTACTCCAATCTGACATCGCATTCAATTCTTTTGCCATTTCTTTTCAAAAAGTTGATTCTATTTAACCTGCAAAACTCAAAACTTCTTGTGACCTCACAAAACACATTATTTCTTTTTGTGCACTTAACCACAACATTATTACATCATAAAAAACCTTCATCTAACTGCGCAAAACTTAACTCATCAAGAATCTACTTCTACACTAATTCTAAGTTCCTAATCTACTGAAATTTACATAATTCAGGTGCTTAAAGAAAGTTCAGGTAAGGATTCATTCTTACCATCAGATACTTCACCTTTTTGATTACCTTCAATGTTGAATATGCCTTCTTGATCTTCCCCTTTAACAAACTTTACTTCATATTCATTACTATAGCAACCTTTTTCTCTATTTTTTGCATTTTCATTCCTTCTTGCATGATTTCTAGGGTTAGGATGATAACCTCCATTGTTCATTCTCCAAAACCTTGTTGTGTGTCCAATCTTGTTACATATCTAACAAACAATTCCATTGGTTCGCTATCTCGGTCCTTACTGATTAATCCGTGACCTGCAATTTCTAGCAATGTGTCCAATCTTGTTTCATCTATAACATACTAATCCATTTCTTCTGTTCACATCTTCAGTAGTTCTCTTATCTACATTGTTAGTATTCCTAAACATTCTACCATTATAATTGTTCTCAATAACTTTAGTTCTTCTAGATTCAATAGCTCTATGTCCAAAACCATGACAATTATAACAATAACCATTAAGAGGTTTAAATTGTTTACTTGTGCAATCTTTCTTCATATGACCAATAGTATTACAAGAAAAACATTTACCTTTGAATTCTCTTTGCATAGCTTTGGGTGATTCTTCTTGCTTCAGTGATTCTTCTCCTTTAGGTGGTTCTTCAAGTTTGTTGATCCCTTTTGACTTCTTTTCATCTAAGCTTTCAGATTCTTTCAGATCTGATTCCTTGCTTTCATCATTTGTTCTAAATATATTAAATCCAAGTCCAGTCTTATCATAGGATGGTTTTCCATAAGATACTTGTTCTTCAATCTTCTCACTATTTGAATATAGCCTCTCAAGTTGTTGTTTGGATTGAGTCAATTCACCTTTCACAATCTTATTATATTTCTCAAGTTTAACATATTGCAAATTTACATTTTCACATTCAAATGTTACTTTGCCAAGTTTAGATCTCAAATCTTCATTCTTAATTTTCAATCTTTCATTATCAGATCTCAGATTTCCATCTTTCATACTAAGCTTCAAATTTTCTATCTTCAGTTCATGCTTAAGGATCACATTTTCTCTTTCTAAATTGTCATCACAATCTTCAATAAGAACTTCAGATTCCTTCTCAGATTTCATATCTTCAATCTTGCCTTTTAGTTTCTCAATCAGGTTCTTTGCATCATCATATTTTCTTTTCAGAGTGTTTCTTTAATCATTAAGCATATCAATCTATTCAAGAGCTTCTTCAAGATTCTTCTGTAACTGATCCATATCCATAGAGATCTTACTCAAGCTGCTAGGCTTTCCTTGAATGATTCTTCTCCGAGTAACTAAGCTCTGATACCAATTGTTAGAAATAGGGAATATTAAGAGGGAGGGTGAATCAGTATTCTACAAACTGTTTCTTTTGCCCAATTATGGATATACTAGATTAATTTTGTACATACAAAACATAAGAAGCTAATTAACATGCATAGCAGTAAATGTAAAGAACTCATAACACATGATATGTTCTTGAGGAAACCCTGGCCAAGGGAAAACCCTTGTGGGGATGGTACCCACAAAGATCCACTAATCAAAAGTATCGTGTTAAGGATGTTGACCCTGTTAAGAGCCTATTACAATCATTTAGTGTATCAGTCTTGGTTAAGGGACTATAGGCCTTGTTAGAAGCCTTAACCTTGTTAGGAGTTGTCTACACAAAACCTGATTACTAGATGAGCCCACTGCTAAAACAAGTAATATACAATGTATACTGATTACAATATAGTGTTGCTTACAACTTCACATCAATATCTCTGCTACTCTTACATTCGCATCATATCACTATTACATTTATTTCATCACTTTTCTCTTGTTACATCTTTTTCATACTATTACATTATTACATCTTTATACAAGTTATTAAGGTTAATAACTTTACATGGTTGGCTTCCAAAAATTTATCCAAGGGTTAAAATCTAGGATTTCATCCCTTTATAATATTAAGTCATTATTTTGACAAGCAAAATAATCACTTAACTCTTTTACCAATTCTGCCTTCATAGTTTGTCCTGTTGGCTTAACTCTGTCTTCGGTAAAACTGTCATAACTAATTCTGTACAAGCCATACTATTTTTTGCACTGAGATGGGATATCCTTACACATCATAGAGTCTATGTTCAACTACACAAACACTGAAACTTCTCCAGTGAATGTCGCCAACAAAAACTATATCAGGTACTCTATGAAAAACATTGTCTCACACTTAGACAAATTTGTTTTGCAATCTTCCATACTTGCTTTCTGCATTATGTGATCTTCATGAGGATCATATGTTTCCATAATGACAACATCTATGTACTTACTATAGCCAAATTTCCAACAAAAAGAAGCAAGAACATAAATTGGATGCCCCAAAAGTAGATAATGATGCATCTTCTTCAAAAGGTGATAAGCCCAAGAAGGAGAATACTATGTGTTCCTATGGTAAGAAACTTGGTCATGATGAGCACAAATGTCTAAAGAAGAAAATTGATCACGTGTCTCATCTTCTTGAAAAGAACAACATCAAGGTGCATGATTCTATCAAATCAAGTTCGTCTCAAGAATCTTCAAAGGACACAAGTAGAGGGAAAGGAAAGGGTAAGGCCCTAGTTTCTATTGGATCAAAACCTCATTCTTGGATTATTGTCTCAAATGCTTCACACAAGATGGCTTCATTAAAAGGTAGTTTTTCATCCTTGGAGTCATGTTCTATGCTATCTATTATTTTGGGTGATGACACTCCTACTGAAGTGCATGAGAAAGAGTGTTAGAGATTGTTGGATTATCATGCATATATGTGTTGGCATTGATGTTTTTTTATTTATGTCAACAATTCCTAGTGTTTGTGACAATGTTCTTGGTATGTTAAGTGAGAAGTTTTTTTTGGTATAGCTACTATATTGAAGTTCAGATGTTGAGAATGCACATATGGTTTCATGAATGTTTGTAGTTTACCTATGTTAATTTATAGAGGTTTGCATAGTGATTGAGTGAGTTATGATTAATTGATCAAAGAATAGTATTTTGGTATTTAGGAAGAGACGATATCTCAATATTTGGATTAGTGTGGTTTTATTATGCAATATTTCTAGTTTCTAACCTAGTGGTGAGTTTAGGGCATTGATGTGTGTCCTTAGCTTGAGTGGTTTATAATTTGGATGTTGGAAAGCTTATTTTCTTGAGTGACAGAGGTTACTGATTGGTGTTCACGATGAACAATGTGTCGATAATGGTGAATTATGAGATAGATTTATTTTCATCACTAGAATGGAATTTCATGTTGCTTGGTGATATTTATATATTGCTTTCTATTTATGTTACTATCTATCACATTAATATATATGATCATATTTGGTGATTTTCATGTGGGGTGTTGGTGTCCTTATTATTCTTGGCTAACATGGTGGTGTAGCATGTTGTGATGGATCATGGTGTGATTTATAGTGTTGGAGCACATTCGAGGATTGAAGATCGTGATCCTTACTATGTTTTTGTCAACAAGTTTTGGATCATATTGATGATTACACTGTATTTGATTAAATGTTTATAATCAAGTTATTAAGGTTGATGTTGACCTTGTTTATTTATACAAGGTTGATGAAATGTATAAAAAGAGGTAATCATTTGTTTTAATGGAAAAAACTTAGAGAGGATCATGCGTATATGAGATATTATGGGAAGAGGTATGAGTGGAATCTGTAATTGAGGTAGAGATTTGATGTATTATGTACTTCATTGGAGTTATATTGGCATGTTGAGGAGCTATCAGTTAGTTCATGATTTGTGGATTGTTGTCTGGATCTACTTGTTGTAAGGCAGCAAGCCTTCCTATGGGTTATAGCCCTTGCTGCATTTGAGAAGTGAGCTCTAGGAAGTGTACCTAAATGCATGTGCATTCCCATGATATTACTCTTAATTAGGTATAGTTCTTTTAACAGAGTACATAATATTATGGGTTTGATCCCCACCATGGTTTTTCCCCTAATAGGATTTCCATGTCAAAACTCTTAATGTTATGTGTTTCTTATTGTGTTGGGATCTTGCTTTAATTTTCATCATTCAAATATACAATTTAAAGTATAAAATTTGATCAAGGCTTTAAGTTTTGGGACATAATTGCTTCACCCCCCTTATCAATTGTGTTTGATGCCTTGTTCTAACAATTGGTATGTTGGAAATTTGGATAAGTTATATATCTAGTTGTTGTCATTATGGAAACATATAATCTATATGAAGACTGCATATGATAGTAAGTAGTTATGACAGAGTGCAGTGTAAAATTATCTAAGTGTAAGCATCATTTTCCTAGTATAACTAGAGATAGTTTTGGTTGGCAATGTCGATAGAAGTAAGTTCAGTGCTTGCGCACTTGAACATGGATACTATGATGTATATTGAAGACTCACCTAAGAGTGAAAGTTTTTACAACATGTATGGATGAAGTTATTGTAGTATTAACAGAGACAGAGTTGAAGCCGACTGGATAGAGAATGAAGACAAAATCAGTATGATAATTGAGGGATTATTTTGTTTTTCAAAATAATAACTTAATCATATAAGGGACAACATCCTAGATGTTAACCCTTGGGCAACACAAGTTAATGTGTATTTTGTAAAGTGCTTTATGTTTTGTAAAGCTGACTGTAAAGGTTATTATTTCTAATAACTTGTATAAATGTAAGTCATATGTAATGTGAAGAAGTATGTAACATATGTATGAAAAAAGATATTGATGCAAAGTTGTAAATTGTAAAAGTCAAGCAAGCAGACTTTGTATATGCAAGCGAAGAGATAGATCAGAATAGGAAAGCTATTCAACAACAGTGAAAGGTTATATACCTTATCCTTTTATAATAAAAAATCAATGTATATTACATGTTTGGGTAGTGAGCTCATCTTGTAATCATTCTATTTGTACTACCAACTCTTAGTAGGGTTGAGGCTTCTAACAAGGCCTAAGATCTTTTAATTAGGAAAGAGACACTATATACATGTAATAGGCTCCTAACAAGTTCAACATCCTTAACATGATATTTTGATTAGTGGATCATTTGTGGGTATCATCCCCACCGGGGTTCTCCCTTGGCCAGGGTTTCCTCGAGAACAAAACATGGTGTTATGAGTTCATTTTCTTTATTGCTATGCATGCTATTTAGTCTAATTTGTTATGCAAGTATCAAGTTAATCTGTTATATCCATAATTGTGCAAAAGTAAAAGTTTGTAGAATATTGATTCACCCCCCCTCTTAGTATTCCCTATTTCTAACATGGTATCAAAGCTACGTCCTATTTTGGGAGCTTGATCTCTTGAGAAGATCTTGAATGACGACCTTTAAGAAGGAGAGTCCAAGATTTGAAGGCACTAACTATTCCATATTGAATGGCTATATGATTACACACTTGAGAGGCATCAGAGAAGATTATTGGGAGATCACTAAGAAGTCTTACAATCCTCTTGCAGATCTTTCTACTAATACTATAGATGAGAAGAAGCAATTTGAGTATAATATCAGAGAAAAAGAAGCATTTTTGTGTATCTTGTAAGGGAAGTATTAGTCATTAAAGATGAGCAAAGATGAAAACATCAGTTCTTACATACTAAAGATAAATGAGCTTGTTTGTGGAATTAGATGCGCTAGTAGAACATTGGATGTAGATGAAATTTTTTTTAATATAGTTATTGATGCAAGAGCATCCTAGGTGTAAGGGAAATCTTGCATCACCCAAAAATATTTTTGGTTTCTTTTCAATACGGGTTATCTTGTATGTGTATTTTATTATAAATTAATTTTTACTATCATGTCTAGGCCTATGAGGAAAAAATATTCTAGTATACCTAAAAATCTGTACACAAAGATAATGTTACTATTGATAAGATCAATTCTAGAGCTCGTTAATTTATATGATAAAAAATCAAGGAGAAACCAATAGGATGAGAAAAGAAATCCTATTAAATATTGATGTAAAAATAGAAGATCTCAAGATGATGATTAGAAAATAAAAATTTTCCCCAAGTATCATAAATATAGACATATGAAGAAACACAGTAAGACATGGGTAAAAGGATGAATCTTCTAAGGGTAATGATGATTTTTGGTTGAATTATAATTAATGATGAATCTTTGGCCAAGTATAAACAAAGAGATTTTACACCAAAGATGGATATGAAATTTTTTTATTGTATGGATCGAACCAATCGGATTTACTACATATGGGGTTGTCATTTTATCTTCATATTGCATGTTAAAAAAAATTTACAATGGTTTCCATGTACTTGGAAGAAAACCAATTCATTTGGTATTTTTTGTTATGGGAAGAGAAAACAAGGAAAGGTTGTGTTGTCACATTGCTTCTTCCAAGAGGAACACATCCTAAACATTACGATGATAATATTTTGGTAACTACTTCAGCTAGCTTATCAAGTTAAATAAAACATCTATTATTAAGGATTATAATATTAAATTTTAAACAATATTTTTAAATAATGGATAATATTGTAGATGAAATTTTGAAGGATTTATTCCTAAAGGATTTAAATGAAAACATAAATTATGACATACATGCATGTTCTATTTAAATTATATGTCTCATATGATAATAATAAGGAAAGTAGAGGAAATTTAGGGCCCGTTTGGGGGGTGGAATTAGACTGGAATTGGCATTATCTAATTCTGGATAATGTCAATTCCATGTTTGTGTCCATCCAAAAAATTGGAATTGGAATTTTGAAATTCCAATTTTGCCCCAAAATGAGCATTTGCATTTTCCACTTAAATAGGTGGAGTTGGAATTTTGAATTCCAATTCCAATTTTTATAGAACCAAATTTAATATTTCATGGGATCCGTGACTATAAGGATGTATATTATATTGCTATAAGGATGTATATATACAAGAGTACATATATATACATGTGTGTATATGCATACATGTGTATGTATACACACACATGTATATGTGTGTATATATACACAAATGTATGTATGTATGTATATATACATGTGTGTGTATATGTGTGTATATGTGTATATATGTGTGTATATGTGTATATGTGTGTGTATACACATACATGTACACATATGTGTGTATGTGTGTATATATACATACGTGTGCATATGTGTATACATGTGTGTGTATATATATAGACATATACACACCATATTCAAAGAAATTAAAATAAAGAATTAAAATTCCTTATGCATCTTCTCAGTCATCTTCTAGGTGAACCAAATGGGTCAACCCATATTCCAGAAATCATTTTCAGGATTTGTATCTTCTAGAATTGACTATATCTAGGATTTGGTATTCTAGCACTCAAGCGAACCCTTATGGACAATAGAAGAAAAGGTTTTGAATGTAAGAGCTAGAAGAATTCTGACATAGTCACTTCTTTGACTTGCTAGGATTAATCCAAAAATAATAAAGAAAATAAAACTAAAATATAATCATGTACATAAATGTACAAAAAGAAATTATTCTATGTTGAAGGAATAAGTGGGTTTAAAAAGGGAGGAAAAAATGTTAGAGGGTGATAATGATATAATTTTAGAATTGGGGGTTATAAAGCCAATTAATTTATGGCATTCACTTTCTCTAATTAACACACTATATGCTAGAGAATTCATATTTGTTGTATTAGGCATATTTTTGTATGTTACATTAATTAACTATGCACATGCTCAAGAATATTCTCATGCATAATTGAGCACATGTTTGAAGATTCATGGTCTAGCTTAATTTCACTTAGTTGAGCCTAAATTTGGGTTAGTCTAGTCTAGTTGGGTTGTAGTTTGCACATTGTGCATATCACACACTCCTAGTTTTCATATCTAGCTCAAATTTACTATTTTTCTAGGTTGAGTTGTTTTTTGCATGTTTTTAGGACTATTGTCTTTTATAAAAGCAATTGATATCTTCATTGTAATTTATCTTGTATATTGTATTATTTTTTTGCAATTGAGGAATATAACAATTATTTCTTTCTATCGTTGATTGTGGAAGGTGTTTTCTTTGTTGTTTGATCCTTTGGTGTTTGTATTGAAAAATTCAACATGGTATCAGAGTGTGGATCTAGAAAATCCTTTCTCAACATTTGAGGGTTTCTCTTCTCAAGGATGTTCTAGGATCCCAAGTTTACTTTTTTGAGTGAATTTGGATTTGGGTATTTGTTTTCTATTTTTCTAAGCTTCATAGACCTCATGATCATGTTTAAAATGTCCCAAAACCCCTAGATCAATAGATATTTTATCACATTTTGAGTAATTAAGGTTTTGGGTAGTTTTTTCTATGGGCACACTTTTTGAGGCAAGCACATATTTTGGGAAATTTAGTTTGAAATGGACATCCTGATGTAGGAGCATCTTAGGCTCTTGGAAATATTGTATTACCAAAAAAATGTTAGAGTTGTTAGATGTGCTCGGTAGCTTCTTTTGGGCTCTCAGTAAAGATTTCTTATTCAACCACTGACGGGGCTCAGTTGCTGCTTAGTTTGGTTGTTCACCGAGTTGCTTCGTCTGTCACTGAGTTGGTTCGATTGTACACCAAGTCAGTTTTAGTTGCTTGGTAGTCTTTCTCATCGAGTGGTTTTTTGGATCTTTATTGATGTCAAATTGTGCATTTGATTTTGGTCACAAAGTTGATGGTTGCATCGATCATTGGGAAGATTGTGGACCTAAATTTGGGTCGTCCCTTTCTCCAATGTTGGATCTAATATATTGATCATGGAAATGATTGATATTATTTTTCTTGCTAATTTTGATTGCTACTGGCCTCATCCTTCTTTTTCTAATCTTCATTTTAGCCTCCATAAGACCGTTCACTGGATCTTCCACCACAACCTCTTCCATTTTTCCTGCTCTCTAACTTCTTGTTCAAATTTTCCTCTACTCTTAGGGAAAAATGGTATGACTCTTTAATACTATTCAATCATACTAAATTCAACTCCTCCTGAATGCTCGACCTCAAACCATTAAGGTAACTAGAAACTTTCTCCTTATGAGCTTCTACATGGCCTATTTTAATGAGGACTCAATATAACTCTTATGTATAATCCTGAACAGATCTTCCTACTTTCTTTAACCCATGTATTTTCTTCAGTTGATCAAGCTCATAATAAAAAAGAATGAATTGTCACTTCAATTTATCTACCATCCGATACCATCTTGTGATTTTCTCCTTTCCTCTTCTATTTCACTCCAATTGAATCTCCTGCCACACCCTTTAGTCTGGCCTTCAAAAATTTGACCCTATCAAGATCCTTGATATTTTCATACTCAAATATTCTTCTAATTCATTGATCCATTTGATCAATTCCTTTAGGTTAAGATTTTTTGAAAATGTGAGGATCTCAATCTTAGGTCTTTTCTCAATCATGGAAAGAGCCTGTAAAAGCCTTTCTTCCTCTTGGTTCAAAATTTCCCCTTCTCCTTCCCGATCAATAGTTCCTTCTCTGACTTCATCCTTACTTTCATCTCTTACTGCAAGATTCATTCCTTTATGAATCTCTTATTGCAATGCTCACACTTATCTTTGGAGGGATCTAACCTCAGGTGGCACACCTCCAGCTCTTCCACCACATTCCCTTCATGGAGGCATTTTTGTGATTATCGCTAAAACCCTAAACCACAGTCCTAGTGCAAACTGCCTCACACTTAGTGATCTATCTACACACTCAAGAACTCTTGCTCTGATGCCACTTGATGAAGGGTTCTCCCCTTAATACCACAAACACAACAAAAAAATAGAGACACAACAATGATTTGCAAGAATAAGAAATGGGCTTCTTATTATCTCCAAAAGTATGAAATTACAAATTTTAGAAATACAATATGCAAAGCCACATGAGCATTTTCCTTACAATATTCTATAAGATAAAGCCTCGAATAACCACCCAACACTACCCTAGAAAACACTATGGGCCTTCCTTATATAGTCAATTTTCCACCACCCAGGAAGATAAACAAACTTAATAAAATCTTGTGACTTACTTGAGACTTGATCTTACATTTTAAAATTATCTCTGATAATTTTTCTCTATAATGAATGATTTATAAAGCAAAATAGTAGTTGAAGGTTTCGTAAATGGGTAGCAAGCTAAGTGGGCTTAACCTTGGAGAAAAATCTATGGTTAAGTGCACTTGAGTTAGATCAATAATGAGATGGATGACTCCTAAGAAGGATTGATGCATCACTCCTATGAGGAGATCACCTATACACAATGACTGCTAAGTGTTCCATTCATTCCCACGGGAGATGGTTTCTTGTGAACTACTACTCATGAAACATGGGTCAATGAGTTTGACTCAAAAAATATAGAGTTGAATCCTAATAGTAATATCACACTAGCTATTTTGTTAAATTATAATGAAGGAAAATATGGTTCACTAGCATATGCATGCAAACTAGGAAACTGGGCCTTTTTCCACTTTGATTACTTTGAAGGATAGTGGATCCACAAGTCTCAACCTCAAATTTTATTGATATCAATTAGACACAATGTGGATCCAATACTACTTGTGAATGAGTTGAGAAAATACTATAAATATGTAAAGTGAAGATTAGATCTAGGTATAAACATTAAAAAAATAGGGGTTTTGACATGTGTAGTGCTACAAAAGCTAGATATGAAAATAGTAGTGATAGATATAGAAAGAGGAGATATAAATAAACCTATTATAAAAGTCAAGGATGAAATCAAGAGGTCTTGAATCTACTCTAGAGACCCTTATCCCAAGATAGATTTTCTCTAGGTACCCTTGATCCAAGAAGATTGCATGTGGAAAAAAATGATTTTTCTAGATTCAAATGGCTACTCAAATGCTTCCCTAAAAGTCTTAACAGAAGTAGTGGGGTTAATTTTCCTTAGAGTGAAACTAATTTTTCTTTTTTTAATATACAAAATTCTAATCTATAGGTATCTATCTATTTTAGCTACTCCCAAATTCATATCTTCTAAACCTACCACCTACACACAAAGAAGGAAAATATTGGGTTCATGGGGTTTTTGTAGGTCACACGTCAATTTTAGAATTAACTATGAAATATAAATAAAATTGATTTGAAATGGAAGTGTGTTATAATGTAGCAGAGGCTAGATCTAAATTGAATTTCTTGAATGGAAACGCTTAATTAAAATGATTATACCTCCAATTGAAGATGCAATGTTCTTAGTGTAAGTCCTCCATGTATTGATGCAATCACATGATAAATCATCATGAAATCATAACTAAAACGTAGTTGAAGATGACTTGATTTAGTTTTCTACTCCTTGAATAAGATTTTCTCTTTAAGAAGAATAATTTCTTTCGAAGTGATGTCTTGTATTGATGATATAAGATATGCGTAGAAATAAATTGATAGAGACACCTTATATAAGGATCTCAAGTGAAATCACTCTTTGGACAACTTAGAAAAATAATATTTTTGCATTAGGGATAGTTTTAGAAAGGTAAAGACTATCATAATATCATCTCAAAAATTTAGCTAAAATGAAAAGGTCTAGAACCCCGAGCGATTGAGTTCCAACTAAATTGGCCCAAATTTTTAGGGATGGAAAATAATAGGGTCCACATGCTTGGAACTCATTTTTATGAAAAATTAAGATGTAAATAGATGTAGGAAATTTTCTTTGAACTTCTAAACAAGGTACGATTCATGATAAATTAAATTGACAAAAGATAAAGGGCACATCTAGATTTAAGGGCCAAAATAATAAAGTGTTAATGTATTAAAGTGGAAGAGGACTCATAATTATTAATTTAAATCAATAAAGGTTCTATAATGGATAGAGGTGGCATAGAGTAATGAGAAATACTAAAATGAGTGTTAAGAAAGTTTGAAATTGGACACTAATCAAAGGTGTAAAATTTATGAAGCTACAACTCTATTTAGGGTTAGTTTTGTGGAAGCCCTAATTTAACAAAAATATACTTCAAAAGACCTTGAATATGTAATTTAGTAACTTCAATGTTGCCTCAAATTTATGGATGTATCATTAAAAGAATCCTTGAATATGAGATGACATTATATTATATATACAACACCATTATAACCATGCAATACATAGCTCCATGGAACATAGCACATTTTAAGTATGTCTAAGATACCATCCATTGGATTCTATAAATATTGCACTCCAAACCATGAAAATGTACAATCAACATGGACAAAGAGCAAGGTAGATAATGCATCTAAGATTTCTAAGAATATTTATCATTTAAAAAAAAATCATGATATAGTGCATCACAACAACCAAAAGTATAGGAAGTGACATGACCAAATATCGTACGCCTTAGGACTTTTAGGTTGGTGACAAATTTTGGCTTTATGTTGAGAAGATAATTTGTACAAATGTATAATTATATAAACATTATAGTTTGAATATAATGAATTAGTTTTTGTAGAGTCATACATCTCTATTAGGAATTTATTTTTGATTAAGTAAAACAGTTTTGTAGGGTTCCTGAAACCCACAACATCTTAAAATATAGAAAAATAGAGATCAAGTATTAAGGAAGCAGAAACAAATGATGAAACAGGCCACAAGCAGGCCGAGAGACAAACTACCATAGAGATGGAACAATCAAAATAGAGCAAAATACAAACAGGAAAAAAGGCACCAAAAGGAAAGGTCAAGAGAGGTTCCTGAGCATCATGACAGACTTGGTTTCGAGAAGCTCCATCTTCTCTACCACCTCTTTGATCTTCTAAATGTCATTGGAGTCTTCTTTGTCCATATTTTTCTTTGACCTAGACCTAGTTCTCTTTCCCAGACCTTCATTGGGCTTCTCCTTTTTTTCCTCAGAGATAATCTACACATCCTTGCCATCCATGTTTTCTTCCATTTTGTATATGAGCAATTTAATGTTCTCGTTGGAGGCTTTTAGGATATTGAAGTTTTTCTCTACTATACCTTTGAGGGTGTCCTCAAGGATTTTCATCTTATCTTCCATTTGGTTAATCCTTGATTCCAGGTGACGAAGATCCCCTGTGGTTTTATGATCCTTGTTGTTTTTGATGCCCTAGGTTTTTTCCTTGAGATCTTCAAGTTCATGAAAGATCCATTTAAATAACCTAAACTAGTCCAACATACTGTTCTTTGCATTGTTAAGAAGATTCAACTCTATTTCCTAGCCTTCTTGTCGCTGAGGAGGACCGGGGTAGGGTCAATCAAGTCCTCCTTCTGGATTCTACCATCTATATGCTTGAGGATTTTGGGGTTCATAGCTTCCTTGATTATCCCCATCTACACAGTGTTCATGTTGAAATTATGCCACACTTTTTTCCCCTTTCCAGAGTCATCATTGTGATACTCCCCTCTAGATTGGTTCTTATCATCTAAAATGTCATGTGGGTTGGGGGAATGGGTTGAGGGATCTTCTTGGTCATCATTAGGTACCTCAGTATTAGGGTCTTGAGTCTTTTTGTTAGCTCCAGAAGGGGGAGGGGGAGTATAATCTTCGCTAATGGCCAAATCTATAGAAAGACAACTAGAGCATTCCCCCTTTGTATTATTTTTCTTCCTCGTGGTATGTTCCCTATTCTTCCTAGTCTCACCTCTAGAATTACCCACCTCATCATTAGTTTTTATATCATCCACATTGTCATTATACTCCTCTTCTAAGGAGATCTCCTTTCTAGCATAATTTTTGGAGGGTTTTTCTTTTTTTTGATCAAGCTCATTGTTCTCTTCTTAGAGGAGGAGCCCTGTTTCAAATTTTTAACCTCATCATCCTCATTATCCTCTAATTTCATTCCCACACTATCTTCTAGGTCCAAGGGGACATAATTTGGACCAAAGACATTAACTCTTTCCTTTTTGTCCACAATCTCCTTCCCTAGGGTTTGGGCTTTGAAGAATTCATAAATTAACAGTAATAGACCCTCATGAAAAATAGGATTAGCTATATTATTCTCCCTAAAGCCATGAATATTATCATTAATAGAAGAATACAAGTATCACGGGATGGAAAACTTCATACCATGCCTGAGATGATTCAGCAACATGAAGTGGTAGGTCATGATCCTATCAAACCTGGTGTCCATCATGACATAAGAGATCAAGGCTTTGAGAAAAAACTTCCACAACATTTTGATACCTTCGGTGATGCAAGGTAGGGGTCAAGAGGGGCCAAAGGATGGTACAACCTAATGATCCAAGCCTGCTCAACACATGCAGAAGCTAACAAACACAACAGTGAGAGAGAGAATGCAGAATCTATCATTAACTTTCATCATATAAAACCATACATGCTGGGATGTAAGGCCTTCCTGATTACGGCTAGATATTACAATGAATCTCAGAAGTCCTCCAACATGCAAGGATCTATTACAAATCACAACTCTAATTTCTACCTCCTAACCTCTATCATCTACCAAAAATTGCCTCTCTAAACTCTAACCCAACAACTACATTTATACAAGAGTCTACCAAACTGAGTTGGCCTTCAGATCCACAATCAATGAAAGGAACGGTCAGATCTAGGATCACACACCTCCCAATGATGGATTTCAATGTTAAATTCATGACCCAAAATAAATGCACAAGTTGGCCTAACAAGAACACAAAATAAACTACTCGGCAAGAAAGGATGACCGAGCAATAGAGAAGCAATGTCGAGCGTCAGTGAAACAACTGACCACCCAGGAGATGACCGACCAAACTTGATAACCAAAGGAAACCGACTAGCTTAGCTAAAGAAGAAACTGAGCAACACAAAAAACTTCAAACATATTTTTGGTGACATGGGATTGCCAAGGACCCAAGATGCTCCTGCATCAGACACTTGGAGTTATTTTGAAATGATTCTCCAAATCATTTAGCAGGTATGATCCGAGCTGCATCCAACTCAGACTGTGAAATCCATGAACTATCTTCCATTGGTCTATTCTTTCACTTTACCAGATATTCCATATATTGTTTTCCTCTTGTGCTCTTGCCAACTCTTTCTTTCAAAATTTGCTCCAATTCTTCATTCTTCTTCTTAGGATACTCTATCAGTACTGTCATTTCTTCATCAGATTCATGATATTCATAAAAATCAACAATGTTAAAAATAGGTTATATGTCCATATCATCAGGTAACTCAATCTCATATGCATTTCCACTATCAAATTTCTTCAAAATCTTGCGAGGTCCAAATTTCTTCATTTTCAGTTTTCCATATGTGCCAACATGAAATCACCCTTTCTTCAAATGAACCATAAACTCCATTACCAATATCAAAAGTCTTATGTCTTTTGGATTTATCAGCTCTGTCTTTGTATTTCTGAATACTTTCTTCCAGTTTCAGTTTCACATCTTCATGCAATGTCTTCATGTATTCAACAAATTTCACTCCTTCAACACTCCTTTTATTCTCATCATCAATGTCTCTCAAATCAGATATACCTCTCAGTTGTGTGCCATTCACAATCTCAAATGGTGTCTTTCTAGTACTCCTATTTAGTAAATTATTGTATGCAAACTCTTCTTGTGCTAACACAGAATCGCAACTACTAGGTGTGTCTCCAACTAAGCATCTCAAAAGATTACCCAAACTTCTATTCACAACCTCTATCTGTCCATTAGTTTGTGGGTGAAATGTAGAACTATATTTCAACTCAGTGCCAAACTTTTTACAAAGGGTCTTCCAAAAGTATCCAACAAATTTACTGTCTCAGTTAGAGATAATACTCCTTGGTAACCCATGTAATCTCACAATTTCTTTAAAGAAAAGATTTGCTACATGTACTACATCTGATGTCTTTCTACATGGTATAAAATGTGCCATCTTAGAAAATCTATCCATAACCACAAATATAGAATCATTACCTCTTACCGTCTTCAATAAGCCAAGAACAAAATCCATACTGATGTCAATCCAAGGTTTCTCAGGTACAGTAATCGGTACATACAACCCAATATTCTGACTTACTCCTTTTGCAACTTGACAAATTCCACAACTTTACACAAATTTATGAACATCTCTATACAATTATGGCCAAAAGTACTTTTCCATTAGTAAATTCCATGTTTTATCAATGCCAAAATGTCCAGCCAAACAACTACTATGTTTTTATTTTATCAAATTAGTTCTCGTTAATCCTCTCAGTATACACAACTAAATACCTTTGAACAACATACCTTCCTGAATAAAATATTCATCCCATTTAGTATCTTGTTGATCTTGTATAGGTGCTCTGCACTTTCTCCATGGCTCAGAAAAATTAGGATCATCCTCATAAGAATCTTTCATCTCATCAAAACCAAGAACTTGAATTTTCATCTCGGTCATCAAAGATCTCCTTCTACTTAATGAATCAACAACTCGGTTAGTGACTCCACTTTTATGTTTTATCACAAATGTATAACTCTACAAATACTTAACCCATTTCATATGTCTCTGATTCAACTTATTCTGACTACCCAAATACTGTAAAGCCTTATGGTCAGTATATAACACAAATTCACTAGGTATGAAATAATGTCTCCATCTCTTTAGTGCTTGAACAGTAGCATAGAACTCTTGATCATACACAAAATATTTTATTCTAGCATCATTCAACTTTTCACTAAAGAAAGTAATGGGTTTACCTTCTTGACTCAATAGAGCTCCAATTGCACTTCCACTTGCATCACATTCTACTTGAAATACTTTACTGAAATCAGGTAATGCCAAAATATGTAATTCAACAACCTTAGACTTCAGGGTCTCAAAAATTTTATCAGCTCCATGTGTCCACTTGAATACTCTTTTGTCTCCTCTCATAGTTTCAATCATAACATTAAAAATTGCACTAAAATTTCTAATGAACTTCCTGTAAAAACTTGTCAATCTATGAAATGATCTTACCTCACTAGCATTTTCAGGTGTAGGCCAATTCAAAGTAGCTTCAACCTTTTTAGGATCCATCTTCAAACCATCAACTGAAATAACAAATCCCAAATACAAAATCTCTTCTTTCACGAAGGAACACTTTTTCAGATTTATCAGCAAGTTTTCCTCTTTCAATCTCTGCAAAAATTGTTTAACATGTAACACATGTTCTTCTCTGGTCTTACTGAATATCAGAATGTCATCAAGATATAAAATCACAAACTTACCCAAGAATTTCTTCAAAACTTCATTCATCAACCTCATAAAAGTACTCAGTGCATTAGTTAAACCAAAAGGCATCACCAACCACTCATACAAACCTTCTTTTGTCTTGAAAGCAGTCTTCCATTCATCACCTTCTCTGATTCTGATCTAATGATATCCACTTTTCAAATCAATTTTGGTGAAATATTTTGCTCCAGTCAAACTATCCATGATGTCATCCATTCTTGGTATAGGAAACTTATACTTTACCGTTATCTTGTTGATTGCTCTGGAATTAGTACACATTCTCCATTCCCCATTCTGCTTTAGTGCCAATACAATAGGTACTACACAGGGACTCAAACTTTCTCTGATCAAACCTTTTTCTAGCAACTCTTGAATCTGTCAGTTCAATTCCTGATTCTTGGTAGGTGTTAACTGATGAGGTGCCTTATTAGGTAAACTACCTCCATGGATTAGATCCATACAATGATCAATACTTCTCTTTGGTGGAAAACCATCAAGTACATTGTCAGAAATGATTTCACTATACTCAATGAGTAACTTATCAATCTCTTCAGGAAAACTATCCTCAGTCTTCTTACTTGGCTTGTTAGGGATTACAACAAAATATACATCATTCCTTTTCAAATCTTTGACAAACTTTCTTCCTTCCATTAAGAAAACTTTCACAAATGTGCAAACATTACTAACGGGTTCTTCCATCAAAGGCAACAAGATTTGTTTCTTTCCATTAGCCACAATAATATACTTATGTAATCTTCCATCATATATAGCATGTCTACCATATTGCCAAGGTCTACCCAAAAAAATATGACAACAATCCATAGGCATGATATCACACAACACCTTATCATAGTATTTTCCAATCTTCAAAGTCACATAACATTGTTCACTTACTAGTAGTGTATGCTCATCTTTGATCCATGAAATCTGATAGGGCTTTGGATGTTCCAATCTTTTCAACTTGAATAGATGAAATTTGGAATTGCCTCTATGTGGGGATAGATGTATGGGGGAAATATGAGATCTACTCCCAAATCCAAATTCCCAAAGGAGAGATCCAATTTGATCAACCAAGAGGTTAATGCACTATCGAATCAATCTATGAAGAATATGAAGGAGAGAGAAAAACCCTATTTTTCCCTATAAAGGAGTTGTGCTTGAAATTTGAAATGGTTGAAATACGAGTACTAACCTCAAATTAGGGAAAACCTGGAAAATGCCAATTTTTGATGTCTGTGTATACTTTTAGGCAATTCTACAACCTTTTGTGGACTAGAAATGCCGAGACGAAGAAAACCCAAAAATATTTTATCTTTTCGACGGTAGGTAGTCTTTGACCCTCATAAAAGGTCAAAGGCCAGATTCTTTATTTGAAGGTTGATTCTGACTTTGTTCACAAATCTTGGAGGTTTGCTGAAAAGGGTATAAAAATCTACTCTCAGATCTAAAATTCCACACCTGCACCTGCAAGAAAAATGGTTTTGTTGTTTTTTTGAGGGGTTTGCCTTGGTCAAACCTCGGTTTGGAATCAACCTTAATATTGAAATTCAAATAGGAATGCTAGCAAGTAGTAGAAATAGATCTAACAATAAAGCTATGCAATTTGATAGATATGCAATTGTATTTCAAATGTAAACAAGTATATTGATATGAGAGCTTGAACACAACAATGGTAAGTGTAAATCAAAACCATGAAAGTAAATACAAAACCTCCATGCTTGTATGCTTGGAATCCACTTTGATAGAAGAAGGAATGGATCTAGAAGAAGAAAAAAGGATCTTGAAGGAAGATCACACCATCATGATGGCTAGATCTAGGGTTTTGAATGATGAATCTTGAATGCTTGAACCAAATTCCTTCAATGGCTTGAATGCTTGAATCCTTGATCTCCAATGGAGAACTTGGATGGAGAAGAAGACTTGAATGCTTGAATGGATGCTTTCTTAATCACCTTGAGAGCTTGAGAGATGTTCTCACAAAACTTGATTGAGATATGGCAAAAGAAGATGTTGCTCTTGATCATGGATGGAGAAAATGAGAGAGGAAGACCTCCTTTTATAGTGAACTAGGGCACAATCTTCTAGAGGGGCCACCTTGGAGAATTAAATCCCAATTAGGTCCTAACCTTTAGAAAATATACCTAGATTAAATGCAATTGAAGGATTTACCATTCTGAAACATGAAATGGCCGACACGGAGGCGGGAAAACAAATATCCCTGAAACTCGACACCCGAAAATCAAGGAAATTTAAAAATTGGACAGGGGGTCAAGGACAAGCTTGGAACTGACTAGGTTAGGATCAAGGTTGACTTTGACCCCATAAGGTTGACTTTGACCTTATGTTCAAAAACCTCAGGATCCTGACCCAAAATGGTTAGGAAATGCAGATTGGAGTGACAATCAGGGATAGATAGAAGCAGAATGAGGAGAACAAGTATGGTCCAAGAAAAGAGCTAATTCAAGGTGCTTGACATGACCCAGACCACTCACTCAGAGGGCTAAATGATCTTAACATGGAAGTGCTTCCATTTTAAGATGATACATTAAGCCCCCTCTTTAGCAAGAGTATGGACTCAATGCAAACTCTTGGTAAAGGGGAAGGAAGAAGAGATCTTAGTGGATTCAAAATGAGATAGAATGACACTTAGTTAGGGACACAAGCTCCCAAGCTAAGGATTCTAACTCAACATACGTGCATGAGGGTGTGAAAAACAAAAGGACACAAAAGAGGGGTTAGTACTAAAACAAACCCAAATCAACTAGCATAAGAAACCTTGCTAAGAAACATTTCTTATACTAACATCATATTTGGAAAGCTATCATAAAAGTATAAATGTTTACATAAGAAATACAAGAACAACACTATAAATGACATAGCTTCATGATCCAGTCCTACTAGCATGAAAGCAAAAAGAGAGAAAGGGAAAAGAGTTATTACCTCACCTAGTAAGATGCCCACCTTACCATTAATCACCCTAGAGGGAGAGCCCAATAGGTTCACCCATAAATTGTTCTTGCAATTGTAATGCATCTTTTGGTGGCTCATAGAATACCCATAGATCCACCTTCTTGTATCACTATGAATATGAAATACATGTCTCCTCAGGATTTAGAAACTTATGTGCATTACCTTCGGAAGATTTAGCATATGAATGCATGTCTTTTCAGGATTTAGCAACTTATGTGTGTTACCCTCCAAGATTTAGCATATTGAATTTTTTTGAAAAATGCATGTCTCCTTAGGATTTAGCAACTTATGTGCGTTACCTTTGGAAGATTTAGCATATGAATGCGTGTCTTTTCAGGATTTAGCAACTTATGTGCATTACCTTCCAAGATTTATCATATTGAAAAATAAAAAAAGTATAGTACAAGGGAGGCCCTATATATGCCCCCCTCCTTAAGATGGAAAAAACATACTATTTTGACATGTTAAGGAAAAGAAAGAACAAGGATAAAGCCTTCTTCAGCATCAAGACAATATCCACAAACAACACCTAGTCCAAGCCAAGAAGGTCACAGCTCTTATAAGGCCATAGAAGGGATGAATGCAAAGAGATATCATGCAAGAAGTGAAAAGAAAGTAACCCTTATGAGGGATAGCACACTATTCAGTTTCTAGGGTGAGAGATATATCAACCATGAAAACCCAATGTCAATAAAAAAAGTAGGTTGTGATCAAGGACAAATTTCCTTAATGTAAACCAAAATTTTCATGTATGATTGGATATCATATAATAGATAAATACTACTTACCTAAGGAAAGAGGTGAATTCTAGAAAGACATAAGGAGATAACATCATTGCCCCCCAAGTGTAGGAACAAAGATGGAAGAGGATACCTACTTCACAATGCAAGGAGATATCATGTTTGCAATAATATACACCATATCCTTAGCGAAGGATACTATCCCCTACATCCACGAATATAGATAATCATGAAAAGGATATGTGACTCATGGAAAAGGATCCTTGATGAAAGAGATCTTATCAACAAGACCCCCACCATAGAGGATTCCTTTAGATAAAATATCAACTTTCAAAGATAAATTGAGCAGGAACAAAGATTCAATCATCAAGCCCCCTGCAAACAAGAGGAAGAGGAATCTTTGGAACAAGGGAAACAACTCTAACACCAAAGCAAGGGTGAGAGTTTATAAAGAACATAATTTCCAAAATAGAGAAGAAGTGATGACTTAGGACAACAACTTCTCATATAAGAAGGTTATCCATAGTCAGAACATCTATCAATATGTTGAAATAATATTGCAATATAAATAAATACCTTCAAAGAATGATTGTCTTAGAAAAGATATCTTGAAAAGATTATATGGATGATTAAAAACATAATGCAAAGCCATAGAAAAATAGGAGAGAAAGAATACCAATTAAGCCCCAATAAAAGACCTAATGGATCCTAGGAGACTGGATGAAGATACACGTCTTGCCCCTAGTTATGAGACAAGAGAAGAAGAACATCTACATTATATCTAAAGGAGCTTGATCCCCTATATCAAAATTATGAAGGAATTGTAAAACTGCATGAGAGTGAGATATAATTCCTAAAGCAGCTCTTTCTCTAACATATAACTTGAAATGTTTACAATCAGCAAGTAAATATTTGTTACTATAATGAAAAGGACATTTGTATTTGTATAGGGAATCTATTGACATAGGTCTAAAGATTTCTTTCTTGGAATTCATTAGCTCAACATACACCTTCTTAGCAACCTCTTGATGAGTATTAGGGTTATCTAATATAGGTGTGAGGAGAAGAATGTGAAGAGGAGGACGATGATCAACACCACCTACCTTGACTTGAGATTTTGAACAACCAACACCATACATATCTGATTTAGGGGGTATATGAACTGGAAATCTAATACCATGCTCGTTAACTCCTAGCCCTAGACCTTTATAACCTTGTTTAGTCACCATATTAAATCTAGTAGTGTACATATTATGTAAAGCTTCTACAGGAGGTGATTGTTAATCATGTTCATGAGTAAAGGCTGCATATGGTAGAATAATAGGTTTTGAAGAAGTTTCTTTACCCTTTCCTTTAATATCATCATGAATTAGAGGAGAAGGTAAATCAAAGGAATCTTGCACATCCACATCCTAAACTATAGTTTGAATCCCATCATAAGTACGGGAAGAGCAAGGATGAATAGATGGAGAATTAGGAAGATTGGGATTGATAGGATTAGGATTAGGATTAGGATTAGGATGATTAGGATTAAGATTAGGATGATTAGGAGATGGTGTGTCATCTACCAAATTCTTCACATAATCCAAAAGATGAGTAAGGCTACCACATAAATCCCTAAGAAATTTTTTAAATGTAGGCAGGCTAGTGTCAGTCAACTTCACAAAAGCATAGACAAGAGCAAAGTGAAGGGTCATCAACATAATGAAGTGAATGATACTCATAAAAATCATAGGTATTATAAAGAGATGCTAAAAGAAGAGTAATGAAGAACATGACCATGCACCAAAACATCTTAACAATCTCCATAGTAAATGAAATGCAAGAAATGTTTTTTGGATTTTGTTGATTATATAGATTTTTTGTATTTTTGAATTTAAAATGCAAGAGCATAAACTAGATCTAATCTAAATGCAAGAAAGGATCTAAAATCTAACACAATAGGGCATCTAATTCTAAAAAAGAAAAGGAGAGTAAGTATGTCAAGTTCACCAAAATGAATAGATGAAGGTGAACACACACACAATAAGACAAAGGGATATCTAACACCAAAAAGAAAGAGAGTAAGCTAGTCGGGTTCACCAAAATGAATAGATGAAATTTGAAATCACCTCTATGTGGGGATAGATGTGTGGGGGAAATATAAGATCTACTCCCAAATCCAAATTTCGAAAGGAGAGATCCAATTTGATCAACCAAGAGGTTAATGCACAATCGAATCAATCTATAAAGAATATGAAGGAGAGAGAAAAACCCTATGTTTCCCTATAAAGAAGTTGTGCTTGAAATTTGAAATGGTTGAAATACAAGTTATAACCTCAAATTAGGAAAAATTTGGAAAATGCCAATTTCTAATGTCTATGTATACTTTCAGGCAATTCTACAACCTGTTTCAAACTGGAAATGCCGAGACGAAGAAAACCCAGAAATCTTGTCTTTCCGACGACAAGACTTCTTTGACCCTCATAAAAGGTCAAAGGCCAGATTCTTTATTTGAAGGTCGATTCTGACTTTGTTCATAGATCTTGGAGGTTTGCTGAAAAGGGTATCCAAATCTACTCTCACATTTGAAATTCTGCACCTGCACCTACAAGAAAAATGGTTTTGTTGTTTGTTTGAGGGGTTTGCCTTGGTCAAACCCCAGTTTGGAATCAACCTTAATATTGAAATTGAAATGGGAATGCTAGCAAGTAGTAGAAATAGATCTAACAATGAAGCTATGCAATTTGATAGATATGCAACTGTATTTCAAATGTAAACAAGTATATTGATATGAGAGCTTGAACACAACAATGGTAAGTGGAAATCAAAACCATGAAAGTAAATACAAAACCTCCATGCTTGTATGCTTGGAATCCACTTTGATAGAAGAACGAATGGATCTAGAAGATGAACAAAGGATCTTGAAGGAAAATCACACCATCATGATGGCTAGATCTAGGGTTTTGAATGATGAATCTTGAATGCTTGAACCAAATTCCTTCAATGGCTTGAATGCTTGAATCCTTGATCTTCAATGGAGAACTTGGATGGAGAAGAAGACTTGAATACTTGAATGGATGATTGCTTAATCACTTTGAGATCTTGAGAGATGTTCTCACAAAACTTGATTGAGAGATGGCAAAAGAAGATGTTGCTCTTGATCATGGATGGAGAAAATGAGGGAGGAAGACCTCCTTTTATAGTGAACTAGGGCACAATCTTCTAGAGGGGCCACCTTGGAGAATTAAATCCCAATTAGGTCCTAACCTTTAGAAAATATACCTAGATTAAATGCAATTGAAGGATTTACCATTCTGAAACCCGAAATGGCCGACCTGGAGGTGGGAAAACAAATATCCCCGAAACCCAACACCCAGAAATCAAGGAAATTTAAAATATGGATAGGGGGTCAAGGATGAGCTTGGAACTGACCAGGTCAGGATCAAGGTCGACTTTGACCCCATAAGGTCAACTTTGACCTTATAGTCAAAAACCTCAGGATCCTGACCCAGAATGCTTAGGAAATGCAGATTGGAGTGACAATCAGGGACAGATAGAAGCAGAATGAGGAGAACAAGTATGATTTGAGCAAAGAGTTGATTCAAGGTGCTTGACATGACCCAAACCACTCACTCAGAGGGATAAACATTCTTAACATGGAAGTGCTTCCATTTTAAGATGATACACAACTGTAATTTAGTGACCATCTCTTTAGATGCCAGATTCTCTGAGCTACCACTATCAATGATTACCTTCCAAACTTTATCAGAAACTCTACATCTGGTCTTGAACAAACTTTTCCTTACCGAATCTTCCTTTTTTCTTTCATTCCACGGTGCTCTCCTTACCATCAGGTTACTTTCTATAATACCCCAAAAATGGGCTATAGGTTCATTAACCTCCTACATCAACAAATTGAACGAAATTGACATCAAAGTCCTAGCCTAAGGCACATCTATGCATCATCGAATCATAATTGATTATCCTAAATTCTACATCGAGGAATATTCCTAGCAATATTCCTATTTATCTTGATTATCTTTAATTTAATGATTATTTGGCAATAAATCACATTTATCCTAAAGTTGATTAATTGAATATGATAAATATTTAATTAATTGATTTAATTCTGCCACTTAATTATTTAATTGAATTTAATTATATTTATTCCTAAGTATTATTATTTAAATTTGACAATAAATCAAAATTCCTATCATTAATTGATTAAATTCTTATTTAATTAGTTAAAGCAAGTTGTCATATTTAATGATATTATTTTTGAATAAAAATTTGATTTTAATGATTGATTAACCCATAAATCAATTGTTTTAATTTTAAAATCAGTTAAGTTGACAATAAATCACTTTATTTATTTATTAATTCATAATTATCCATGTGCACATTCAAAGGGCAGTTAAACTCCAAATCAGAAAATCAATGCAAGTTATTGACTTTTTGGAACTCAACATCATTTTTGAGTTCAAAGTTAATCGAAAACTTCTAATTTGAGTTAAAAAGCTATTTTTGCATGATTTGCATCATTTTTGTGAATTAATTATCTTTTGTTTTTGAAAACTCAAAAATCAACCCGAGTTTATCAAGAGTGATTTATGGCTTTTTCCATGCACCTCCAAAGCCCTAGATTTCTATAAAATCAAGGCTTTAGCTCCTCATTTGGGATCCATGAATTTGCATCCTCACACTGTTGAATTGGAGACTGAAGAATCATCTTTGCAAATCCAAGTTGTTGTGAGATCTTCCTTATTTTGAGAATTGCATATCATTTAGCATAGATTCATATCATTGTTAGATCAATTCATAGCATATCAATTTTCATCTAGCTTAGATTCATGTCAGATTTTTCATTCATAATTACACGAAAAACACAAAAAAATAGATTAATTTGCATCTAATTTCATATTTATATTTTGCATTCAAATCCTTCATTTACGTGTTGTCAAGGTCACTAGTCTCGATTCCAATCTGAGAACATCATACTCGCACCTATTAGAAGGCAGTAAATTTCCTAGTTAGTTTATTTTTCAATTCATTGCAGATTTCATTTTTGCTAACCTCTAATGTTTTACTGAAGTGTTGTGTCTACAGATTAGGTACAATTTTCACACACATACTTTCCTTCTCAGGTTCATTTAGTGACTCTTCTTGCACCAATGTATTTCTACTGTTACCAGCCTTCTTAGTTACTTGTGTACATTCAAATGACCTATGTCCTTCTTCTCCATAATTATAACAAGTTCCTCAGAAACTTCCTCTTCTATAACCACCTCGGTAGTTACTGCCTCTACCTCTAAATGAACTTTCACCTTTCCACTTGGTCTTGCCTTTGTCTAGATTTGTCTTCTCAGGTTTAGATATACCATTTTCACCATTAGATCTACCTCTTCCTCTAGGAAATCTACCACCTCGACCTCTCTATCTTTGATCATGTCTCTTGTTCAATTTCTCCTTGACTTTCAATGCAAATTGATAAGCCTCTTCAATGCTTTCCAACTTAACCAAGCTGATCTCCTCTTGGATGGAAACTCTCAAACCATTCAGGTATCTACCAATTCTTTCCACATCATCTTCATCATGTCCATATCTAATATCTAGTCTATAGAATTACTTAGTATACTCTTTTACCGAGCTCTCTTTCTGCTTCAAATTTTGCATTCGCCTAACTAGGTTAATCTGATAATGACAAGGTAAGAATTTTCCTTTCAATTTATTTACCATCTTATTCCATACCTTGATTTTGTCTTTGCCTTTCCTCTTCCAATCCAATTGCAGGTGTTCCCACCATAAGGATGCATGACTCTTCAACTTAGTGCTTGCAATCTTCACCTTCTTATCTTCAGATATGTTTTCATATTCAAAATACTTCTCTATCTCAGTGATCCAGTCCACCAATTGATCAGAATCCAATTTTTCACCATACTCAAGAGGATTGAAATGTGGTGTAGACTTCAAACTTGTCAAAGCATTCAAAAATATTTCCTCACCCTGATCCATAACAGGTGCAGGTTCTGCATTTTCCTGTTCTTCTTCAACTTCATCATCACTAACATCTTCAAGATGTCTACCTCTTCTTTGGGTTGTTTCAACTACTTCTAGCCTTGTAGCAATCTGCCTTAGCATATCTACCAATCCCAGATTTGCATCTCACTTCCCACGAACCATCTTGACAACCCTCTACAATTATAGGTCAGATCGCAATATGCTACCCCACAACAATCAACTAGGGCTTTAAGAGGAACCATCAAACCTAGATTTGCAAACCTAGATCAAGATCTCACCTTTCTCTAATACCACCTGATGCAAGGTAGGGGACACGAGGGGCCAAAGGAAACTAGCCAACTACCGACTAACTCGGCCAAAGAAGAAACTAAGCAACATAGAAAACTTCAAACATATTTTTGGTGACACAAGATTGCCAAGGACTCAAGATGCTCCTACATCATTCGGGCTGGTAGTAAGTACCCATTTTAACAATAGCTTTCTTCTCTTCCTCATCTCTTACAAAATCATTGACGATAGTGTCAGAGATTTTGCGGTCCCTATAGAATTTTTTTCCTACAATGGGGATACTCATGACTTTTGAGATGACCTCCTCAGTGACTGTGAAATTCTTTCCCTCTATCTCCATGCTCCCTCCATTCCAGCTTTTCACAAAAATATTAGTGACCACTTGCTTGCTTCCATGTAACCTTTCAATAAAGGTTGTGATTTCCCCTTTTTGCAGAGCATTCCAAACCTTAGTGCATCTCTTCCAGTTCACAGATTCATTCATGAGCTCCCTTCTATGTCTTTCCCCTACCATCACTCTGAGATGGATTTGGGCAATTCTCTAGTAAGATTGATAGCTATTGTTCAGATTTTTTCTAGCAATGATCATCCTAATCTTTCTTCTTTTTTTCTTTTGGGAATAGATGTGATTCTTTGGAATGAATACCCAGAAAGAATGTGAAAGGTACGCATAGTTATTAGCCTTTTTGTCCCTCCAGTACTTTCCATTTATGGAATGGCACATCCAATAATCCACATTATAATTCATTATTATCATTAATGATTCCCTCCTTTCCTTGGTATTGTCCCTCTTGACTAAATCCTTCACCTCACGAGGGAAATATCCATTGTGATGCCACCTCATCATTTCTTCCTTTTTAATTGCCAAGTTGGAAAACTAGTCAACTACATGGTTGGCTTCCATATGCACATGGGATATGTGAACCTCTTAAAAAAAAATTAAGAGGGCCTGTGTTTCTTCTATCATATTGGAAATAGTCCATGAAGGGGAATGATTGAGTTTTAAATAGTTAATGATGTTCTTGGAGTCTCCTTCGAGCCACAGATTTTTGACCCCTATGTCATGGGAAAGTTATGTGACTTGGAGGGCCACACTCTCTTCAGCAAAGTGGTTTTTTTTTAGCCAAGAGATAAGATGATAGCAGTGGACCCAAAACCATAACAATTCTTGATCACACCTCCACTGCTCACCATGCCAGGATTCCCTTTGGCTGCACCATCAAAGTTTTCTTTGGACCAACCTTCTAGGGGAAAGCTCCAGGTGCAATTTTATCTTTTCTCCTTGTTGCTCGTAGGGATAGTAGGCTGGACCTTTCCTACAAAATGGTTAGAGCCACCACAGAAATAAAATTTTTCTTTCACAACAAAGTGGATCTTTTCAAAGATAATTTTGGGTGGAGTAGAACTATCTCAGAAGATGTGATTATTGCATTCTTTCCAAACTTCCCAACAAAAGTGTGGAAGAATCTAGGAGCTAAATAATCAAAATTCAAAATTATTAGAGGAGAAAACCCATTGAGAAAAAAATTCTTTGAAAGATAGGGGAAAGCACCAGGATAAATCCAAAGCAAAAAGGAGAAGTTGCCAAATTTTACTTACAAAAGAGTAGTGAATAAATATGTGATCCACTAATTCAACATGGAATCTAGAGAGCACACACCTGTTGGGGTTCTAGAAACCTCTCATCATAAGATTATCTACCATAAGAATGCGATTCTGAAGCAACATCTAGAAGAAGATGTTGATTTTCAGGGTAAGGCCAGGGAGCCAGGCTTTAGCCCAAAGAGGATTGGCTTCCTGAATCTAAGGAAACTCTGAGGAATAGGCAGAGGCCACCATGAAGATCCCATTTAGAGATCCTTACCAAATTAGCTCATCCTAGGCAGAGGACACGGAGACCACATTAAGGGAAATCATGAGAGGAATCAGGTCCTGAGACACTTGGGAGAGGTCTACACAAGCATTGTCCATTCTGTAGTTACTGACTTGGCAACCATAGATGTGGGTGCATTCCTCCATCCAGATATTGAAATGCTCACAATATCTCAAGAAACCCAACTAAAGCTAGTTATCATTCTAGAAGTTAATGGATTGGACATTCCCTATCTTCAATTTTGCCTTGGACTTGGCCACATCCTTACGATTGAGGAAACCATTCCACATAAAAGATCCTTTCAGTGAATCAATCTCTTCGAAGAAAAGTTTTATTAAATATTTAGTGAGATACTTATCTTCAAAAGTATCATGCCATTCCCCAGTGCCATTGAAGATGCACCATACTTGTTTAGCTTGGAGAGATTTGTTGAAAGGTGTGATTCTCCTTATCCCTAGGCCACCAACATGCATAGGGCAACAAAATTTTTCCTAGGCTATTAGAGGGAGTCTCTTATGATCTTCAGTTCTAGACTAGAGAAATATTCTCTGAATTCTTTCCATGGCCTCCGCAACTTTAGCCGAAATGAAAAAGAGGCTTAATGCATAAGTACAGAGGTTTTGCAGAGTTGATTTTACCAATTGGATTTTTCCTGCCTAAATGAGGGAGACCCCTTTCCAAGCAACCAACTTCCTATTGAATCTGTCTATTAATTTTTTCTAGAATGCTTTCAGTGGTTTAACACTTAAAGGTAGACCCAGATAATTGGTTGGGAGAGACTTGATACTACAACCCATGATGTTCTCTATTCTCCTTTATCTCCCATCAGGAATGTTAATGAAGTAGATAGAGCTTTTATTCTAGTTTACAGATTGGCCTATCGCTTTGGTGTAGGAATTGAGAAGATGCTTCACCACTTTGGCTTCTCCCACCGGAGCCTCACCTCCTAAAATGGTGTCATCAATGAATTGCTAGTGAGAGAAGACATAGGTCTTGGATGACGGTTTTAAACCTTTCAAAGCCCTTGAACTCCTAGAGTGAGATATGAGCCTTTCAAGGCATTCTGCAAGAAAGATAAAAAGAATAGGAGACATAGGATCCCCTTGTCTCAGACCCCTAGTGGGTTTGAAAAAGGTCAATGGAGAACTATTGACCAAAATTGCTAGAGAGGGAGTAGAGATGATTTGCTGGATGATCTTGCAGGAGTGAGAATTGAAGCTGAAGGCATGAAGAACCCTGTGTAGGAACTACCAGTCAACTAGATCATAGGCCTTGGAGAGGTCAAGCTTGAGGAGAAATCCTTACCTTTTTCCTACTTCTAAGGAATGAATCACTTCGTGCACCACCATGATGGAATCCAAAATCTTTCTACCAGGCACAAAACCAGACTACTGCGACACAATCAAGGGGGGGAGAGCTTTAAGAATTCTCAAGGTAATAAATTTGGAGATGATCTTGAAGAAGGAATTGCATAGACTAATGGGTCTGAAGAGCTCCATCGAATCTGACCCCGTGGTCTTAGGATTAAGCACCAAAAAAGTGGCGTTAAGTTCTTTGAGGATATTTTTCAAGCCAAAGAATTCTCGCACTGCTTTGACCACATCATTTTTCACCATGTCCTAGAAAAGATGAAAAAAGAACATCGGGAAGCCATCAAGACTAGGGGCTTTATCACCTAGAAGAGAGTCCAGGGATTTCTTGACTTCAACCATGTCCGTGATAGAAGAAAAGGCTTTTTTTTGGCCTTCAGTGATGATTTTAGGAATATTGTTTAGAAGTGTATCCTGATCCTCCTTCGACTTCTCTAGATATTTAGACAAGAGAGAAGAGTAGAAGGCAATAACTTCCTCCGCTATGTCCTTTCACTCTTGCAATATCTGATCTCCCTTCTTAATTCTTCTTATTCTATTAGTAGCTTTGTGTCTCATATTGGAGTTGATGAGAAAACAACCCACAACTCCCAAGAACACCTGCATGCAAACACTTGTCACAGAAAGAGAGAGAAGAAGCAAGAAGCTATGAAGGCCTAAATGCATTGATCCATGAGAGATGAGAAATCATTCTTGATGTGCAAAAAAAAAAGTTGAAATTCAATAATAAATAATTTCTTACACAATCTGTTGTGAAAACAAAGGAGATTAATCCTTATAAAAGGAAATCTGAAAATCTAAAAAGGTAAAACCTAGGTTACAGAATAATAATTAATAAAATAATTAATTATTATATGTCTAAAGTTTATCTTAAGTAGAAAGAGATAATAAATGACTTAATAATTAAATCAATATGATTCAATTAATAAGCAAACAACTTATTACTATAACATCCCCCCTTAAGATGAACCTTGGGAGAAGCTAAAAACCTAGAAAGAACTACTGAAAGAAAATGGGTCCCATAAACAAAGGCTTGATCAGGTACCCAAGTACAAAAAAGAGTCTCTATAAAGTGGATAAATAGAGAAAACCGCATGGGAAAAACTCTACTCTAAAAGGAGACAAAGACTAGTCTGAAGGACTAAAAAAGCCTCCAAAACTAGGAATGTTCTAGAAAATAGGAACAAAGATGAACATGTACAACATCACTGAAGCAATAAGTTGCAAACTCTATCAAGAAGTAATTGATGATCTAAAGATCCTCCACTAAAATATGACCAGGTAGAGAAGACTGTAATCTACATGAGTTCTTTCAAATGACACTACTCGAATCAGGAGTCAAACAAAGGAAAACAACTGAAGTCGAAGATACAAAATACTGTAATCTACACGAGTGCCCTCAAATGACACTACTCAAATCAGGAGGCAAACAAAGGAAAACACCTGAACTCAAAAATATAGATGGCATAAAAACACCAAAAGTCTAAAGAGCTTATCAATCAAAGCTTAAAGAGTGCATCCAAAATAGGAAAGAAAGAGTGTCCATATGGTAAATGATTCATCTCACTAGAATGCATAGGTACCCAGCCATTGCATCTGCCTAGGACATAGAATCAAATAATGAATACATGGCTCACACTATCGAACCAAGGAAGTAGTAGAACCAACAATAGAAACCCCCCCATAATGTTGACAAGGGAGTAATGACAGGTGCACTGAAAAGATTGTCCAATATGAACTGCATGATACCAAGAACATCGAAGGTGAAGAGAGAGTACAAACACAAATAAAGATACCTAAGGCTAATGTTATTAGAGGAACACTCGCATGATAAAATTAGATGGAAAACAAAGGAAAACATCAAACCCCCTTTGCACTTTATAATGGAGTGCAAGTATATAGAGCATGAACATGTGAAAGATCCCATACATGCAATAGAAAGGAACTTTATCTCAATGTGTGTGCATAAAAGAATGCTACAAAATTGAAGTATACACTACTTAAAGAAGACCAAAGACTTCTGAAACAAAAGAACAACCTAAGATGAGCCATCCCTCAAAGGGAAGAGATCCCAGGACCTAAAACAACCAAGATATCCACCAAATTGCAGAAATGCAAGAATATGAATAAAATGTATTTGGAGTAGAATCTAGAGAAATGACTCATAGCACTAGAAATCTCTCAGAACAAGCTTTCCAATGATATCTCACTTTCTCAAAACGGAGTCTGGATGCGCAAGATAGAGCTTCTAGAGTGCAAAACTGAACATTTGGCTTTGACAATAATAAAAATCATAAAAAAAGAAAAATCAGAAATTCAAACCTCCAGATATGGATAGATCTCAGAACTAGCTTTCCGATGATATCTGTGTGTGTGTATTCTTAACACTTTCATGAAATTAAGATCAATTAGCAACAATTCAAAGTAAGTAAAAAGAAAATCTAACTAAGAATTGAAACTAAAATCTATAACATCTCATGGTTCTCTAGAAAGATGTGGTAAGTGAAGCTCTCAACTCAATCTCCACTAGTGACACTTCTAAAATCAGAAAAATATGCTTCTACTAATGCTTATTCTATCTCAAAGTGATACAAAAATAATTCAAATTGCTCAAATGCTCTTGAAATGCTCTCAAATTGACTATAATAACAATGCTTTGCAAATGAATTTCTAAGATATGTTATGCTCTCAAATTGCCTCATATTTATAGTAAATTCCCAAGGGTAGGGGGTGGATTGAAGTAATCATGATTAACCCTTGGTTGAGTCAAATACTTTGCATTGTTTTCAAATGGGGGGACAATTTAAATGTTTGTCTCAAAGCTTTGGACAGAAGGACAAAATTGAGTGGATGAGATTGAAAGATTGAAATGAGTGATTGAGATTCATCCTTTTTGAGTGATTTGTGTCTTTTTGTCCTTAATTCTCATTGGTTGCTCAACTTTGTTGAAAGATATTAGGATTAATTAAATTCAATTAATTAATTAAATTTAGCCATGTAAGGGAATAGGTTCATTTTGATTTTTGATTTAACAACTATACAATTAATTGATTAAAATCAATTATGTAGTGTTTTTCACCCCTTTAAGCTTTGATTTAATTATTTAACATCATTATTTGATTTTTCCTTTTCTTTAATTGATTTTGTCCAATTTGATTTAGTAAATTTTCATTTTGATTGATTTGATCCATTTTAATTGATTTAATGCATTTTTGTGATTTCTTGCAATTTAAAAGCACTTGCCCATTTTTTAGTGTCTACAAATGCCCCTCTTTGAATTGATGTGTGAAGAACATTGATTCAAAGATTATTTTGATTCTTGGCCACTTTTTATGTCCTGATTGCTGATTTGTTGATATGCCAAAAAGAATTGATATGCTGTCTAATATGATGTTTGATAATGTCACTCTGATACGTGCCTCTCTTGATATGATACTGATTTGATTGATAAAATGATATGCCCCACTGTTAATGATTCAAAAGTTTTTATGCCCCAAATTTCATATGATGTTTAATGCCAATTTATACTCTGATGCCCCCTCAAAAATAAAATATATTGATTGTTTGATTTGAAATTTGATTAATTAATTGATTTATTGAATATGTTTTCATTTCTGAAAAATCTTGATAATATGCTCTGATTCAAGAATGTGCCCTAATTGATTTGATAGGTTAATATAGGTCAAAGGCTAAATTTCACCTCTAAAATTAGGTCAACTTAGCTTAAATAGATTGAAAAACCTTGATTTGCTATTCATTTGCACTTTTGACTTTGGTGATTTTTTCTCTGATCTTGTGGTGATTTGCACAATGGTTGTCCCAATCAGAGAGCATCGGTTCGAGAGGCATCAATGTTATCGGAGACCTCCTGACTATGGACCTCCAGTGAGTCATTTTTAACTTCCTTGTTGCATTTATTGCATCTTTTTTATGTCATCAATGTTTTGATTTTGCAAATTCAGGCTTAGGAAAGTTTTAATGTCACTTGAGCCTGTAAAATGTCACATCCGCGCTTTTTACTCATGCCTCCGCATAGTAAACTGTCACCTAGCAAATTTTTGTTCTCACCTTAGAATAAAATGGTTCCACATAAGCTTAGGGTTTGAATGGCTATTTGCATATATTTTTCTACATATGAAACCCTAGCATTTTGTTATCACCTAGGCTTGATTCATTGTCGCCTAGCATTGTAAAGTGTCACGTAATATATGAATTATCGCTTAAGACAAGTAAAGTGTCGCCTACCAACTTTTCTGCACTACTTAAGAAGAAATGTCACGTGGTGTGTGTAAAATCATGCCTAAGGAATTTTTGAAAAATTTTCACGTGTACTTGATTTTTTTCTGATGAAAAATTTGATAACTCCAGATGATTGATTCTAATTATAAGATTAGGTCTGTTGCATTTAAACAAAACAATTGATTAGGATATTAGTGTAGTGGTACCAATGAATGTGATTTGTCAATCTGATAGGATAAAAACTTCATAGGATAAATCAATCAGTGTGAAAACTGATATGATTGATGCAAATACTTCATTCTCAGGACACAGAGACATGAACAAATGGTACTGGGTGTGATTGCTTGATACTTTTGATAGAACTAATTGACTTTAGATAATTCCTTGATATGGTATACTAATATGATTCCTTTGTTTTTCCAAATAGGCACACTTTCCTATTCTTTACATACAGTCAGTGGCATCATGGGTCATTGACCTTGGTTAGGCACTTACTCCTGCTGAGTATCATGTCATTGAGATATGTGGTCTGAGATTTCTACTTGATATCCCATGGTTTCAGCTGAACCATGGTCTATTGACTGCTGTGGCAGAGAGATGGAACTCCGACCACAATACCTTCCATCTTCCCTTTGGGGAGATGATGATCATGCCAAAGGATGTGTATAGATTGCTACACATTCCATGCTGAGGTGAGTTGGTTTATTATGATTCCATTTATGATAGTACTGTCTACCGACGAGTGTTCAGGGATAAAACTATAGATGATGATACTATCACTTGGCCATAGTTTTCTTTGTTTCTAACATTACCAGTGGTGCTTGGTGCCCTTATCAGTGGTCTACTTCTTCCCGACTAGAGAGGTCATGGTTTTTCAGTTGGATGGGGTAGGATCCTAGAGGATTTACTTGCTCAGCCTTGATGCTTTGATTGGGGTTCATGTGTTCTTTCATATTTGTATCATGATTTGCATGAGGTTGTCTATAGAGAGAGCTCCTCATTATTGCAAGTGCAATGGTTCTTCAATTGTGGGTATGGGAGCACCTTCCCATTACTAGGCCTATTTCAAATAGGATTTAGTGCCAGGGATTTCCATATGCTTTTCTATATAGCGGCATGGTTGTCCAGCATCATTTGGGCCAATTGGAGTATTGGCGTCGAGTGATTGACGATCTCAATTAGGTTCAGTGGTGACCCTATATTGGTTGTGAGTGCTGGAGGGAGGACCAGGATGAGCTTCCCTATATGTTCAATCCTCAATGGATGATCGACAAGGATACTACTACTATTGAGTGATTTTGTTTTGGCCGAGTATCTCACTAGTATGGTAGAGTATAGGATATGCCATAGGGTGCAGCTTTATATGCTCATGTACAAGCAGAGTGATCTATGTGGTGTCCTTTGATTGATTACCAATTCACATGTGATTAGATTGATGGTATGGCATATTGTAGATGGAAGATGCTTGCAGGTGTTGCAGATAGTGGGATGTCCCATAATTATTGAGACTGGTGGTCTCATAATAGGTTTCCTCATTTTACTAATCTAGCAGAGCCTATCCCAGGTCGGGAGGAGAGAGGTGATGGTGGCAGTGGTGATGATGGTGGTGGTGGTGGTGGTGGGAGATGTTATAGACGATGAGGATAGATAGCTCCTCAGGGTATTGGTAGGGCATAAGATGGACCATGGGTGAGAGGTGGGCACACCTGGAATAGAGCTAGAGCTAGAGGACATGATGATGCAATTGAGGTACGTCCTAGAGCAACAGAGGATAGACAGTATAAAACTCATCGACAATAGAGACAACAGAGAAAGGATCATATAGATGCTATTAGACAGATTCCTGGTGGATTGGATCCCTTGGTTTAGTTACAGAGGGTTGCTTTAGCACAGCAGGATTAGGTTCTGGCACAACAGGTGCCTCCACAGGTTCAGCAGGTTCCTCCACAGGTGCAGTAGTCACAGGATATGGGATAGAGTTCATAGTCTGCTCCTAGCATTGATACTTTTAGCATGAGATATGCAGTCATTGAGGACAAAGGTGTCTATTGTTGTTGGTCGATTAGATCAAGTTTCTACTTTGATGCAGCAGTTCATGACAGTGATGATTCAGAGACCTAGTGTAGCGAGCACTTCTTAGGCTCCTCCTTCACAGGATGACAAAGGTCTAGATGGATCAGGTGTTGGTGATGGATCGGGTGGTGCTATGGGCTCTTGATGATTGATGATAAATCTACTCTTGATGATGTTCTGTGTATCATGTTTCATGTTGTTTTATTGATCGGAACATTGGATGTATCAGTTTCATGACATTGTATCTTGATATACTGATTTGATGGATCATTGATGTTGATGGACCCTTTGATGAGTTTTATATGATGATATACTTTCTTGATTCTCTTGATGAGTTTGTTATGAGATTATCTTTTTATGTAGCCATATGATGTTTACTATGCATTTACTTTGATTTATGCTATGGATGCAGTTATCTTATTTTACAATATAGATAAATGAATGCAATAATGGATGAATTTTGACATGTTTTTTGTTTTTCCATGTATGGATGCAAAATGTTTTTTAAAGTATCGATATGAATGCCCCTATGTTTTTGATTTTTCTGATTTTGAATGTATGCAATGCTATCCTTAATTATATGTATGCAAATGATGTATGAGCAATGAATCTTTTCTTTCTTTTATGATGTATGGATAATGATTAATGATTAATTTTAGGCATGAATGCAAAAGATAATTTCATCTTCTTTCTTGATTGATATCAAGAGTAAGACGTTTGATTGAACCCCTCATTTCTGTTGATGTTTTGACTAACCAAGATTTTAATTTACCCCCTTGTCCTTGGAAAATTAACCATAAACAAATGCACTTAATCTAACAGGAAAAATGCAATTAATCTAACATGATAATGCAATGCAATGTAGCTAAGTGTCACTAGTTTTTTAGCAAAGAAATGCCATAGAGATAAATTTTCATCATTGAGCATTTGGGGACCGGAAAAGCAAGTACAATCATCACTGACCACATCATGATGATATGAATACCACTTTTTATCACTTTTGGTAACCTCTTTTGGAACTGCTACAACCCTCACTAGTTGGATGACCAAACTATGGGAGTATGAATACCGGTTTCAATGGATTAAATGTTGCAAGTGAATTTTGGTATTAAGCTATGGATGATCTAAATAGCTAAGGTATCCATTTGCGTAAACAAGAAAAGGTCAATCCTTCCTCTTATGTAATAGTCCTCGATGGTTCTTTGATGACCATGTCGTTAAATGAATTCTCATAAGGTGATGAATCTTCCTTAAAATAGTCACTCAAAGGAAAGAAAATATCATGTCTCTATCATGGCCAATCTAGTCAAAACATCATCGATTAGCTAAAAAGATGTGATAAAAGTCAAGTTCATAAAGATTATCAAAATAAAGCTTCAAGTGTTTTGCATCGTATCCTGATTTTCAAGAAAAATTTCCAAGCATTCTGATCTTTAAAAGTGTTTGTCAATTTTTAATCCCAAATAATAAAGTCAATGAAGGCTCATGGATCAAGTTGTAGGATCAAAATACTTGGATATGAAAATTGATATCCATCAAAGGTTCAATAAACTTTTCCTCTTCTAAAGCTCTAATAAGTCTCTCTTTGATGTGACTGATTGTAGCACTATTGAATCCATTTGGTACCAAATTTCCAATCCTTTCCTACCCCCAAGTGATAAATGTGATCATGTGATAAACTTAGGGCTATAGGAAATGCAACAATGTGCTTGAAAGGCTTTATTATGACTATGCACAAATGACAGATGCAATGACAATTTTACAAATGAGATGATGGAAATGAAATATGTACACATGTGACTTGGAAAGAAAGACTTTAGGGAATAAAAGGCAATTGTTTATCAATTTTTCACCCTTTGGATTTTTTTCCTTTTTATCTTTTTCATTTTTTTTGCTACCAAGGTGCCTATTGCTAGGTTTTCACCAAGGCACTTTTTCTCCTTTTTCCTTTTTTTTTCAAATGGTTTTGGTATTTTCAAGATCTCTTTGACTATGTACAATAAATATGATGCTCCTCATCTGATACTGTTTATACTCTTTCATCTCCCTTATGTATAGAACCTCTTTAGATGAATGCTATTGATAGGCTCTTGTTGTTCTTCTCCTTCACAATCGGCTAACTTATAAGTTCCCATTCCAGATGAAGCAACAATGATGAATGAACCAAGCCAATTAGCCTCCCATTTTCCTTTATTTTCTCTTTCAACTTGATTCTTTGGGTTTTCTCTCAACATTAAGTCTCCTACTTGAAAGACTCTTGGTTTGATATGCTTATTGTAATTCCTTGAGATTCTATTTTGATACACTTTCAAGTGTTCATATGCTTGGGTTTGGTGTTCCTCCAACAATTTCAATTGTTAAAGTTGGGAAACTTTGTAATTCTCATCTGTTATTAGGCCTTGCAATGATACTCGTAAAGATGGGATTTCAACCTCCAAAGGTAGAACAGCTTCAGCTCCATAGACTAAAGAAAATGGTGTAGCTCCCATAGGTGTTCTAATGCTTATACTATAGGCCCATAATGCTGGATTGATTTGCACATGCCAATCTCTTCCTGATTTATTTACCAATCTTTTCAAAATTTTGAGAATATTCTTGTTTGTAGCTTCGGCTTGTCCATTTCCTTGAGGATAATAAATGGATGACAAGTGATGAGTGATATGAAATGTAGCACAAAGCTCATCCACATCTTTGTTTTTGAATTGATTTCCATTGTCTATGATTATGGCATGAGGAATACCATATCTGCAAATGATGTGATTCAAGATGAACATTAAAATTTGTTTACCCATGGCTGTGATCAAAGGAACCACTTATACCCACTTAGTGAAATACTCCGTTGCGGTTATGATGTACTTGTGCCCATTTGAAGAAGGTGGATAGATTACCCCAATCAAGTCAAATCCCCATTGATAGAATGGCCATGGTGTAACAAAGGGATGTAACTCTTGTGCCGGTATATGTATCATGTCGCCATGATATTGACACTTGCTACATTTTTTGACAAAGTGACATGCATCTTTCTCTAATGTTTTCCAGAAGTACCCTAAGCGAAGGATCTTCTTGGCTAGGTTTAAACCACTTGAGTGTGACCCACAAATGCCTTCATGAACCTCATGTAAAGCTAACTTAGACTCTTCTTCCTCTAGAAATCTAAGTAATGTCCCGTCAAGACCCTTATGATACAATGTTTTTGAAAGGATTATGTAACGGGCTGATTGGCGTATGAAATTTCATTTTTGGGCTCATGATTGGTCTAAAGGTAACACTTGGTCTTTGAGATATGTATAGATGGGACCATACCAAGGTGAGTCATGTCCATGAAGTAGGGCAACAATTTGGGTTTCGGGAAGGTTGAATGCCGGTTTCACCAACTCTTCCACCAAGAACTCGTACTTCTCATTCTAATCTAGTTTTTGTAATAAGGAAGCCAAGGTGGCCATTGCATCAGCTACTCTATTTTTCTCTCTCAGAATCTACTCAAAAGTGATCAAGGAAAAGTACTTCTTCCATCCATCAATAATGGTTTTATATGGCATTAATTTTTCATCTTTGGTATTATACTCATCATTAACTTGATTGATTATTAATTGTGAGTCTCCATATACTTGTAGCTCAGTGATGTTCCATTCTAAAGCCATTTTAATGCCAATGACTAGAGCCTCATATTATGCTATGTTGTTTGTGCATGGGAACAAGAGCTTGTAGGACTTGGGAATGGTGTACCCTTGAGGGGTAATCAATAATATGCTAGCCCCAGAACCTCCTTGTGTATATGAGACATCGAAGTACAACTTCAGCTAAGTGATCTGCTATCACTTGTCCTTTTATTGCCTTTCTATCCACATACTCAATGTTGAACTCACTTAATATCATGACCTATTTTTCTATCCTACCCGTTAAGGCAATTTTGCTTAGCAAGTACTTTAGAGGATCAATTTTTGCAATTAGTTTCACCTTATGCATCAACATATAATGTCTCAATTTTTGTGATGCAAAGACAACTACTAGACATGCTCTTTCCATGAATGTATAGTTAAGTTCGTACTTGATCAATGTTCTACTCAAATAGTAGATTTTTCTTTCCTTCCCTTGCTCATCTTCTTGCACCAAAAGAACTCCTAGAGAACTCTCGGTAGTGGATATATACAACAAAAATGGTTTTCACTTGATTAGTGGCATTAGGATTGGTGGATTTATTAGATAAGTCTTCAACAAGGTGAATGCTTGATCACACTCCTCATCCCACATGAAAATGGTGCCTTTGTGTAATAACCTTGTGAATGAATGACATTTTTCAGCCAATTGAGAAATGAATCTTCTTATGGATTGTATCTTGCCTTGCAAAGACCTCATTTGGCTTATGTTCTTTGGAATCTCCATATCCATTATGGCTTGGAATTTTTTTGGATCCACTTCAATCCCTTTTGCTGATACTATGTATCCTAACAATTTGCTCGATTGAACACCGAAGGCACATTTCTTAGGATTAAGCCTCACTTTGAACTGTTCTAACCAAATGAATATCTTTTTCAAAATTTGTAGGTGATCTTCTCTTTTGTGGGACTTTGCCAATATGTTGTCCATGTAATCCTCTAGAAAGGTGTGCATCATGTCATGGAAAATCGTGGTCATTGCCCTTTGATATGTGGCTCTGACATTTTTAAGGCCGAAGGACATGACATTCCAACAAAATGTACCCCAAGGGCATGTAAAGGCAGTCTTCTCTTGGTCCTCAGGTGCAATTTTTATTTGATTGTAGCCATTGAAACCATCCATCAATGAGTACATGGAGTGACCCACAGTCAAGTCCACTATGGCATCTATGCTCTGAAGTGGGAAATCATCCTTAGGACATGCGAGATTCAAGTCTCTAAAATCTATGCATACACGAATGGATTTTTCATGCTTTGTGACTAGTACAATATTAGATATCCATTTAGCATAGGCTATTGCTCTTATAAATCCCACCTTCAACAATTTTTCCAATTTCGCCTTTACTAAGAGAGCTACATGTGGGTGCATTTTTCTCAACTTTTGCTTTAGGGGCTTAACCCTTGGTCAACATTCAAATGGTGCATTATGAATTTGGGATCCAAGCCGAGCATGTCGGCATATGACCATGCAAAGTTCACTTGTTCTTGGAAGAAATTGATAAAATCCTTTCTTTCTAAAGGTGTAAGTGACGTTGCCAAGTGTATAAATTTTGGATCCAATTCGATCCCAATGTTGACCTTTTCTGTTAGCTCTATGAGAATGGGTGACCTTTCCTCCTCATGTTTGGGTAGGGTATCCAATCTCTCTTCCTTTGGTGCCACAGGTGGGTTTTCACCATAGGAAACATCTTTTATCTTTACTTTTTTTGGTTCTACTGCTGCCACATAGTGGTTTTCATCACTAGAACTTTTCATTTTTTATTTTTTTTCATTTTTTTCTTTTGATTAAGAGATTGGACCCCCGCTGTTCTCATCATGTCCATATCAAATTTGTTGGTGAAAGAGGGTTCAACTGTATTAAGGTATTGGCTCATTGCTTGGTCATTTGAAAAATAAAGTAAGTCACTTGGCTCGATTTGGTCCCAATCAATAAGGTCAGGCCGTATCAAGGATAATGAGTCTTTAGGCAAGTTGTCATCGATTGGGTTCATGGCCATGACTTTGTTGGAGGGTTCATACATTGTATCATTTAAGTCTATGACGTGAGCTTCCTCTAGATGGTCCATGGAAGAAGGATCAAAATCCTCTTCACTTGAGTCCTCTTCGACCTCTACGGGAAATAGCATGGGAAAAACCATGAGTGGATTAAAACTAACGTTTGAATCTCCCTCCTCTGAAGGTATCCGAAATGTATCTATCCATGGCAGATTGGTAGGTGCTCATCCTATGTTGAGGTCTTGTATATTAGATCCTTCATTGTCTTGAGTTTCTTGCCTTGGAATCTTTGCATAAGTATGTATTGTGACTATCTCCTTATCATGACATGATTCATCAAATAGGGTGTCCCACTCATAATCTCATGAATCATCACTATCACCATCGGATTCCACCGTGTTCACTTAAGGATAGAAATCATGCATTGGGCTAGAGCTTTCTCCTTTGTATTGGTAGACTACCTCTGATCTCTCTTCTTTTGCCCTCCAAGAAGGTTCAATGGGCTCTAGTAAACCTCTATTTCATTTGCCTAAGGGTCCTCTTCCCTTGTATCCGATTTTTTGCATTATCTCAAATCCTTTCCCATAGTGATTAGTTTAAATGTTAATATGTTGAATCCTTTCTATGGGAATATTTGAGGTATCCTCTTCATCTTGATAAAGCCATTGAATAACTTCATCCTCTTCCTTATCAAATGTTTCTTTTTCACTTTCTCTTACAAAGTAAGAGTTATACTTAGGGGGAAGATGTTCTTTTGATGGTTTGCCATGTGTCCTTAGAGATGTGGGTAAGTTAAATAAGGAAACAGAATATTCCCCTACTCCTTTGGAGCTGATTTTGCACTATTTTTCAAATGTATTCATCATCTCACTTATGTGTTGGTAACGGTCTTTCTTAGCTTTATCATTTTCCTCTTTGCTGGGTTTGTAAAGTACTATCTCTAATATAGATGTTAGACCTAAATTTTCATTTGAATTTGGACCCTTATAACTCACTTTTTCCTTTCCTTTATTTGATGTCATTGAGCTAGCTTGAGGAGGGTTTAAAGTAGCGCTTAATGTTAACTTAGGATCATCCTCTTTGATATCTTCAATGGTGGCTCTTTGGATAATTCCTTCATGGTTATGGGGAATAAATAGCTCATGAAGGGGTTTAAGTGCATTGCAATATTGGAACGGATTTGAATCCCCTCCAACCGTGATTTCCTCACCCATGTATGGAAATTTTATACATTGATGGTATGTGGATTGAACTGCTTGCATCTCATGTATCCATGGTCTCCCTAATAAAATTTTATAAGTTATTATCATGTCTAACACTTGGAATTTGGTATCTGTCTTGATAGGTCCCACTTGAATGGGCAATACAATCATGCCTTTTGAGGCTCTTTCAGCTTCATCATAGGCCTTTATGGTGATTCTTTTCATAGGATCTATGCATGACTCGAATAATCCTAGAGATTTAACAAGGCTCAAAGTACAAATGTTAAGGCCAGCTTCCCCATCTATGAGAGCTCTTTTGACTCTATGTCTTTCAATCAAGACCTCTATATGCAATGGTAGATTTTAGGGATGGGTAATAGACATGTCATCATGGTCTGAAAATGAAAGGCAATGAGGTTCCCTACCATGTTTTGAAACTTCTCCTCTTCTAAGTTAGTAGGGACGTTAGTCTCTACTAGAACTTTCTCTAGAATTTCTTTGTGATTTGGAGACAGCTTTAATAGCTCCAAGATAGAGATTTGTGCTAGAGTCTTTTATAGCTGATCTGCCAAACTATACGGTTTTTTTGTTGTAGAAGATTACTTGATCACAATGTTGGGTTGTGGGGGACCAATGGGTTTAGGATCAATCCCTTATAGGGTAATTCTTGAGGTCTACCCCTAGTGATAACATTTGATGTCTCTTTTTGGAGCTGTTCTTTGATCACTATAGCATTCACAACATTGTCATAGGGTGGCACAAAATTGATGTTATTGCTACTTTGTTTCTTTCCATTCGATGATTCACCTTTTCCATGGCTATAGAAGGGTTTTTTGAAAGATGTGTGGTCCTCATTACTTTGGGGCCCTTCAATTGTGATCATGCCACTATCAATCAGATCTTGCACCACATTCTTCAGCTATAAGCAATCATTGGTCATATGCCCTTGAATTCTATGATATTCACAATGGTTATGTTCACTCCACTAGCTGGGTTTATTCTGTGGTTCATAGGGTTGAATGCTAGGTAGATTAATGATGTTGTTAGCAAGGAGAGTCTTTAATTCTTTCTCAAGACGCTCCCCCAAAGGTGTGAAGTTCCTCTTGGGAGTTGGCACCAAGTATTTATCAGATTTGTTACTTCTTTGATTGTTTCATTGATTGCCACTATTCACATTGTTATTGAAAAGTGCCTTTGAGGCCTAATTTGCATTGTTCACCTGATTAGGTGTTCTTGTAAGAGCAAATGGAATCACCTTCAAATTACTAGAATCAACAACCCCATCATTGACTACTCCCTTATTGTTGTTTTTCAACCCATATCGACTATTGCTATTGAACCAACTCTTATTCTGATTGTTGTTATTATTGGAGTTATTGTTGTTGGTTTTATTCTTGTTATCTTTATACAACTTTAATTCTCCACTTTTAACCAACACTTCTTCCATTGTCACTCCGTTTTCAATAAGATCTTGGAAGGTCTTGGGACATTGCATTCTCAACCGGTAGTTCATCTCATTGCTCAAGTTATTGATGAAGATATCCATCTTCTCTTTTTCAAGCACGCACCTAGGATATCTCACAAATACCATCCTCCATCTTTGTAGGAAAATGAGGAATCCTTCTCCATCCTTTTGCTTGGGTATTCTTGGAGTGGTAAAAGTATCATCCAGGAAGGGAAGCTCTTCTCTTAGGTAAGTCTCGTCTACTTGTAATGTTTTTTTGACGTAATAGGATCTAGTAAAAGCAGGCATGAACAAACCACTTGAAAAATTAAGATCCGATCAGGTCCATGGTCAAATCCTTGTGATATTTTTCAAAAATTGTGTAGAACTAGGATTTACGACTGGACTGAATGTTGGAATAGTAAGAACACGAAAAAGGGTATCTGAATATGTGACCAATTTTTTTTGAATCCCTCGATAAATACTCTTTGTTTTCCCTTTTGTGTTTCTGGACATCACTGGCATGAGTGTAGGCATGACTGAAAAGTTAATACGCGTCGACTAGAATTCAATTAGGCGGCACATTGCAGGGTGCTGGTGGCACTTTACCGTTGATAGGCATTTTTCCAATATTGATAGGTGTCACTGAATATATGTCAGGCATGATTTCAAGATTGATACACATTTTTGAAATAGTCATAGGTGTGACTTTACCTCTAATAGGAGATATTTCTTTGTGCATGGGTAGCACTTTGTAGACCAGGTTGTGAATTTTAGATTTAAAACATTGTAAGATCAGGTCTATGAAGTTTTCTCATTTGAAAATGGAATAAAATCACAACACACACATCAATTTTTCATCATGTCCCTAAAACACACTAGAGTGCATATTCTCGATCATTTTCCACAAGTATTACACAAGAAAGAATTCCAAGCAATCTACCTATAGTCAAATTTGGCTTTTAACATTTTGGCTCTATGAGGTAGCTTACTACTTTATCAAGTGTTTATTGAATAACTCCATTCTAACCATGCCAAGTTCTTATACCCCCTTTCGGGTTTCCCACACGCACAAAAGCATGATTTGGCGCAATCCGTGAGGACTACTAGAGGAAGTGAAGAAACTTGTACACAATCTAGCCACTTCCCTTTTAAGGAAAAGTGTATTTATATTATAGTGGGTTGGATATTACCACAACAAAGGTGGTTGTCTCCCACTTGGGTTGTTCCCTCTCACCGGCCTGTTAAGGCAAATTCTCGGGAGGCAGGCCCTCTATTATTCTAGTATGTTCATGTTAAAGCAAGGAAATGGAATTAGGGACAAGTTTTTGGGAATTTGGTTCACCGAAAGGTGAAGAGTATATCCCTAACTTTTCCTTTAGTTCCTAAACACAATTATCTAGGTTCAATTGATTTCACCCACTAACTATAGGGATTTGAATATTTCTACTCTCTTCCACAAAAAAAGGGCTTTGATCTTATGTGCTTAATTCCTCAACCTTTCTTATTAATCAAAAAGTTCAACACCTTTGGCATTTTGATTCACTAGAAGAAGTGAAGAGCATAGGCCTAAATGTTAAACTTCCCAAACAAAGAGAGGTTGTTTGTAATTACTAGATTTTGGAAATGCTTCAATGCCACAATCTAAGGGAAAATATTGACTAGTTTTAAGGCTTACCTCTCCTTGTAGCTAGCATAAGCTAGGGGTATTTTTGAGAGATTTTACCTTGGCAATAGCTCCTTTCCAAATGTGCTTATCCACTAGCAAGTTAGTCAACACAACCAATCACAATAAGGGAAACCAAATTGAAATTGAAGAAGCAAAATTTTATGTATTGAACCTTAAGACCTTATTTGCAAATTTTTGATGAAAACTTGAACTAAGGAGAGAAAATCCAATTGAGAGATAAAAATTTATTCTTGTAAGCTTCAACAATTCTGAGATAATTCTGATATACCTTGTTTTCTTCTTCTTGTGATGTCTCAAGAACGGCTTTGACGTGTGCAATGTTTTCCTTCTTGACCTTCTTAGCCAAAGCCTTATTTTCTTGGTTGAATCTGCTCTATGGCTTTTGTACCTTTCTGTGCCTACTCATTTACAGTAAAAATATGTAGAAAGAGAGTAAGATAATTGAATTTATCAATCTGATAGCAAAATAAAATAACAGACAGTAGGCGTCATTGTCCAGCTAATATGTGTGAACAAACTGTTGACAAGCGTAACTCTCAAAATAGCAAGTGTCACTTTCCAGTGGCTCCAACATTATTAAAAGTTACTTAGGCGTAAACAGTTTATTGCTAAACGTAAATAGTATTGAAAATTGCGTAAAATGATCTATTCAAAGTGATAATTTAATAATGTTAGGCGTGAATTAGCAAACACTAAGTGTGACCAGATCTGTAAATTGCATAGGCAAAGTCTGTCACAGGCGGTGACAAATAGAAGATCTGCGACACTCCTTAAGTCACAGGCGTAACTTTATGAGAAAAAGGCTGAACAATTTATCTCGCAGGCATAAGCATTCATCTTGTAGGTGGCCAGAAAGAATTTAAGACAAAATAGAAGTGATCGCTCAGGCGTGAGTTAAGAACTTGTAGGCGTCAAGATAGTGATTTAAGCATCATTAGAATGACTGTAGGCATGACTGAATCCTTTGTATGCGTGATTTCACTTGTTTTCTGTAGAAATTTCATGGAAAAGTGAAAATACAAGCACACAAGATATGAAGAAAATGATAAAATGAGGCTTAGAGCCCCATGGTGGGTGCGATTTGTGTGTGTATGCTTAACACCTTCATGAAATTAAGATCAATTAGCAACAATTCAAAATAAGTACAAAGCAAATCTAACTAAGAATTGAAACTAAAATCTATAACATGTCATGGTTCTCTAGAAAGATGTGGTAAGTGAAGCTCTCAACTCAATCTCCACTAGTGACACTTCTAAAATGAGAAAAATATGCTTCTACTAATGCTTATTCTAGCTCAAAGTGATACAAAGATAATTCAAATTGTTCAAATGCTCTCAAATTGACTATAATAACAATGCTTTGCAAATGAATTTGTAAGATATGTTATGCTCTCAAATTGCCTTATATTTATAGTAAATTCTCAAGGGTAGGGGGTGGAGTGAAGTAATCATGATTAACCCTTGGTTGAGTCAAATACTTTGCATTGTTTTCAAATGGGGGGACAATTTAAATGTTTGTCTCAAAGCTTTGGACAAAAGGACAAAATTAAGTAGATGAGATTGAAATGAGTGATTGAGATTCATTCTTTTTGAGTGATTTGTGTCTTTTTGTCCTTAATTCTCATTGGTTGCTCAACTTTGTTGAAAGATATTATGATTAATTAAATTTAATTAAATTTAGCCATGTAAGAGAATAGGTTCATTTTGATTTTTGATTTAACAACTATACAATTAATTGATTAAAATCAATTATGTAGTGTTTTTACCCCTTTAAGCTTTGATTTAATTATTTAACATCATTATTTGATTTTTCCTTTGCTTTAATTGATTTTGTCCAATTTGATTTAGTAAATGTCCATTTTAATTGATTTGATCCATTTTAATTGATTTAATGCATTTTTGTGATTTATTGCAATTTAAAAGCACTTGCCCATTTTTTAGTGTCTACAATCTGGTTTGCCCAATTTCAACACCGTATTCTCAAGTTACGAGCAAAAAACCACCAAGGCTTCGAAGGGCCCAAAATGGTGTCAAGAACTTGCTTATGTATGATGATGTCAGTGACTGATGGGCCAAAATTTGACAGCCAAATGGCCGTCACTGCATAAAAGGCCCTTGGGACTAAAAAAACTCAGCCCCTAGTCGCCATATGACCGAGGACTGAGACTACATTCGGCAGGCTTAAATTTGATGGCCAAATGGCTGTCGTCGGTCAAAAAAAATAAATCTTTTTTTTTGCAAAATCGCATGTGCGCCTCAGGATAGGTGTCAAAACGTACATTTTTTCTCTTGATTTGCGTGTTAATTTTTTTGTCTCAATTTGTGTGCTAGGAAGTAATTTTTTTGCCTCGATTTACGTGCTAGATAGGTATAATATCACATCAATTTGTGTACTAGGGCTGAACAGATTCTATCTCAATTTGTATGCCAAGACTGTATGGATTCTACCTTGATTTGTGTGCCAAGACTGTACAGATTCTACCTCGATTTGCATGTCAAGATTGTATGCCTGACATGCAAAAAACATTTGCCTCAAAAAGTAACGACATCCGAATTGGATGTGCCTTATATGGATCTAGGGGTTTTTGGGCATTGCGATCTCAATGAAGAGGTCCGTTTTGGCCCAAAGTGGCTCAGGATCCATGTTGAGGCTTGTTGCAAAAAAAATTACCACAGATTCCAACTTTGTCCAAATTGGACAAATTTTATATGGATCTGGGGATTCTTGGACGCTGTGAATGCAACCATGAGGTCTGTTTAAAGCCAAGATGACAAAAAAAGGTCCCCCAAAATTTGACATAAAATCCTCTAAAAAACATAGATCTAACGAACACGGTTGAATCTCTCAAGAAGAGGACAGGGGCAAACAAATCTAACGCTCTCATACCATATTGGAGTTGATAAATAAACAACCCATAGCTCCCAAGAACACTTGCATACAAACACTTTGTCACAAAAAGAGAGAGAAGAAGCAAGAAGCTATGGAGGCCTAAACACATTGATCCACAAGAGAGGAGAAATCATTCTTGATGTGCAAAAACAAAAGTTGCAATTCAATAATGAATAATATGTTACACAATCTATTGTGAAAACAAAGGAGATCAATCCTTATAAAAGGAGATCTAAAAACCTAAAAAGGTAAAACCTAGGTTGTACAATAATAATTAATAAAATAATTAATTATTATATGCCTAAAGTTTATCTTAAGTAGAAAGAGATAATAAGTGACTTAATAATTAAATCAATATGATTCAATTAATAATCAAACTTATTACTCTAACATCTCATAGTAGAAAGATGGAAGAATCGAGAATTTTGGTCTCCTTCCCTTAACCAAATGGACCGAGATCTCTGCTTCCAGAAAGTCTCCTCCTACCCTATCATGTTATGATACTTTGATAGGATAGACTTCTCCTTAGTCAATCTGATCTCATCGTAGCCTTATCTTTTGATTTCTTCTTGAATGAGATATAGGTCCGAGATCATCTTGTCTTTCGCAGAGAAGATATTGTCAAATTCTTCCTTGTTCCACTGTTTGATATTAAATTTCATGTTCCTAAGCTTTTTAGCCACCCTGAACATGGCAGTCCCCTTAACTTTTATAATCCACCATTATTTAATTTTTATTTTCAGGTTAGGATGAGAGACCCACATTTTTTTGAATCTGAAAGGAAAGCTCCTTTTGTTCGCTATTCGGTCAAGAGAAAGGGAGATGAGAGAGTGATCAAATCCTGCAGAAAGGTTAAGAGTATAGTGATGCATCCAGTCCACAGTGATCAAGGCATGATCCAACCGAACTTGAATACACTCCCTTCCAATTCTCTTGTTCGACCAGGCAAAATCAGCACCCTGGAGATCTAGGTCTAAGAGGGCTTGGTCATTAATGAAATCCATTAATTCTTGCCTACTTTCCAGGTCCAGGGAGATCCCACCTTGTTTTTCCCCTTCTTTGAGGGGAGTATTGAAATCCCCCATGATAATCCCCTTAGAGAGATTAGAGCTAGCCAGAATAGATTTGACCTTTTCCCAATAGGACCTTCTACCTTTTTTGGAGTTAGGAGTGTAAATATTCAAAATAAACCAACTATCATTGTCTTTTATTTTAGTAAAGTTCATAAGGAGGAGGTTACCTTCTTCGTGAACTACTCCAGCCTTGAGGTGAAAAGAGTTCCACATAGTCATCAGGCCTCCAGAAGCTCCTTTAGAACTGGTAGCATTTATTTCCATAACTTTTCTAAATTTGATTACTTCAAGCTTGTCCTTCTTTATCTTGGTTTCCTAGATGAACGAAATTTTAGGTCTGTGATCCCTTATCATATTTCTGATAATGTCCTACTTATGTGATCTATTGAGCCTACGAATGTTCCAAGATATGACTTTCATTTCTTATTGGAGGTGCAGACTTCTTGGATGGTCTTCTGGGTCCCATCTGCTATGTTCTTACTGGCTTCTTCTTTCCTAACTTGACTAGCTTATGTGAGCTATTGAGCCTACGAATGTTCCAAGATATGACTTTCATTTCTTATTGGAGGTGCAGAATTTCTGGATGGTCTTCTGGTTCCCCTCTACCTGGATGGTCTTCTGGGTCCCATTTGCTATGTTCTTGTTGGCTTCTTCTTGCCTGACTTGACTAGCTTTCTTTCTCCATAGAGTTTTTGATTTGGCCCCAACATCAGCTTTATTTTGTAAGGAAAATCAAGTGCGGAGACAACTTCCTACGCTAATCTCTATAGGAGAGTATTGTGCAAATTCTTATAAATCCTTACAATTTTAGATTCGTTAACTACTTTAACAAAGATATTGCAACCACATACCATACATATAGAAAAATAGAGAATGACACAATGATATACCCTGGGGAAAACCTTTCGGTAAAAAACCCCAGCACTCCAAAACCTGTACAATGTATTATCTTCAACACAAAGATTGCAATACACTTGCAATGCAAGTTCTTTCAGGAAATGAGAGACAAAGCCAACAAGACTTAAATTTCTGTTATATCTCTCCCATAGGAGCAGCATCATATATATAGACTCCTCTAGACCCCAAAATAGGCACAACCACCAAGACCCATGCACAAAGCCACATGTACACACTTGTTACATCCAATCCCAAGAATAGGTGTCCATCCCTAGAATAGACTATGACAGCTTGTCATAGAATCTGCCAAAAATAACGGTCACAAGAGAAGTGTAAGAGAATATGTCATACCAACCTATTTTTGGCATATTCTCTTACACACACCAACCACTTCTTCTTGGGCACCCAAATAGGCCCAAGTCATAAGATGCTCTTACACCTATCATAGCACATTCCTAAAATAGTTCTTACACATCATAGGAATCTATCATGATCTCCTTACGCACAAGATGCTGACACATCAAGTGGAGTGACACATCAACATGCCAACTAGACATGTACACTCACACTTAATTAAATTATTTGCAAAAAATACATTTACAAAACAAATAATAAGAATAGGAATTATCCAAGGTTGAGACACCTTATTCCTAACATTCTCCCACTTGTCGAACACCTTGTAAGAGCAACAGGAACATAACAGGAACTTTAACCGCTATAGGCCAAAAGGCCCATAGACTCTGAACACCATCTGAACTTCTTAGTGCCCACTGGTTTCATTAATGCATCTGCAACATTCTTCATAGTATCTACCTTCTAAAAATTTACCTTTCCATCTTCCACCATATCTCTCACAAAATGAAACTGCACATCAATGTGCTTCGTTCTGGCATGGAAAGTTGGATTCTTTGCAAGGCAAATAGCGCTCTGATTGTCACACCAAATAGTAATCTATTCTGCATCAACACCAACATCAGAACACAATCTTCTAAGCCAAATGGCTTCTTTACAAGCATGAGTAGCAGCCATGTACTCAGCTTCTGTAGTGGACAAAGCAACCACAGGTTGTCGCTTACTCATCCAACTGATGGCACCACCAAACATAGTGAACACATAAGCACTGGTGGATCTCCTGCTGTCAATATCACCTGCCCAATTTGAATCCACAAACCCACGAATACAAACTAAATGTGGAGATCCAGAAGAGTTACCATGATAACATATGGAGTAATCTGATGTACCCCTCAAATATCTGAATACTTGCTTAATTGCATCCCAATGTACCCATCCAGGATTAGCCATAAACCGACTCAGGACTCCCAGTGCTTGGGCAATGTCTGGTCTAGTACAGACCATAGAGTACATAAGACTTCCAACTACACTAGCATAAGGTACTCTACTCATGTCCTCCACCTCACTAGGAGATTTTGGAAAATCATCTACAAATAACTTTGTTCCCACAGAAATAGGAACACATAGTGGTCTACAATCTGCCATGCTGAACCTGTCTAACACAGACTTCACATACTTACTCTGACTCAACCAAAGTTTTTTGTTAGACCTATCTCTACTGATTTCCATACCCAAGATGTACCTAGCTGCCCCAAGATCTTTCATCTCAAACTGTGCTGACAACTGAGATTTAAAATCAGAAATCATACCCTTACCCTTCCCAAATAGCAACATATCATCAACATATAATGCAACAATAAGAAGGCGATCATTTTCAACTCTGAAATAAACACAATTATGTAATTTTGATCTTACAAATCCAATTGACAACACAAAGGCATCAAACTTAAGGTACCACATCCTAGGAGATTGCTTCAAACCATATAGAGATTTCTTTAATCTGCAAACTAAGGATTCTTTACCTTTAACAATGTAGTGCTCAGGTTGTGACATATAAATCTCTTCCTCCAAATCACCATGAAGGAAAGTTGTCTTCACATCCATCTGTTCTATCTCTAAATCATAGGATGCAGCAAGAGATAACAGAAATCTAATGGATGTCAACTTTGCAACAGGAGAGAATATTTCACCATAATCTATTCCCTCTACCTATGAATACCCCTTTGCAACCAATCTAGCTTTATACCTTTCAACACTGCCATCTGCACAGAATTTCTTCTTGAACACCCATTTACAGCCAACAGATTTTCTCCCTTTAGGCAAAGGTACAAGGTCCCAAGTTTTTTTTTTCTCCAATGAAGCCATCTCATCATCCATGGCCTCAATCCAAGAACCTGCATCTGCCATGCCCAAAGCCTCTTTCACAGATCTAGGCTCATCAATGTTAGTAATCAAAGCAAAGGCACAACTATAATTTAACATAGAATAACCAAACCTTTCTGGTTGCTTTCTTTCTCTCGTGGATCTCTTCAAGGGCTGTGGTTGAGGTTGTTCTTCCTCTTCTTCCAAACTATCAGAGCTGCTAGAGCTCTCCTCATCATTAGGCCCAACATGGTCTCTCTGTTCAGTCTTCTCAGGGGTAGGAGGCAACTGAACAACATCTTTTTCCTTTTCTTTTTCATCTGGTTGTAGCACAATAGGAGAAGATGTTAGCTCTCTAAAAATAACATTTCTACTATACAACACCTTACTAGTCATGGGATCCCAAAGCTTATATCCTTTCAAACCAGCACTGTATCTGATGAAAATACATTTAACAGCTTTGTTTTCCAACTTAGATCTTTTCTCCTTTGGAACATGTGCATAAGCTTCACAACCAAAAACATGAAGATGTCTAATTGAAGGCTTCTTACCAGACCACACCTCCATGGGTGTCTTACCAACAAGGGCTGATGTAGGAGATCTGTTAACCAGATAGCAAGCAGTGGCCACAGCTTCGGCCCAAAACCTTTGTTCTAAACCAGCTCCACTAAGCATACTCCTAGCCTTCTCCATTAGTGTCCTCTTCATTCTCTCTGCAACTCCATTTTGTTGTGGGGTATAAGGAGTTGTCTTATGCCTCTCGATACCTTGTTCTTTACAGAACTGTTCAAACTCTGCTGAGCAAAACTCACCACCATTGTCAGTTCTCACACACTTAATCTTCTTACTAGTCCGATTCTCTACAAGGGCTTTAAATTCCTTGAACTGACTAAAGACTTGTGTCTTACTTTTAAGGAAATAAATCCACATCCTTCTACTGTAATCATCTATGAAAGATACAAAAAATACAGACTTGGAGATTGAAGGAACTTTTACAGGACCAAATACATCAGAATGAATAAGATCCAAAACATCAGAAGATTTGTGAGAACTAGAGTAAAACTGAACGTGATTTTGTTTACCATAGACACAGTGTTCGCAGAAGTTGAACTCGAGATTGCAATCATTTAACCCCTCAACGAGATTTTTATTTTTCAGGGTTCTGAGACCCTTTTCACCAATGTGGCCAAATCTTATATGCCACAACATTGTCTTTTTTGCAGGAAGCTTACCTTCCAAAGTATTTTCACTACCATCAGAACCAATAGCCACAAAATTTTTCACTGCTTGTTCAGATGGTGAGGATGAAGAACTATTACATAGAGGAATACATGCATCTACCTGAAATAAGGTACCTCTCCTAGTACCCGTTGCAAGCACTATCGATCCTCTTATCATCTTGCATCCTTCTTTCAAAAAAACAACTTTCACACCTACATCATTCAGCATACTTACAAGATAATAAGTTTCGTGCCAAACCTGGAATGTGCATAACTCCGTTGATTCCCTTTACTCATCCATCAGGAAATTTGATAGTGACCCTTCCGTGTCCAACTATCTTTAGGTGAGAATCATCACCCAAGTACACCTTTCCACCATCGAACTCTTCATATTTTGAGAACCAATTTCGATGAGAGGTCATGTGAAAAGATGCACCTGAGTCAACCAACCACAAATCATCAGATGCATGGGCTGCCAAAACTGCAATGAATGCATCGCCATCTTCTTGAGATCTTTCTGAAGCTAAATCTGAACCTTTCTTCTTCTTCTTCTTCGGCTCTTTGCAGTCTTTATGGAAGTGCCCAGATTTATCACAGTTCCAACATTTTGCCTTGGATTTATTGGAAGTCTTTGACTTCCCACGGGATTTGGATCTACCCTTATTGTCAGACTTATTGTCATTTTTCTTCCCTCTTTTAGTGGATCTCCCACAAACAGCAAGGGCTTCTTTTTCTGAAATGGAAGCCTTTCTCTGCATCTCCTCTGATAGCAATGAAGACACCACATCATCCATTTTGAAGGTCACTAAAGTGCTTCTGAGAGCCATCACAAGATGGTCCCATGAATCCGATAAAGAACACAAAAGTGTGTAGCAATGATCCTCCTCCTCTAACTTGACACCAGCTGATGTCAACTGTGCAGCCAACAGATTAAATGCATTTAAATGATCCGTTAAGGATCCACCTTCCTCCATTCACAGAGAGTACAACTTCTTCCTCAGGAACAACTTGTTCACCAAAGATTTGGCCTGATACACGGCCGCAAGTCTTTCCCACAAACTATTTGCGGTTTTCTCATCTAGAACATTCAGAAGAACTGCATCGGTTAAACAGAGTCTTATGAGACCCTTAGCTTTATGGTCTTTGATATCCCAATCTGCTTGAGCTATAGTTTCTGGTCTTGTAGCACTTGAAGTCACTTCCCATAGGTCACGATCTTCCAACATGTCTTCCATCTTGAGTTTCCACAACTCGAAATTAGTGCCATTAAATTTCTCCACCTCCATTCTTCCATATGATGAACTTGCCATCTCAATCTGAAAATAAGATTCAGAATGCTCTGCAAAAAAACTCCCACTCAAACTTGAGATTAGCTCAAAAAACCCTACCCAACAACTAGGATCAAAATTTGATCAAACTCTGATACCACTTGTAAGGAAACTTAGGTGCGGAAACAGCTTCCTACGCTAATCTCTATAGGAGAGTATTGTGCAAATTCTTATAAATCCTTACAATTTCAGATTCGTTAACTACTTTAACAAAGATATTGCAACCACATACCATACATACAGAAAAATAGAGAATGACACAATGATATACCCTGGGGAAAACCTTTCGGTAAAAAACCCCAGCACTCCAAAACCTGCACAATATATTATCTTAAACACAAAGATTACAATACACTTGCAATGCAAGTTCTTTCAGGAAATGAGAGACAAAGCCAACAAGACTTAAATTTCTATTATATCTCTCCCATAGGAGCAGCATCATATATATAGACTCCTCTGGACCCAAAAATAGGCACAACCACCAAGACCCATGCACAAAGCCACATGTACACACTTGTTACATGCAATCCCAAGAATAGGCGTCCATCCCTAGAATAGACTATGATAGCTTGTCATAGAATCTGCCAAAAATAACGGTCACAAGAGAAGTGTAAGAGAATATGTCATACCAACCTATTTTTGGCATATTCTCTTACACACACCAACCACTTCTTCTTGGGTGCCCAAATAGGCCCAAGTCATAAGATTCTCTTACACCTGTCATAGCACATTCCTAAAATAGTTCTTACATGTCATAGGAATCCGTCATGACCATTTCAGTAATGATCTCCTTACGCACAAGATGCCAACACATCAAGTGGAGTGACACATCAACATGCCAACTAGACATGTACACTCACACTTAATTACATTATTTGCAAAAAATACATTTACAAAACAAATAATAAGAATAGGAATTATCCAAGGTTGAGACACCTTATTCCTAACATATTTTTGCTTCTAGTTGCTGTTGGGGAGACTGGTGAGGGACCTCTGCTATTGGATTTCTTCTTCTTCTGGACTGTGATCCAATTACCCTCCTTTGCTTCTTTATATTTTGCAAAGAGCTCTTCCATTTTTGTGAGCTGCCTTGGGGAGGCTGAATCCATCAATTCTTCCATTTTTGAGACCTGCCTAGAGGCCAGTTTCTCAGGACAAGGATAGGATTCTTGAGAAGGGATGCCTCTCTACATGTTCTACTTTGGACTGGATAACCCTTCTTCCAAAGGGGTTTCAAGGGAGTCCGAGACAAAGGAGATGTGATCCATTCCTGGGCAAGAATGACCTCCTTCAACCAAGTCATGTTACTTGACAATGATCTCTTCCAAAATCTCTTCCTGGATGTTGACTTCCAAGATATTTCCAATGCCATCCAAGGGAAGAAACTCCCCCCTGTTCTCTAGATTTCTTTCTGAGGGAAGAACATGTTCCCTTTGTCTATTTTTTCATTTTCTACCTTGTCTTCTTGGATTTCAGGGAGCACCATTGTTGGGTCCTTTTAGTTCCACACGCTTTGGGTGTTGGCCTCACTACACTCCTGAGGTTTATTATTCTTCTCCCTTGTTGTGTGTGCCAATTCTTGGCCCGTGGTTTTTCCCAAAAAAAATTGGGCGTTCCTAGCTTTCATTTCTTTCTCCAAGCTTTGGAACATGGTGTTGGAATTAGGAGAGATAGATACTGAGAGGGGAGGGGTGAATCAATGTCTTCAATACTATCACTATTAACACTTTTCAAATCTATATTAGCAATTTGTAATAACCGACCAAAGTGACTTGGATCTAATTGCATAAATCAATCATCTAGTTAACTTTAAGAAAGTAAACAACATGAAATCAATATGACAATCACATAACACAAGTATTTTGGTCATGCAGAAACCCTTGTTAGAAGGTAAAAACTACGGTGGGGATGACACCCACAAATTATTCACTACTACAGATAGAAAAGGTTTTCCTATTAGGGCTACAAGTTTTGATCACTTTTGGTGATCTCACCCTATTAGGAGTGACATATCAGATCAGCTAAATCTACCTAGTTATAGGATTTCAGCAACACTACTGAAGTGTGCACTCGGTTAAGAGATTTACAAAAGACTGTTAAGTCTACTTTGTTAAGAGATTTAATAAAAGGCTCTGTTACAATTGTCAGAAAGTAATATGCAAAATTATCTGCTAATTGACACTCAATTGTTTGAAATAGATCTTATAATTCTCTAATAAAGTATCACCTTGACTGTGATGAATATTTACTCTGTTCTGCTCGGTAGCCTTCTCTGAATCTGCTTGGTATACTATTCTATTCTCTCAACTGATTAACTTGAAATTAGGCAATGACTTCAAGTGCTTCGTGAATCATATATCTCAAAATCAACAACCCCTTTTAAAGTGGTGTGAACATACTGAATATATAGTGTTCTATTTTGCCGCTTAAGCAAAAATTAGGTTACAAAAATAATCATAACCCTAAGATCTATGGTGCAGAATTAACCTAGATCAACTATTACAAATTAGATAAACATTACATTCAATGAATATCTATTACAATAAATGCTCCTCGATCTTGGTAAACCATTTTATGATCTGTTGTAATTGTCTGCATAGAATAATGTGCCATTTTTTATTACTATGCCATTTTCTGTGATCATCGGTAAACACTGTATAGACTGCTCGATGTATACTGCGATGCTCGGTGTTTACTAACTGTTGGTGTCAGTGTCTGCTGGTGCTCGGTAAACTATGTAATGCTCCGTGTAAGACTTTACCAACTGCTCTATTTTGCTCCTAGTTACCGACCAACTCAATATAGGTTACCAACCGACCTATTTGATATCTTTTGATACTAATGACAACCTTGAATGCTCAATAGAGATTAACAATAAGGCAAAATCTTTGTTCATTTCATATCCCATTGGTGCCAACCACTTAATTCTAGGTTCTACAGCCTTGATCATAGAAAAATCAAGGATAACAACTGATATAGAGATCAATAAAATGTCTTGTAGGGCAAAGAAAATGAGGAAAGACCTTGATGCTAGGTATGGCAATGCATCAGACTTACCTAAGGAGTCACCGGTTAAAGAAGTAACTGAAGGTCAGTTACTGTTAGCTGACAAGCCCTTTGACAGTGAGGAAACTGAGTCAGACAAAGACAAGGATACTACACCAGTTCCTCCAGCTAAAGATGAACAAGAAAAAGGCATGAAGACAAGATTGTCTACTGTAGCCTCATCCCCTCCAAAGAAAGAAGAAATAAAAGTAAAGAAAATGAGGGCAGCTACACCGACAAGGAAATATGCTAAAAGGAAGAAAAAGCTTGTAGCTGAGGCACCAAAGAAAAGAAGGAAATTCATAAGAAGCAAAGAAGACATAGAAGACATAGATAACGAAGATACTAAAAATCAGTTCAAGGTAGTCAAATGCAAGGCAGGTACAATTGATGAAATAATTGAAGACATTATTGAGAATGGAAGTCTTGTAGATCCAGGCATAGGCAACTTTGACACAATGTCAACTGAGGACAAGACAAAACTGGAACGTGCTATCATCCAGATGATGATAAAGTTCAAAAGAGTACCAATGGAGTTTGCATGTCAATTACTGAAGGATCTAGATGACAGAATAAATGTGCAATGGGCTACTGCACTAGAAACAAAGAGAAGGAAAAGAGAAAGGTCATTAGTTCGTATTGCTACAACTATGAGCTATGGTGAAGCAAGTGAATATTTGACAAAGTATCAACAAAGATTTTTAGTCAAGAATCGAGCATTGCAGATATTGGATGAGAATGTGGGTGACATGGATGTCAAATGTGATTCGTTATGGACAGCAATTTTGAAAGCTGAAGAGAAAGTTGAACATGAAGCATTCCTGAAACTGTCTAGGAAGAGACAAAATTCAAAAGATAAAGGCATTTACATTGACAATGGTAAGGGAAAGCAGGTACTACATTCCAGTATATCAATTACCGAGGTAATTGATATCACCGATAAGAAGAAAGAGGTAAAATTATCACAGGATGCATCGGATCCAATAGAGATCCACTTGAAGAAGAAAACTGATGATGATGTACTCATTGAGGACATCACTAACGGTGACCCTGATGAAAAAGATGATGCAGATGTGACTATTGAGCAATACAAAGATGAAGCATCGAAGATTATTGATAGTGTGCTCACATCTTTACCAGGTGAATTACCTATACTTGCAGAGTCCATTGAAATAATTTCATAGGTACAACTTGATGCATCTATTCCTGATCAAAATAAAGATACACCAGAAACACAAGTGTCTACACAACCTGCAAAGACAAATCAGCCTGATAGTACAGAGGCATAGTCTATTGAACCAACAGCAACCGATGAACCAAAAGGAACTGATGAAACAAAGACAACTGAGATGAACCCTTTTGACACTACTACTGAGACTCCTACACCATTCACCGAGGAGCAGAAGAAAGAAGATACAGTGTCAATTGGGAAGGATACTCCAAAAAGTGGAAAAAGATCTATTGTCCTTACTGAGAAGAAGTCACCTCTTGGACAGAAGAAGAAGAAAGGAAAAGGGCCAGTCACCATTGATGACGTAATTATAATACCAGAATGTGACCCGAGAACCCTGAGCCCCGCAGAGTTAATGAAATATGGGGAGTTATGTTCCAGAAAAGTAGCGCAAGAGTAGCTAAAGCAATAGCACAAAAGAAAAGAAGTTTTGAATGATATACGAGATATTCTCCAGTAGGTCGTACTTGAAGTAGACATTGATGAGAATACTCCTATCATAGATCAACTTGCTTTGCTTGCTGATAAGATAAATACACCAGATGTAGACGCTGATAAGCGAATTGAAGAGAGGATAGAGTCCAGAATTTAGGACAAATTGGCAGAAAAGATAAGCCAAGAAGTGGCAATAAAGAAGGTAAAATTATCTGAGGTCATAACCGAGGCAAAATCAATTGCTCAGATAATCTGTCAATTATTGGTTAAGTTGTGTACTTTAGACACCTTCACTGTAGAAGTCAGTGAAAAGATTAAAGGCTTTAAAGCAGTAATTCAGGTAAGTACACAAGTCGCTATCATAGAGCCAAATGCTTTTCTCAAGCATATTCACCGAGTATAGGAACTCCGACGGCTGATAGTTGATTTAAGGAAACAAGAAGAGAAAATAATAGATTAGGTTACAGAGTTATAGCTAGAACTCATTCCTCACCTAAAAATTTATGAGGCACACATTGTCAAAGCTGAGAAATTAGTGGCAACACCAGAGATTTCGGTGTTGGAAAATATCTTTGACATGTATGCACAAGTCGGTCTTGAGCATATTGTTCTTACCAATTGGAAAGAGGAGTGGGACAACCTCTTGGCCTCATTGGAGAAAACCCATCCATCAATTTTTGATAAGATGTAAGTATATCGTATATCTTTTTGAATTTGGCATTACTATCAAAAAGGGGGAAAACATGTATATATATGCCAAATAGGTTACAAATTTTAATTGTATACTACATTATACTGGGAAGCATGTACCGAGGGGGAGTACTTATGAAGTACTTAGAAAAAAAAAATTTATGTGGATATGTATATGGCAGAGATATAAGGACTATACAGAACATTTTGTCTATATACATTTGAAGTTTTGATACTAATGCCAAAGGAAAAGATTGTTAATCTCTATTGAGCATTCAAGGTTGTCATTAGTATCAAAAGATATCAAATAGATCAGTTGGTAACCTATATTGAGTTGGTCGGTAACTAGGAGCAAAACAGAGCAATCGGTAAAGTTTTACACCGAGCATTACATAGTTTACCGAGCACCAGCAGACACCGACACCGACAATTAGTAAACACTGAGCATCGCAGTATACATCGAGCAGTCTATATAGTGTTTACCGATGATCACAGAAAATGGCATAGTAATTAGAAATGGCACGTTATTCTATGCAGACGGTTATAACAGATCATAAAATAGTTTACCAACATCGAGGAGCATTTATTGTAATAGATATTCATTGAATGTAATGTTTATCTTATTTGTAATAGTTGATCTAGGTTAATTATGTACCGTAGATCTTAAGGTTATGATTATTTTTGTAACCTAATTTTTGCTTAAGCGGCAAAACAAAACACTATATATTTAGTATGTTCACACCACTTTAAAAGGGGTTGTTGATTTTGGGATATATGATTCACGAAGCACTTGAAGTCATTGCCTAATTTCAAGTTAATCAGTTGAGAGAATAGAACAGTATACCAAGCAAATTTAGAGAAGGCTACCGAGTAGAACAGAGTAAATATTCATCACAGTCAAGGTGATACTTTATCAGAGAATTATAAGATCTATTTCAAACAATTGAGTGTCAATTAGCAGATAATTTTGCATATTACTTTCTGACAATTGTAATAGAGCATTTTATTAAATCTCTTAACAGAGTAGACTTAACAGTCTTTTGTAAATCTCTTAACCGAGTGCACACTTCAGTAGTGTTGCTGAAATCCTATAACTAGGTAGATCTAGCTGATTTGATATGTCACTCCTAACAAGGTGAGATCACCAGAAGTGATCAAAACTTGTAGCCCTAATAGGCAAACCTTTTCTATCTGCAATAGTGAAGAATTTGTGGGTGTCATCCCCACCGTAGTTTTTACCTTCTAACAAGGGTTTCTACGTTACCAAAATACTTGTGTTATGTGATTGTCATATTGATTCATGTTGTTTACTTTCTTAAAGTTAACCAGATGATTGATTTATGCAATTAGATCCAAGTCACTTTGGTCGGTTATTACAAATTGCTAATATAGATTTGAAAAGTGTTACAAGTGATAGTATTGAAGACACTGATTCACCCCTCCCCTCTTAGTATCTATCTCTCCTAATTCCAACACATGGGGCATGATTTGGCATAGTGTCATGCTTTCTTACAATGAAAGTAAGCGAAAGGGACACTTTCAAAGTCCAGTTTCTGCACATGTCTACCCAGTTTGGTGTGAATCTCTATGGTTTCTAGCATGTCTTGTCCTTTTTCCACCCCTATGTAGATCCTTGCATAGGTGAGGCGTCGCCTTCCCACCATGACCGGATCAATCAAGAGAAGGGTTCTAAAGGATTTGGCTATTCCATCGAAAACATCTTCATACCAGAACTCCAAGGGAAGTTCTGGTAGTCTTACCCACACTGGGGCTTGGACAAAGGAGTCATTGAGGTCAAGCTTGGGAGACCATTTTTGTAGTGCCAATGTCGCTTTCCCAATGGCCCAAGTTCCTGCAAATAAGATTTTATCTAGGTCCTCTTTGTAGGAGAACTCAAATAATAAAAAGCTCTTTGCCATAGCTGTGATTTGGACTTGACTCTTCAAGTCCCACTTTTTTTTGCGAAGTCTCTGACTATATCTTTATTAGGTCTCAGCCCTACAAATTTGCCAACTAGAGTATGAGACATGGTTGCAATATTGTGATCAACCAGCTCATTAGGAATCTATATGGCATATCATCAGGAATCTCTATGGCGTATTTTCCTTTTTCCCTTGTCTAATAAATTTCCTTAATAGTAGGGAAAGAGGACTTGCCTGTGGGTTTAACCCCAAAAAGAGTTGACCACTAGCGATTGAGGGCATTCCCTTCCTGATCACGTGGATGGGTCCTCGTGACTAAGGCTAGTTTTGGAGGAATGCATGGAATCTCTTCCCCCACCCCCTCACACTTTCCAAGGTCTTTCTGCTTGTCACATGGGGCCCATCCTTTTTATCTGGATCTGCAGAGTCCTATTCTGCAAGGGATCCATCAATGTGAGTAACATCTTTTACACTATTACAAGTTTTATTTATAAGTACTAATAAATTGAATTCTTAATTTATATTAGTGATAGAAAAGATTGTTTTCTCCTATGTGACACCCCACACAATCAGGATAGGCTAAAATTGAAAATAATAAATTCATCAAACTACCTTCATTTGAGGTACACATGTTCACAAATGGTAAGTCTGAATCTCTGTAGTGATGATCATGGGTGTTGATTTAATGCATGCCTTAGAAATGATAAACACATACGTGAGAGAGAATGGAGGTAGGCTGGCCTCTTTATGCTATTTAACGATGAATTTGTGTATCATTTTGTCTTTACTTTCCCTCTATGAGAACCAAGGTTTTCATTCCAGAGCTATGGGAGGGGACATAAATTGAATAGAGATGATTGTTTACAATAGATGGTAGAACATTGAGCCAGTCTGGAGTGCCATCTTTGCGCGGACCTAACTAGGTATATGGAGTGGATGCATTGTATTGATACCCTTGTGACGAAAGCCTATGTTGAGGGCTAGAAAAATGGTATTCTGCATGTCTACGGCTTGGAGTTAGTGATCAATTAAGAGCTTGTCACCCAGGTTTTCAATACCCTCATTGAGGGTACGAAATTCTATAGCGATACAAAATCTGTGCAAATGATGTCATGGATTTCTTCTTTCTTCCTAGAGAATGAGAAAATGCCCACAAAAGCACGAATGAGGGTTTCAAAAGACTTTCTCTTTCCAAGGCTTGGATGGACGTCACTTAGGTAATTATGCGTTCCTTGACTTTAGATAGGAAGTTTGAGAGTATTTTCAACTACCATTTCATTATCCTAAATCATTTTTGACATGATAAGTTCATTTTTCTTCCATTCTATTTGCTTTCCTCGCTGAATCATAACATAACATTGTAGCATATAAGAAACTCTCTTCTCCAATTCTTCATAAGGGTCTTATTTTGTTGAGTATGGAACATGCCAAAGCCCTCCACGTGGAAAAATGCCCCCTCCTAAAATTGGAATCGAGTTTAAGAAAAACATGAGGGTCTACTATGGGGACACAGATTTTGAACATGCTGATGTGGATTCAGATGGTGATAAAGTTTTCCATATTTATAAAGGCAAGGGCAAGCCAAATCCTATTGTTTCTGAACCCTCCTCCTCTCAAAACAAGAGAGTGATGTCCTCAGAGGATGAGGATTCTGATTACCTTCCCTCAGTGGAGATCGTTCCTGACTCTCAATATCTCAATGAGGGTAAAAGTAAAGGCAAGGCTGAATCTAGTGACACCAAACATAAAGAAAAGCTACAATCACTTGGCCTTCTTCTAAGAATTTGAAAACTGTCTCCCGCTTGATTCCTACTTCGTCTTCCAAACAGAGGTCCCTTGTCTAACAGGATTTCGTGATTGAAGACAAGGGAATGATGAGATGACTCCTATGGACCTGGATAGGTACACGCCGTTGGAAAAGGGTTCATTTATCCAGGATAGTTCTTTTATCAACATGAAATTGAAGAATCTTATGCAGCATTAGGAGGCTTTATTTGACTGGGTCATCGCCGAGATAAATAATTTGAAGAACAACTCTCCTTCAATTCAGAAACTTGATAATATTCTCACTAGCACCTATTCTTTGGCTTAAAGTGTCAATGAGCTCAAGTAGGACCATGAAGAGAAAATAAGCAAGCTTGAAGAAACCATTAGGGCAACACATGAAAAACTGAAAAAGGTTTTGTCTGTGAGCAGGACTTCTTTGAAGGACACCAGGGAGGGACTCGGGAATCTTAATGAGCAAGAGGTTTTTGTTCATAACCTCTCTAAGGGTAAGATTTCTTCCCCTTCTAGAAGTGCTAAAGCCACTAAGATGTACATTGTAAAGGATTCACAGGTTAAGAAGAGTAGCAGAGATAAGGAGGGTGAAAAGAATGTTGAGGATTCACAAGTGAAGAAGAGGAGTAAAGATATGGTGGAGGAAAAGGATTTTGAGGTCGTGATCAAGACCACATCCTCTATGTTAGGTCCTGCCACGAGAATGAGGAACAAGAGTAAGGTCTTGCCACCAGATTGAGGAACAAGAATAAGGGAACAGCCCCTTTAGATAGCATTGTTATAAAAATTTAAGGATATTAATGAGAACATCATTAGGAAGGATGATAATTTGGTAAAGGTGTTAGGTTAGTTTGGGGTCTGTTATCCCTTATGTTTTTCTTTTTTTTTTGGCATCGGAGTTCTTTCTGGTTAGTTTTTGGTCTTATCTTTTGAACATGATGTTTATTTTTGATGTATAACTTGGGTTTCTAGTCCCTGTAAAATCAATTTTCCTCTAATAAAAAATATAGTAGACACAACGTTTCGATTTCACACTCCATTCAAGGTTCAAGAGAGTTTTCACATCTCATGTTTTAAAGGTAAAATTGATGTAGAAATTGTTGATGATTCATTGTCAAAAAAAAATTTTAAATGTTGTACTGAATTACTTGTACAAGCTTAGAAATAACATTGTCTCTCTTCAAAGTTGAGAATCATGTGAAACAAGCATGGGAAATGAAATTGAAGTCTAGATTTCTAAGAGACAAGGATTTGTTGTAGACTCTGATGATAACCCCATATGAGAGACTTCGTAGAACATATCAAAGTAATTCCTCAAGGATACATCTTTACCAAAATATATGTAATGGTATTTGCTTCATCAAAAGAAACATAATTTTGTTCAAAATTGTACTAATACATTGATCCATATATTCAAGGTAATGAACTTTTTGAATATTAAGATATTAGCAACATATGAAAGAAAAATTCAAACAAAAGAGAAAAAAGAAATTATTCATTCTCTCCTCTTTTCTGAGATATCTAATGCTAAACCACAAACATTAATTATGCTTACTCTTTCAAATTAATTCAATTAAAAATATAATAATAATAACAAAACCATTTCAATCAAATGTTAGTTTCTTATCAGCACTAGAGTGCAAACACAACAAACTACACAAAAAAACATATCATTCCAACAATGTATGTTCCTATGATAAATGGATCAATCATGTACCATTTATACCCAATATGTATAACTCCCACTTGTATTGAAATTACACAAGTGATTAAGTTGTATGGATCTTGTAGGTATACCATACATAACCTAGCCAAAAAGTATATAGAATAATTAACATGTACATTATATATGCACAAGGTAATTTAACCTAAGCATACATCACAAATAAACACTGTGACAAGCTCAAGTACCCAATGCATATGCATAATAAGTGACATCCCAACCAACAATAAATAAATGTTAAGGAGTATTACATATCTAATGTAGAAAATTTGACTCTGCTATCACTAAAATCTCTGAAACAACAAATTGTAGCGCCATCTCAGTCTGAGACAAGTGGTAAATTAGGGGATTCCATAAAAAATTGGATGCGGCTAAGCTCCATCCAAATTGTACCTTTGACAAAATTCTAAAAAACAAAAAATACAACAAATATTCACAAAATTTTCAGCATCTGTTCTTCAATTTTAAATGGAGCTCAGCCGCCGCCATAAAAAACTATGCGGAGGGTCACATTCCATGCATTTATGACCACTATCAATTTTAATATAGAATCAATCATTTATTTTTTGGTCAAGGGAGTTGGAGAGACCCGGGACGGACTGTCACATCAGATGTGCTGAAATCAAAAGTTTGAAATTCTGTTAAAGATCAGGAGATACAACAGATTTTCATTTAATTTTCACCATATGTTCTTCATAATAATCTACATATTTGTAATCAAAAACCATAAAAAATTTATAAAAAAATTGCTATGTTTTACAAATATATAAAAAAACATTTAACATTTTTCTCCCCCTTAATACGTTTTTAAAGGAAGCTTAGCCGATGCCTATTCATAACTGCCATAACACTTGTACCTGTGATGGACAACGTGTAACTCAAAAATCTGTATTTCCAAATTGTAAACATTTTGCTTTTATAGAATATAATAAACGATCTATATAATATTAAACCAACCTGCAATGGTCCAAATTATTCCAAATTCGAGTTGACTACCCATGTAACAAAATGCTTCGCCGCCACCACTACTAAGTTGGTATGATTATCAAAACAACAGTCATGGTGGCCATCGTACGCACGACCCTCCAATCAGCCATTGCATGCATGTCTCTTCATAATCATCCTGCCATCTTAGTTGTTTCATACTAGATTTTGTCTACTTGCCTATTCATTTCAAGTGCGTAATAGAAACTTCTACTTCATCTTCCATTAAAACACAGAAATCCCACTGCTTGTATAATAGATGGACTTGAACTTGATCTGTTTCTTTCACTTCCTTAGGGAAAGGCAGCTTCAGAAGAAAATTTTCTAAACTCCACGTTTCCAAGCAACATGGGAAGGTATTTGCCTGTTAAATTCTCACCGCCACGTAATGGAATCCAACTCACACCACTAACAATTGCAGCGGGTCACATTTCAAGAAAGCGCATTCCCTCTAATGTCGTCATGAATGATAAGAGTAATTCAAAGAGCTGCGAAAGCGATGACGGTAACGACATTAACAACAATATTTCTACACCAGACAGTAGTAATGTACCGCGAACTAACGAAAGCTCTGAGGCTTGTATCATGTAATAGTTATTGCTTTTACTGACCTCTTTCATGGGGCTTTAGTGAAAGGGCATGCAATGGCACAGACTAAGCTCTTTACAAAAATGTACAAAGATTAAAAAAAATATGAAAATTGTAAAAAAAAAAAAGTCAGATTTGTCAAAACACAGTGACTTTTTTGTAGATTTTTTTGTGGTTTTTGATCATAAAATATACAGATCATGAAGAAAAGATGTTGAAATTTTTTCCCAAAATCTGTTGTATTTTCTGATTTTAAAAATTTGATCAGTAGTACATATTGTTATGATAGTAGTACATATTGTTATGATAATGCCTGATGTAAACCTTTGTTTCTTCAAAAAATTATCTTTATGCATGAATATATAATGATTAGGATCTAATTATTAGAAATATAATTAAATAATAAATACAATAGCATTCTACTTATTTAAGTGTCTATGGTGTGTTTTTGAACTAGCATGTTTTTAAAAGTAAAATGTAAAAGACATGGAGAGATTTTATGACATTCATATATATAATTATATACAAACTATTTGAAATATATTAATATGTGAATCTAAACTTGTATATTTAAAACCTACTCAAGCACTAGTAGGTATCACCTATGTTGAATTTCTCATGCATATACACTCTGATCCCATGCTAGAGGTAGTACGCTCATGCAACTGTGCCTACAAATATTATATATAGAATACAGTTATACTAGCATTAGTACACGCAACTATGTAATCAGTTTATTGACTAGAAATAAATTGAAAATTAAATTTATACCTGGGTCTCAGGAGCAAGAGGATCATCAACATGCACCATCACATCATCTATAGAAACACCATCACGTGCACCATCTCTAGTACCAATCCTCTCTAATGAGCGTAATGGGGAGTGTAGCTGAGAAGGGAGTGGTGTAGAGTCAGAGTTAGGATGAAGTAAAAGATCCATTTATGAAGCTATGTCAGTGTTAGTGGTGGTATGTCTCAATCCCTATAACTGCTCCTCAAAACCATCTAGGCCCTCCACTGTGATGCAAACATCACCAAGTCGTATCCCTCTCTTTGTAGTTGCAGAGTGATCAGTAGGTGCAGAGTGTCGTGAACTATGAGATTTGCATGATATGGTGTGCTTTGGGGCGGTGGAACTGGAGGACCCTGAGAGAGTCTAATGGTGTCTCTGACAGACAATATAGAGAACCCCTCTGACTAAGCAATATAGGTATATGATTATAACAGGTCCTTCGATAAATACAATGTCATCTCAATGTAACTCTGATGTCCATTAAGAGCTTGTATGATCACATGGTCTAGGGAGACCAACATCTCTATATGTCTCATTAGTAGTGAGTGCACTACTAGATGATGCCTCTAAAGATGTCCGGGGTCGACTTGGTCTAGTCATAATATATCAAGTGAGTATATCAAAAGTAATGCTAGTAGCCACAGTTGCAATGTGTCCAATCCTATCAATTGCAACTCTATCAGCAATATCGGCCATAGATGGTGCCACTACGGGTGCCCTCTGCCCAACCAAGTGCCTGTGTCTTGGCACAACACGATTAGGCCTACGATATTGATTGTGGTTTGCAACTCTACCACACCCCTGTCTAAAGTACCCCGAAAGATCTAAGTAGTTCACGTTGAGACCCAAATGGACCTCAGTGTAAACCTGTTGTGCAAAGTAGAGTGGAATTTGGTCATTATTGAGATAACAACCATCTGTCACAAGGAACCACAGGTATGTCATGTGTGCAATCTCTGGTACCACACAACACATAACTTGATATGCTTTAACCTTGCTCCTCTCTCAATAGCAAGGGAAAACCTCTCATTTGATAATATCCTTTGAGACCCGTGACTAGACCTCAACTAAGGACATATTGTTAGAGATCTCAGATCTCAACTCTTGAAAAATAGAATTAACAATCTGTGGAGTATATGCAGACTGTCTACTCATGCGTACAAAAAGATCATCTAGACTCCACAAAATGGTGGTACAAATATCCCTATAAACGTTGTCCTCAGAGGAAGCTATAGAATCTTGTAACCGCCCCATCTCTTGGGTAGCAAAATGAAATATCGCCCCCATATCAAGAACATCAGGTGTCTGATGTGGGTCACCCTGTGCTACATCATGATGGGGGGTGGCAACCTGTGCCAAGGCATCATGGGGTGGAGTACCATGTATTGGGTCATCTTGTGCATGATCATGTGTGTCCATCTAAGGGTAACATGCATTATTAAATGTTAAAATTTAAGTACATTACATCTGTGCAAGCAAAATAAGATAAAAATCTAAAATTATACAAATACAATTATACATAATTATCCTAGAGAGAGAGAGAGTAAGAAGGGGTGGGGTGAGAGTGGCCTAAGAGGGGGGAGAGAGAGAGAGAGAGAGAGAGTAATAAGGGGTGGGGAGAGAGCATCCTAGAGAGAGAGGGAGGTGGGGTGAGAGTGTCCTAAGAGGAGAGAGAGTAATAAGGGGTGGAGAGAGAGAGTTAAAAAGTGTGATGAGATTTTTAAGGGAATGGGGGGCATCTTAAGGGGTTTGGTGAGAGAGTCTTAATTAGTGTCAAATAGTAGCACAAGAAATAAATAAAGTCTTAATAGATGGGGAGAGAGAGAGTCTTAAGAGGGTGTGGACAAAGTATTAAGGATTTTGGTGAGAGAGTCATAATGGGCATGTGGGGAGAGACAAAATTTTAAAATTTTCTAACATTTTCTAATAATTTTCTAATTTTTTAAAAGGTTTCATTTTTTTCTAAATTTTCCTAAAGTTTCAAGTTTTTGTAAATTTTCTTAAGGTTTTAAATTTTTCTAAATTCTCTTAATTTGTTCTAAAATTTTCTAATAAAAATAATTTAAAACTAGCATTTTAACATTACTAATTAAAAATAATTTAAAAACAAGCAATCAGATTACTAAAAATATAAAATTTTCTAATATTTTCTAGTTTTTTCTAACATTTTCTAGTATTTTAGATAGCATTTTCTAGTATTTTCTAATATTTATTAACATTTACTAACATAATTTTGCAACTTAAACCTAATTTTTTTAAATTAAAAATGACCAAAAATGAAATAACTATTTAAAAATTTAAAAAACAAACTAAAATAGTTCATAAACATATAATTTACAATGAAAAAATAATTTTAAAAAAATGTGTGTACTTGGAATATACAACAGTCGAAGGAGGTGGAATAGAAGGCAAGGAGGATGAAGTTAACGAGGTCGTCACGAGGTTGTTAGGGGGTTCACTCCAACACTAGGGTCTACTACCCTCCGTGAATAGTAATTGTGAAAATGACACCTCTCCGCCTGAAATTTGTAATAAATCCAGCCTAAGGGATCTTCGTGCGAAGGGGGTCTTCACGCGAAGACCTTGTCATCCCTTCGCATGAAATATCCCACATCAGGGTCTTCACACAAAGAGGTGGTTTGTATTTGTGCGAAGACCCCTACTTTGGGTGAAGACCTTAAAATTTGAATTTTTGGGCCCGACCAAAACTCGTTCATCCCCAAAAGTGGGACTCACTTTTGTGGGTTCACCCAAATGAACAAACAAGTGATCAACCAAATAAATGAAAGGGACTGCAAGGCACTATCCACAATCATTTCCAACCAAGTGAGATGAATCTAGGTTATCACCTTGACATCTGAGTGACAAGACCGAAAGCCCAACATTCCTGAATCAGATAATGGAGAAGGGAGACTCGTGTAGGGGCCTTGGTACTATCTCTGGAACAACAACCATTAAGGATTTGAGGGCACACTCAAAATGTTAAATCTAGGTGAAACCGATGCCAAATGAATATATATGTACATATACATATACATAAGACAATGTAAACAATGACATGAGTCGAGACATCATGTGGATATCACTAGGTGAGTAACTACAATTTCTCCCCTAGCCATACAAGAAGATCATAGATACAAACACATATGTAAGAATCATCCAAAGACATTATGAATCAAATAGAGAATAAGGGTTAGATTAAATACATAACATAAACCATCACACGATCAGGGTTAGACTCATAATCAACATTAAAAACCAAAGAGATAGTCATAATCATATATGTAAACATAAATGAATAATAATCATGATGATGTATACTAGAATAATAATATATGAAGAACCTAATCATTAAGGATATCATATTCTTGCAAGAATGGAAACATGAATATCAATTAGAATGCTCAATCAAGACATCTTAATTGACCCTAAGGTCCTTACATTCAAAGAAACTACCTTACCAAAGAATAATCATAACCATTGGTAAAGAGAGTGCTCACATAGAAGTCACACATGTTTGTTAGGTAATCATCCTAACACACGAGTTCCTAAAATATCATTAGCATATAAGTAGAGGTGGACACAAGAAAAATAAGTAGCTAAAATAACTCGTATAAGTAGAGGTTCTAGATTATAGCTAGAACATAATATATTAGACAATCACCTCAAACAAATGCATACTTTTTTTAGAAGAAGCATAACAATTCCTATAACATTCCCTAACTTCCAATAAGAATATCAAAGATAGGGTAGGGTTAGAGGGGTATTAGAAATTGTATCCTTTCACACCATGATTATATCTGATAAAGATACATTTTGCAACCTTAATCTCCAAGTTTGTTCACTTCTCCTTTGGCATATATATGTATACACCTTGGAGCCAAAATCTATAAGATATCTCAATAAGGGCTTATGACTTGAGCATACCTGCATAGGAATTTAATAATCTAAAGCTAATGTATTAGACCTATTGAATAGGTAGCAAATATTGGAAAAAAAAAACTTCAGCCCAAAACCTTTACTCTAGGCCAACACTACTTAAAACATACTCCTATCCTTCTCCATCAACATCCTATTTATCCTTTCTACAAATATATTCTACTATGGATAATATAGAGTTGTCTTATATATATGAATGGTATAATATTTATAGAATCCATCAAAATCATTAGAGTTAATATGACCACCGTTATTAGTCTATAAAATATATCCATGTCCTTATCTAATCATGAATAAATGAAACATAATATGTGAACTTTAAAATGGAAGGAAAATCTACATGACCAAACACATTAGAATGAATGAGATCCAACAAAAAACAAGAATTATGAGAACTTTGGTAAAACTAAATGCGACTTTTTATTCCACAAGTGCAATGCTCACAGAAGTAAAAATCATGATTAAAATCATTCAAACCTTCAACAAGGTTTTTATTTTTCAAGGTCCTTAGACTCTTCTATCCAATGTGGCCAAGTCTCTTGTTTCATAACATAGTCTTATATATAGGTTACTGGGTAAAAGCACAATCGAGTGTCACCTTTTGGGCTAACTCAAATCACTCGGCCTAGTTAGACTCAACCGAGTTAAACTCAACTGAGTCCAACACGGCCGAGTACACGTAGGCGCCACGCGGCGCTGAATGGCATCTATGTGGCCCATTAGACCGGGCCGAGTGGTACTCGGCCGAGTCTAAACAATATTTTTAATATAAAAAAACATGACAAACTACTCATTTGCACATTGTTAGGCTATTTGAGTGGGGCCAACCCCTAGGGGGACTCGACTGAGTCTGACTCGGCCGAGTCTACTTAGGTGGCGTGCCATGTTGGCAGCTAAACCACCAAAAATGCAGAAAAACTAGAATTTTCACTTATGTTGTTCCTTTCTTAGATCAAAATAGAAAATGTTAAAAAACTAAAAGTACCCTTTTCTAGATCTCGAAAGTATGATTCTAGACATAAATTTTATATTGTTTCATCTACAAAACGTTAAACAAATTTGCTAAAAACTACATATAGGTATATTAAACTTTGAGAAGACGTTGATTCGGAAAATATAGAAAAATACTAAATCAATTCAGAAATTTTTTAAAATTATATACGGCACTAGAGGAAAGAGTCCTCTTCAAGCATATATAATTTATTTGGTTTTTGGTATAGTTTTGATAGGGTAAAAGTGACGGGAGACAAAAGCAGTTGATTTCAGGTAAGGTCAACTTTCAATACTTATAACGGGTAAACTATAGATTGAAAAAAATTCTTTCTTTTTTCCTGCACTAGATATACATGTCATCTAAAACATATTCTAAAATTGGGGGGAAAAAAAATGTTTTACTTATAATGATTTGATGGGAAGTGAACTCCCTTATTTGTAGTATTTTCAGGACATGAAAAATAGACCTAAAAAATTAAAAAAATATATTAATTTTTGCTTAAATTAATTTTTAAAAATTATAAGCATAAAATTCATCCTATTTTACACATTTCATCAGTTTACATCATCTTCAAATTCTCAACAGAAATGTGACTTTTATGCCCTTGAAGTTTTTCAATTTTTGTGTTGTTAGCCTCTTCCTTTGTAAAATGGTGACAACTTATTGTGCTTTTACCCTACTTTAATTTAGAGTAAAAAGCACCCTTAGGTACCTAAAATTCATGGCCATTTGTTGAAGTTGTAACTCTCACCTTTTCCAACAAGGTATCCAAAAGTTTGGTCTTCACATAAGTACTATTATACTCAACAGTGTATGCATCCACCTTATTCAAAGTGGAAGTTATGAAATCTCTAGCAACCACCATAACGCCTCTCACCATTTTGTACCCTACATCAAAAAAGACTAGCTTCATACCCAAATGTATTAGTTTTCTCATAAATAACAAATTTTGTCTTATACTATGATGTAATACACCGTTAATCTTTCTTATTCTACAATCAATAGACTTGATTTTAACTTTACCACAACCAACAAAAATTAAATGAGAATTATCACCCAAGTACACCTTACCTGCATCAAATTATTTATATTAAATTTTATTTTTTTATTAAAATTCATATAAAAAGATGCAAATTCAATTTAGTTTAGGTTTAGGGTTTATTTTTGTTTATTGTTAGGGAATTAAGTTTTAATTTTTTAAATGTTATGAGTACGGTTTAATTTGGTTTAGGGTTTGGATTTAGCTTTGTCCACAATTAGGTTTAACATTCAATTTATTTATTTTTAGTTTTAGGATTTTTTCTTTGTTTAAAGATTATAATTGTACATTAGGTTCAAAATTATGGTTGGTATTTATTTAAGCTTATAAAGTGAGGTTTGGGTTTAATTATGTTTAAGGATATATTTTAAAAGGTTTACGATTTGATTTGATAGTATGTCGTGTTGATTTGATTTGATTAAAAGAACAACACAAAATTGATAATTGTTAGATTTAATTTCTTATATTGTTTTATTAGGTTTATGGTTAGGGTTCAATTTACTTTAGTGTTCAAATAGGCTTAATTAAAGGGTTAAATTTTCCTTAATGCAAGGCCAAGGTAAAATTTGGGTTAGGATCAATGTTTAATTTGGCTTGATGTTCAATTAGGTTTATGATTAGGATTCAGCTCGCTTTAGGGTTATGATCATAGTTTAATTTTGTTTAGTTTTAGGGTTTATTTTTGTTTATTGTTAGGCAACTAAGTTTTGAGTTTTTTAGCATTATGGGTAGGGTTTGATTTGGTTGGGTATTTGGATTTATTTTCATTTACTATTAGATTTAAGATTCAACTTGGTTTATTTTTAGTTTTAACATTAATAATTTGTTTAAAGGTTAGAATTATATTAGGTTCAAAGTTAAAGTTGGTATTTATTTAAGCTTATGGATTGAGGTTAGGGTTTATTTAAGTTTAAGGTTATGTTTTAAAATGGTCAGAATTTGATTTGACTCCAAATTCTTTCCTCTCCTTACATCTCTCTCTTCACCCTCTATCATTCTCACTACATTTATCTCTCCTATTTTATACCACTATTTCTCCCATTTCTCTCCCTCTCTCCCTATTGCTCTCTTTCTATATCTCTTTAATTCTCTATACAAATGTTGTTGGCAGTGTGCCAACATCCCTTGTGGGATTTGTGACATGGTTTAACCACCTTATGTGGATTCTATAAGTCTAGTGATTGTATCGGGCATTGATAGGTTGATCTTTTGGTGCAATGACAATCACACTAGTAACAAGTGGTATTAGAGCTTGGTCATAGGTTTGAATTTCCCCCATGAGTAACACAAGCATGTGGAGAGTGAAGCTAGAGAGATTTTTGGTAGTGCACCAGTCTCCGTCATAGGGTTCGTGAAATGTTTTAACAACCTCCTATGGATTCCATAAGTCTAGAGGTTGTATCAAGCATTGACATGTCAATATTTTGGTGCTACAAAAACTACACTTGTAACAAATATTTCTCTCTCTCTCTCTCTCTATATATATATATATATATATATCAATATCTATTCCTTCCCCTCCATCTATTGTATTATATATTTATATCTCTAGTTATCTATTCTAATTATCTCCCTCTCTGTGAGGTCCTACCCTGACCCATCTTAGCTTGACAGTTGCTTTGAAACTTGGACTATCTAGATGATACCTTGTTTTGTGATGCTAGACCTATTTTGATTATGATTTCATATTATTAAATGTTATGTAATATTTTTACTTAATTATATTGATGATAATATTAGTCAAACCTCTACATGATTATGTTAGATTCTAACTAATTATATGCTTGAAAAGATGAATGGATTTAGAATTCTACATTTTGTTACATCATCTTAAGGAATGGAAATATGTGATAGATGTGATGTGAATACATATGATAATGGTTTTACTTTGGACTTAGGATTACTTGTTTATGTAAAAAATTGAATCTACATTTTGATGTTTAAGAATTAGGGTTTAATGAGGATTATGCTTATGATGAATCATCAAATACAGTTTCTCTATGTATTGAATTTAGATGTTAATATAGATCATGTTTCATTTTTAATATGAATATATGCGCAATGATTTCACACGATACTCGCGTCTGAATCGAGTGTGCATGATTGTGACCATGGTTGTAAATGTGGGAAAACAAGGATGGATCTATGTGAAATCAATTTAAACCAAGGTCGACTCTAAATAGAGAACGACCTCGTTGTTACATAATTTTTTTTCATAATTATGATGCATGTATGAATGTTGTTGTAAAAGCATAATTTGATGTAAATATAATAATGTAAATGTTAAATATCCAATAGACATGCCAAGTGTGTAAATAAGTAATGTGATGTGTACTCTTTTTGTGTGGTGTCACTTGACATTAAGGTGATGAGATGGCATGCTTAGGTGGAATGTGGACCCTACCTCATCCTTAGGTTATCTTGTGTAATCTTAAACTTGGTTAGTAGGTTAGAAAACTAAGGTTTATGACGTCATTTTCTATTTTCGGATGTAAACTTTACTAGAATTTTTGAAGGGTTATATGGAGCCCTATGGTGTAGTTAGGGTTGGTTTTAAATGCCCCAAGGCATGGGCATAGGTTAGGGGGCCAACTTTCACCATTTTCACTTCCCTAGGCTTCCATATTGCCTCTCTAAGTGGGTCATCTTTGGTAATGATGAATTTGGGAATGTCTTATAGGATAACTCCATTTCACATGTTTTGAATTGCATTCATTTTTTCATAGCAAGGGGCAAGTGACAAGTTAACAAGGATCTAGAAACCTAAATTACCTTGGGATGAGGGTAGGAGAGAGGAATGTCTTTGAGTCTTTAGAAATATAGACAAGGAAGTTAGACTTCTTCACTATGCAAGTTTGGGGAGTTGGAGAAACTAGAGACTTGAGAAAGGAAAGCAAAAGCTAAGAAGGAAAAGGATAGCTCTTTTACAAACCCTCCATTTCCTTAGCTCAAGGAAAGGTTGGTGGTTCTACATGTTATATTATTTTAATTATGTTGTGAAGATAAATCTTTTGTGTGCATTGTGATGTTTTGTTCATTTTGCTCAAATGTATTTTGTTCTTGTTTCTTCTTTCATGTTTGTGAATGTGATGTGGGTGTGCAAGATAATTTTCATCCTTGGGAGAATTTGAAAATGCTTTGGGGTGAATGGCTTAGTTGAGAAATCCATATGTTGTAGAGCTTGGATGTATGGGTATCCTTGAGGCCTACTTGTGTTATAGTTGGAGGCCATAAGGGATGCGTATGATGCTCTTTGTGATGAGCTGATATGTTGGAAAGAAGCCTTGTGAAGGCATGTAAGAATGAATTGTATCAGTTGTTTTGTATGAGTATGGCATCTCCATATGAGAAGTTTCCATCTTCACCCATTTATGGATCTAATTTTGATCCTATTTGCAAACTTGGGAAGGGGAGTAAAATGTGTATGTTCTTGTACCAGTTTGTGGAATGTATGTTAAATGTGTGTGTGTTGCATGTTTGTTTCTCATCCATTCTTGTTTCCCCTAGCTCGGGGGTGGCCATAAAATAGCCTAGGCTGGGAGGTGAGCCTCCATGGTCATGTGAGAAATATTTGTTTTGCAGGTTTTATATTGAATGAAGAGTTAAAGAGATGTCAAAGTTCTAGAGTTAGTATGGCTCTAAAGAAAGATTTGTTTGCTGTTAAAAAATGAAGTTGAAATGTTATAGGAATGTTTTTAGGTGTGTTAAGCCTAAATGATTTTGTTCTATTTATATTGTAATTTAGGAACTTGTAAGTGTATAAAGAGAAAAGTTGTAAATTAAGTTTAATTTAATCCTCTTGGAAGAAGAAATTAGTATTGAGTGTAATTAAAAAATATTTCTTAGTAATATTGATTATTTCATTATAGATAAGATTTCCTACAATTATAAAGGAAAAGGTAGATGCTTCAAGTTTATGTGTAAATATGAATTTCTTCTAACTACTAAATGTCTTTTATTTCCCACAACCTCTATATTGTTGAAATGATAAAATTTTCTAAGTTAAGCAAACAATGCATGATATTATAAAATGATTAAATTTTTTTGAATAAAAGAAGAAATAAAGCATCATACATTTAAAAGTCATTTATCTACTATTTTGTTTTGTAATAAGCATCTGGTTCATAACTACGTTGGTTAAATTTTAGAAATTTAGTTTACATTTGCTATGAGATATTCTGTCAAAAGGATTTTAAAGGGAAATTTTGTTGTGTTTTTCCCTAGTAGTTTTTGGGCATTACATTCTGGTATCAAAGCCAAGTTTCAACTCTAGGGACCTTGTCTGTTAATGCATAGTATGATAGCTGCAATCTCTGTGTTAATGGATTAACAGAAATGTTGTATTTGCTTTTAATCCTAAGTTAAAAATATGTTTAAAAGAAGAATGTAAGCTTGCTTTGAATTCATTTACCTACTGTTTATTTTATATTTTGTTATGAAAATCTAGCTCATATGACTTAATAGAAAAGCATGATCCTGCAACATATTTGTGGCTCATAGAATAACAAAGGAAAGGAAAGAGGAATAAAAAATAAAAAATAATTTAAACCCTCTTATCTAATCTTCCCTATTACTTAAATAAAAACAATGGTTATACCTAGTATAATTATGTTTTAAAAAAAAAAATAACAGCATGCTTACTCAACCAATGAGTCATAAAAGACATTGTATAAATATATTATCATGAAGGAAACACTAATCATTTTCAAATCTGCATTTTATATAGTCCCCATTTTTATTTACATCATTGGATTGTAATACAAATAACATGAATATATATATATATATATATATATATATATATATATAGTGAGAATAACATATATCTATAGTTTTTGTTTTTTTCGTTCAGAATAAGAAAATATTATATAATATAATTATATACTTTACATATTATTATATATATAGCAAATATATGTATATAATAGTACATATAAGATATATTACATATTATATAATATTATAAATAAATAAAAATAAATAAAGTACCAAATATATATATATATATATATATATATATATATATATATATATATATATATATTACATTAAACAAATAATATATAATATATAATATATTAAACAAAGTTTAGAATTTATATAAAAAAAAATTTCAAACAAAAAAAAAGGGGTTGAAGCCCTAAGGTTCATGTGGGGGTTGAAGCCTCACCTGCAGCGGTGGCCAAGCTGCCACTGCAGCAACACAAAGGTGTTATGTATGGCAGCACCGCCATACTAGACCTCCCCGCAGGGAGGGCTAGGATGGCGAGGCTGCCATCGCAGCTCCCTATCATGGGGTTGCGGGGGTAGCAGGGTACCCCGCCCCACACACACCCCCCCACTTGCGCAAAGGGCCAAGGACCGAGAGCTGGGTCATGCTCAACTATGGCCGTCGGCACCAGCGTTTAAAAGAAATATATACAAGGACATTGCTATTTATTATAATGAAACCCTACCTTCACAACATGAAATAAATAGAGGATTACATGATGCATTGCATAAAGAATAGCACCAAATCTTTTACCAGCTGCTAGTGAGAAACAGGATACCCTCATAAAAAAAAAAAGTGTAAAACCTTGTTGTTCTAAAAATCATGTTCCCATAAAAAAAGAATGGGTATATCCACACTATATGTGTGCATATACACATTGTTCTCATATGAGAACACACAAAATGCACCTTCACCTTCATCTTCCATCATGTAACCTGTAGTGAGAAAAGAAAAAAATAAAATGGAAGATTAGGGTTTCATAGGAACATATGATATGGCCCCAACTCTAATTTCAAAATTAGGGTTTGGGAGCCCTTTTTACTTATGTTTTATATATATATATATATATATATATATATATATATATATATATATATATATATATATATATATATATATATATATATATATATATATATATATATATATATATATTATTTCTTTATTTCCATTCTTATAGACATATTTAGCCTTTAGCCTTTTAATTTTTGCCTAGGATGGCTTTTAACTTGGTTATTATGTGCTTTTTAATTATTTTGACATCATCATTCAATTTTCATGTCAATTTATAAATCAAGATTTTTCCCAAACGTATTAGTATAGGAGAATTTACAAAGATAAGTCTATCTTTGCCTTTTGACCATTTCAAAGATATTGTCATTTAATATTAAAGAAAATGACTTAATTCTTTTAGAAAGAATTTAATTTAAAAGCTTAATAAGTTGGAAAGTTTGTAATTTTATGATTAGAGAATATAGTCATTAAATTTAAATCTAATTCATGAGAACTTTATTAAAAGCAAACTTATAGAGTAATTGTTGTTCTAATAATTGGACTCTATTCTTTTATTAAACCAATACTCTTTTCTATATAAAACTAATATGGGTACACTATGGGATTTATTTTATTTACCTAAGTCTGTTTCTACCCCTTAATGATAATTGAACTTAAGTCAATATTTGAACTTAGATAATTAAATGATAAATAATAGTGAAGTTAGACTTTTTAAATGTTCTGTAAATATAAATTTGAAAGAGATATTGAATTAAATATTTAAATATGCTTGAAAATTAAGTGTAAGAGTATAGTTTATAAATGTATTAACTAGGAATAATTTAAATGTTAAATGACCTAATTATCTCCTTTTATAGTTGGATTTTTAAAAGGTGAATTAATTTATTTCCTTGAAAATTCTTAGGGATAACTCGATTAACATAAATATTATCTTAGGATGGTTAAGGGAGATGTTTTCCCCTTTAGTATGGCTTATTCCCTTTGTCACTTAATGTCATCTGCCAAATAAGGGACGTAGGCATGCCAGCGCATGCCTTGACTTCCCTTATGTGATGTTGGGTGATTGGTCTTTATGTCCGTGATTTTGGGCATTGCATTAACTTAAAACTAGATCATTAATTTAAAACACGATAATGTTATTTTTATGGGGCCAATATATGTGGCCAGTATACTGGTCAACATAAAACTAGCATTACAACTTAACCTGGAATTATGTTGGAATCTTTAATACTCTTGAAAATTAATGACTTACCTATATAAACATTAGAGTTTCAGTTAATTAAATTTTAATAAAGAAGTTTAGACTTTTCTCATCTTCAATTCTATTAATACTCTTGAAAATTAATGACTTTTGGGTTCCAGAAATCTCATTGGGAGGGAAATCAGAAGAACTCAGTAGCAATCTCAGCAGAGTCCCCAAAGTGACCAGAGAGCTCAAACTCAGTCATCCAGAGGCGGGTGCAGTGAATCCAATATGAGAGGTGGGTAGCAACAATCTAGAACTCAGAGGAGTTAGAGTTGGGCTAGAGGACCATGTTATTCATGTGGTGCTATGGGGGCACATTGCTAGAGATTGTCCTACGAGTCATCCAGTTGGCAGTTAGATGACGACAGCTTTAGAGGCCACCATAGGTGACATAGGTAGTTCCCACAAAGTATTTACAACTGTTGATGACCGCTAGACTGAGCATCAGGCCATAGTTCTAGAGAGCACATGTGGAGTCAGACGGATAGCTGGCTTTGGAGCCCATACATATACTAGCTCGCAGGACCCTGGCCCTTTGAGGACGAGAGCTGGACCAGGTTAGGGTCCAGTGGGATTTCTATGATGAGGTCACAACATCTTGGGAGGATACAACACAGGTGAGAGATTAGTATCCCCATATATTTGATGAACTCCAGGAGGAAGTTCATGCCTAAAGGGGAAGGATGTGAGGTCCTACCCTGACCCATCTTAGCTCGACAATTGCTTTGAAACTTGGACTATCTAGATGATACCTTGTTTTGTGATGCTAGACCTATTTTGATTATGATTTCATATTATTAGATGTTATGTAATGTTTTTACTTAATTATATTGATGATGATATTAGTTGAACCTCTACATGATTGTGTTAGATTTTAACTGATTATATGCTTGAAAAGATGAATGGATTTAGAATTCTGCATTTTGTTACATCATCTTAAGGAATGGAAATATGTGATAGATGTAATACAAATACATATGATAATGGTTTTACTTTCGACTTAGGATTATGTTTTTATGTAAAAAATTGAATCTACATTTTGATGTTTATAGAATTAGGGTTTAACGAGGATTATGCTTATGATGAATCATAAAATACAGTTTCTCTAAGTATTGAATTTAGATGTTGATATAGATCCTGTTACATTTTCAATTTGAATATCTATGAAATGAGTTCATAAGATACTAACGTCTGAATCGAGTGTCCAGGATTGTGACTATGGTTGTAAATGCAAGGAAACAAGGATGAATCTATGTGAAATCAGTTTAAGCCAAGTCGACTCTAAGAAGAGAATGACCTCGTTGTTACATGATTTTGTTTCATAACTATGATGCATGTATGAATGTTATTGTAAATGTTGTAAAAGCATAATTTGATGTAAATATAATTATGTAAATGTAAATGTTAAATATCCAATAGGCATGCCAAGTGTGTAAATAGGTAATGTGATGTGTATTCTTTTTGTGTGGTGTCACTTGACATTAAGGTGATGAGATGACATGCCTAGGTGGAATGTGGACCCTACCTCATCCTTAGGTTATCTTGTGTATTCCTAGACTTGGTTAGTGGGTTAGGAAACCAAAGTTTATGACATTATTTTCTATTTTCGGATGTAAACTTTACTAGGGTTTTTGAAGGGTTATATGGAGTCCTATGGTATAGTTAGGGTTAGTTTTAAGTGCCTAGAGGCATGGGAATGGGTTAGGGGCCAACTTTCACTATTTTCACTTCCCTAGGCTTCCATATTGCCTCTATAAGTGGACCATCTTTGATAATAACGAATTTGGGAATGCCTTCTAGGATAACTCCATTTCCCATATTTTGAATTGCATTCATTTTTTCATAGCAAGGGGCAAGTGGCAAGTTAGCAAGGATCTAGAAACTTAACTTACCTTGGGATGAGGGTAGGAGAGAGGAATGTCTTTGAGTCTTTAGGAATAGAGACAAGGAAGTTAGACTTCTTCACTATGCAGGTTTGGGGAGTTGGAGAAACTAGAGACTTGAGAAAGGAAAGCAAAAGCTAGGAAAGAAAATGATAGCTCTTTTACAAACCCTCCATTACCTTAGCTCAAGAAAAGGTTGGTGGTTCTACATGTTATGTTCTTGTAATTATGTTGTGAAGATAAATCTTTTGTGCGCAGTGTGATGTTTTGTTCATTTTGCTCAAATGTATTTTCTTCTTGTTTCTTCTTTCATGTTTGTGAATATGATGTGGGTGTGCAAGATAATTCTCACCCTTGAGAGAATTTGAGAATTTCTTGGGGTGAAGGGCTTAGTTGGGAAATCCATATGTTGTAGAGCTTGGATGTATGGGCATCCTTGAGGCCATAGGGGATGTGTATGATGCTCTTTGTGATGAGCTGATATGTTGGGAAGAAGCCTTATGAAGGCATGTAAGATTGAATTGTATCAGTTGTTTTGTATGAGTATGACATCTCCATATGAGAAGTTTCCACCTTCACCCATTTATGGATCTAATTTTGATTCTATGTGCAAGCTTGGAAAAGGGAGTAAAATGTGTATGTTCTTGTACCAGTTTGTGGAATGTATGTTAAATGTGTATGTTGCATGTTTGTTTCTCATCCATTCTTGTTTCCCCTAGCTCGAGGGTGGCCATGAAATGGCCTAGGCTGGAGGTGAGCCTCCATGGTCATGTGAGAAATATTTGTTTTGCATATTTTATATTAAATGAAGAGTTAAAGAGATGTCAAAATTTTGGAGTTAGTATGGCTCTAAAGAAAGATTTGTTTGTTGTTCAAAAATGAAGTTGAAATGTTATAGGAATGTTTTTAGGTGTGTTAAGCCTAAATGATTTTGTTCTATTTATATTGTAATTCATGAACTTGTAAGTGTATAAAGAGCAAATTTTTAAATTAAGTTTAATTTAATCCTCTTGGAAGAAGAAATTGGTATTAAGTGTAATTAAAAAATATTTCTTAGTAATATTGATTATTTCATTATAGATAAGATTTCCTGCAATTATAAAGGAAAAGGCAGATGCTTCAAGTTTATGTGTAAATATGAATTTCTTCTAACTACTAGATGTCTTTTATTTCCTGCAACCTCTATGTTGTTGAAATGATGAAATTTTCTAAGTTAAGCAAACAATGCATTATATTATAAAATGATTAAATTTTTCTGAATAAAATAAGAAATAAAGCATCATATATTTAAAAGTCATTTATCTGCTATTCTGTATTGTAATGAGCATTTGGTTCATAACTACCCTATTGTTTAAATTTTAGAAATTTAGTTTACATTTGTTATGAGATGTTCTTTCAAAAAGATTTTAAAGGAAAATTTTGTTGTGTTTTGCCCCAGTAGTTTTTGGGCATTACTCTCTCTCTCTCTCTCTCTCTCTCTCTCTCTCTCTCTCTCTCTCTCTACCCCCACATCTACTCTCCTCTACCCCTCTAATTATATATTTCCCTTTCTCTTCCTCACTCACCATCTCCCTTATCTTCTCCCTCTTGCACTTCCTCCCTATCCCCAAACCCATCTATCTGCATTCACCACTTCATAAAGAAAAGAATTACCAAAATTATGAAGCTCTTCAAAGTGCTATATGCTTTCTATTTCCTAGTAATAAATTTACTCTTTACCAAGGTTATAATTCAAAAGTTTAAAATTACATGAGTAAAATATTCTTTTGATCTATGTTATAACCATACATTTCTAATCTCCACATTAAATATCCTAATTTGATGCAATATTAAGTGAGAGGATAATATTTTAATAATAAAAATATTAACTAACATCAATTTAATAAATTTACAACTCTATAAAATAAACGTTTAAGATAAATCATTCCCATTATATTTATCTCTCCTTTTTTCTACCACTATTTTTCCCATTTTTCTCCCCCTCCTTATTGCTCTCTCTTTCTATATCTATCTATTAAAGGATCCATAGGAGGACATGGAGATAGGTAGGCTTTCAAGAATGATTACTGCACTATTAACTCAACATGTGTAAGAAATTAAAGCTAGAAAAAGTAGAAATGTAACATTAAATCACAACTGTCAATACAAAAAAATCAATGGTACTCGACAAGATTTGAAATCCTTCCACCAAGCTCAATAAAATTTTTGTCACTACATGATTTTATTCCACATCCCAATGATCCACCACGCTAAGAAGAGAATTGACATGTCAAATGCCACATTAGACATGGCGGCTTGTTCAAATATTTGAAAGCCCCCACCATACCATCGATTGAATGAAAACAAAACCTTGGGCCCACCACATAGTCCATTCATCTCAACTAACTAGCATGGAACCACCTTTCATATGAATTATCATCTATGTCACTTCTTGATGATGCGGTGAAGGAGAAATGAAATCCCACAACATCACCACATTCCACATCACAACGAACTCCTAAGCACAAAGAAATTATTAGGTAATGTACTAAGATCGAAGGAATCTCTCAATACACCACCGTGTACCAACTCAAATGACACAACATAGCTCAGTAACACAGGGAGACAAGAGAAACATTACACCACGCCACCATATAGGACCCACAACCTTTTAATAGATGAATTACACATGTGCATTTATAAAAGGGGTAAGTTGTCATGCAGGAGGAAAAACTTAGGCACAAGGAATTAGGAAATGCATGGCTGCAAGATATAAAAAATAAAATAATCAACCATAACGAGGGTAACCGGTAGAGGATGTAAAATTTAACAAAGGGGGCCAATCTACCAATGGACGTTAACCCTTAAAACTTAACACTTAAAGAGCTTTAACTAGGTAAACAAGTCAACACAAGAATAGAAGCTGGCTCATATAATAATTTTCTCTATTCTAAACACATTGATGAATTCATTTGAGAGATGAGGTTTAACTGAAAACATGCATTCACAGGTAGAAAGTGAAGGAAAATGACTTGGTTTTCATAAGTTTCTCTTTACTGAAATTCAAAAATGTAAGGACCAATGCTACATATCCATGGTAATAGAGTCAAATATCAAATGAGGCCAACATTAATTGTGCATGCTCTTCTAACTGTTTGTTCCTTACACAAACATTTGTTGGCATAACTGATGCAAAGATAATTTGAGAATGTTATAGTATGAGTTTGATGTAGATCTAATGATAGGCTGATCAATTATAATGTTGTCATTGATGTCAACTTAGTCCTTGTTGGTTGATAATGTACCAATTATGTTTGTTGGTGTAATTAAAAATTCCTAATTACACTTTACTTAATCTTACTTAGGTTAATGCATTGCATAGTAGTTTGTGATTGAGACACCTAGGAGTGTGCACATCTATTAAGCACATGGCGTAGGAGAAATTTCACTTTTGGTGTGATAGTTGTCATCACATACCTCGTTGTGTGTGAGATCCACCTTTTATGCTCTTATCACATTAGCATCCTAATCCATTGCACATACTTTATTGCATAATGGAGGATGATCCACATTTGGTGGACATGTGATTACACCTAGCATAGGTGATAGCTTATCAGCTCCTTATCATTGTCTCTTATCTCCTTTCCTATATAAGGAGGCCTATTATGTAATCATTTCACAACATTCATTCATCAATTAATTATTCAAGGTGAATTCATTGGATCTAATCATCCATCTTTGCATTCATATTATCTCTCTTGTGCTTTTCTTCAACCTCTAGATCCTTGGTTCAATCTTTTCTATTTGAAAATTCTTACATGGTATCAGAGCCATTGGAGCATTTAGATCAACCGATTTGAAGAGATCTTGATGCAAGCTTTGAAGGTCCAAATCTCAGATCTGAGAACATTACGTTCGGGAGGCTGTTTCGATTAAGATAGACTATAAATTCACCTATATTTGGTGAAAGTCAAAATCGAGGCAAAATTTTTTTGCAAATCGGACTGTATGACCCGATCTACCCTCTCTGGTATGATTTTGTTCAAAAAAAAAAAAATATTTCTATTAATTTCTCAGAATTTTTTTATGCAAAATATTGTTTGGGCCTAGTACGTGCCCTGTATACTGCGCACATTCCAAAGAATATTCTATTGCAGCAGCATGACATCATCTGTGCAGTACCCCAACCGGGCGCAAGACCCAAGCTCAAGGCACAAAGGTGTTCCATTTTTTATTTGATAGAGGGGCATTTGCATATTTAAAAGGCTTCAAGCCCGCAGCACAAGAGATGTGGGATTAAACCCACGGGATCCTCCCCAGTGGCTCCTCCTTAGCGGCTCCCCCGCTCCAACTGCCGCCAACTCTCCACCGATGGTCTCCGCTGCAAACCACCCACCGCTGGCACATAACTGCCACGCGGCAGCTGACCGACCACCACGCAATGGTCCACTCACCGCCTGTAGACCTTTTATGCGGCACGCCACGCGGACCATTCAGGGGTCACCACCTCAATCACACTGGCAACAAACCAAACATAGCCACGTAGCTACTAGCACCATGTCATCACACATAGTCATCTGCTGACATCATCCATACGGCCCACCCAATTAGTAGACACGTGAACAAGGGGCTTTTTTGCTAACGTCATCTAGTCCAGTAGCCTAAAATTGATGGTCATTTAGCCATCAAAACAGGGCAAATTGGGCTTTCGGTGACGGTCATCCAGCCATCAAATTTAACCCCATAGATTCTTGACGTCAAAAGGGTTCAAAAATTCTCCGCCCTCACCATATGCAGTTTTGATTTGATAGTCTGACTTTGGGAGGCCATAACTTGGTCATCCGGGCTCCAAATTGGGTGCAATTTTTTTTGAAATTGGATAGAATTTCCTAAAATTTTTAGTGGTGGTGTTGATTTTGCATTTTGGTGGCTTGATTTATCAGAAATTATAGATCTTGTTGACTGTTCCTGTTTGTTCCTAATTTCTGCAACTTCCAAGGCTTCGTTTGGGCACATACAGTAACATTTTAGGGTGAATTTTTTTTTGAAAGTGCATGATTTTTCATCTACTTTCCAGATCTACAATCAGATTTTAGAATTTTTGGGTGGACATATCACTTTCATAAATAGGTCATTTTGGGGCTATAATTGCACTTGGTTAATCCTTGGATTTCAGTTTTCTAATTTACATCAGTCATTTGAAGGATTTATTAGTAGTTATCAGTCATTATTTGGTTGCAATATGGATAATTCAAAGGTTAAAATTCTCACTCCATATAACTACCATGAATGGAAAGTATCTTTAAGTGATCATTTGTTGAGTCTTGGATTGCTTATAATGACTCTTGGGTAGGATCAAGAACCTCAAATAGGTGTTGCAGAAAGGAGAAAATAGTTTGATCGAAGGGATAAAGCACTTGGCTCTCTTAGATCATCCATCTCTCGTGACTTGCACTTTCATATTGCATCTTGCACACATCCTCATGATGCTTGGGTCACATTGGAAGGACTCTTTGGTAAACCTGATAAAATGAGAAAATTTAGATTAGAGAATGATCTCATAGGTCTAAATCCTAGGGATTTTGACAATATTCAAGACTTTTTCTCTAAGTTCAATTCTATTAGATTGGAGCTTTCTTCATATGACATTGTTAAAGGGGATGACCAATTGATCTTTTCTATTCTTTCCAAGCTTGGTCCTGATTATTCTATCTTTGTTTCTACATTCTATGCTACTATGGATGCTCTTGGTAGTGCATAGAAATTGCCCTCTCTTGATGAATTTGCAGCACAACTCACAAGGGAACAAAAAAAGTTGGCACACATGGGTCAATTGAAGCCTTCCACACATCAAGCATTGATTGCAAATGAGTCTACATCAAAGACTTCTAATGGAAAAGGAAAGAAACAAAATAAAGATCCTAAGCCTCGTGACAAAGGTAATGAATCTTCTTCACCAAAAAGTATTGAATCCAAGTCCTCTTCAAGAGAGGAATCATCTAGAAGAAAGAGAGATAAATGTGCATATTGTCAAAAGTTAGGACGTGATGAGCATAAGTGTTTTCAAAAGAAGATTGATGAGCTAACTCACATTATTCAGAAACACAATATTAAGTTTCCCTCATTAGTGTCTACTCCTTCTTCTACACATTTGGCAGCTTCTACATCTCCATCATCATCCAAAGATAAAGGTAAAGGACAAGCACTCATGGCTTCCACACTTCCTGAGCAAGGTAAATGGCTTCTTGATTTAGGTGCATCACATCATATGTAATCTTCTATGGATATGTTTTCTTCTATTGAGCCTTGTAATTCTCCTAATATTTTGATGGGTAACAACACATTCATGAGAGTTTGTGGGAAAGGTTCTATTCCTATGGGGGAAAGGACATTTAATGATGTTCTTTGTGTACCATCCTTGACCACTAATCTCCTTTCTATTTACCAAATTACACATGGGGCACAAGGTAAAATTGTTGAGTTCACTCCTGATTATGTCTACATTAGGGACATGGAGACTAGAAATGTCATAGCTATGGGAGTTGTTGATCATACATCACGCTTGTATTCTTTTTCAAATTTTGTTGATAATGATGTTGATATTCATGATGTACCCATCCCTTTGCCAAGGGATAATTATGAGAACTTTGGGCACTTGAATCATTTTGTTGTTGAGACAAGTGTTGATTTTCCTACTCCTCCACCTCTTGCTTCTTTAGACATGGGCTCTACTATTCAGTAGGATGTTCAAAGTGTTTTAGATCTTGCAAAGTATGATGACTACTTGGATTCATCTTCAGCATTTGTTGATTCTCATGATGCAGATTTGGAAGACATACATGAGGGGGTTTCTCTTTCCCTTGATGACAATTTCATCATAGATGGGGATACTTCTTCACCTTCTTTGGAGATTGGTGTACTTGACTCTTCTCCTTCTTCACTTGATTTGTCACATGAAGTGATAGATTCTTTGAGCTTGGAGATTCCTAATCAGTCTTCAAAGATCCCTTCATGGAGACCTTCATCTTCTTCCTCATTCCATTTGCACATGGATTGGCTTCTTCATCATTTGATGTATCTATTTCTTCCTAAGGGGAGACATGTTTCTTGTAAGCATTGGCTTATCTATTGTTTGCAGGTACTCTTCATCAACATGGGAGCTTCTACATTATGGGGGGTATATCATGTCTCCAACTATCCTTCTTATGGGGGGATAATTCTTTGTATATAAATGATGTATGCAGTTCTTGAGGGGTCTTGAGCACTCCATCCATCCATGCATCTTGTTTTCTTCTCTCTTTTTGGGGGAGGGTTTTTCCCATGAGGTTTTCCCTCTTTCTCCACTTTATGAGAGTTATGCATTTCATGTATTGCATTTTGTACATGGGTACCTAACATGGCCTAGTAGCCAGGACCCATCTTGCATTGTGAGTTTAAGTGCATTCCCCTAAGTTGCACTTAAGGGGGGGTGTTGGTGTAATTAAATAATCCTAATTACACTTTACTTAATCTTACTTAGGTTAATGCATTGCATAGTAGTTTGTGATTGAGACACCTAGGAGTGTGCACATCTACTAAGCACATGGTGTAGGAGAAATTCCACTTTTGGTGTGATAGTTGTCATCACATACCTCGTTGTGTGTGAGATCCACCTTTTATGCTCTTATCACATTATCATCCTAATCCATTGCACATATTTTATTACATAATGGAGGATGATCCACATTTGGCGGACATGTGATTACACCAAGCATAGGTGATAGCTTATCAGCTCCTTATCATTGTCTCTTATCTCCTTTCCTATATAAGGAGGCCTATTATGTAATCATTTCACAACATTCATCCATCAATCAATTATTCAAGGTGAATTCATTGGATCTATTCAATCCATCTTTGCATTCATATTATCTCTCTTGTGCTTTTCTTCAACCTCTAGATCCTTAGTTCAATCTTTGCTATTTGCAAATTCTTACAATGTTGATGTATGTTCAAAAGGTTAGATTTTGAGATGTGTTAAGAGTTGGAGTGTGCAATCATAATGGATGACTAAGTGATGTCTCTAGATGTTGTATCTATGACCGCACAGGTTTATCATATGTATGATATGAATTATGATCGATTGAAGATTGACGGGCCAACATAAGAATAGGCTGTAGCCAAGGAGGAATAATTTGATGATTGTGTCAAATAGGTTTGGATTCAGGTGTCACGATTTAGGATATATTACCTTGACTATGTTATGGGGTTCTTTTTATGATGACATCATGATTGGTGACCGAACGATAGAGTTTCAACAAATAGAAGATCACTAAGTGAAAAGTAAATAAAGTTCTTAGAACAATTGGTCAGATTCTCAATTGGTAATGTTGTATCATGTTGTGATAAGTGATTCTGTTCCAAGGATATTAGTGACATGGCAAATGGATGTGGAATGATGAGTCTGCATTTTTATGATCATCATGATGGAATGTGAGCTTAAATATATGATATATGGGGTGTATTACAACTTTTGTCAAGGTCGTGGGATTATTGGTTGCATCTAGAGAAAGTTACAAGTTAGTGAAGTCATGCGAGTATAGTAAATAGTGAAAACATGGCATATGAGTGGTCGCGATGTTTGGAGACTTAACATAAGTTATTTTGTTGATAATGTTTATGATTTATGATAGGTCCTCACCTACCTTGATGGATGAATGGTCGCATGTTGTGCATCTTATTATGAGCCAAGTTTGAGACACATTTTGTGAAGAATTAGTGAGCTAATTGAGAAACAAAGTTGATTGGGTAAATGTATGTGTGAGTTTTGGATGCAACAACAATGAAAAAAGTAGCGATGATATGTGATGACTCATTAAGTGGATATTTTGTGATTATTGTTGTGAGATTCAACTAGAACTATGTTGGCATAGAAGATGTTGTTATAGTTCACTTTTGATGTGGTAAAATCCTTTTGCTATATTGGACAGTGAGTCATTTGTACAAGCAGTGAGCTCTATTTTGCAATCACCCCTAATGGACTTATAGAATCCTAAGAGGGTTTGTCCTCTAACAAGGACATGTACTAATGTAATATTATGCTCCTAATAAGGAAAGGTCTCCTAAAAAGAGACATAATACTCTTAGTGCATATATTGTGGGTACCATCCCCATAGGGGTTTTCCCTTGGCTAGGGTTTCCTCGAAAACAAATCATGGTGTTATGAGTTATTTACTTTATGTATATGTTCTTATTATTTCACCTATTGCATGATTAAGTATTAAATGGTTAAGAATTGTTAAAAGTGTTGCAACACGGATTCATCCCCCCTCTCAATGTTTCTTAATCCTAACAAATGGTTTCAAAGCTTGATGCACTTGGAGAAAAAGTCTAACAACTTAAGGGAGACCCTGATGAATTCAAGTAATTTGGAAGAAAATTTTGAGGCAGCACTTGAAGACCTGGACAAGGCTAATGCTAAAAATGTTGAATTAAAATTTAAGCTAAAGAAGGCTGAAGACTATATCAAAAAGCTCAAAGAGAAGATTGACATTTCAAGGAACAAAAGGCAAGAACTTGTTGAGAAGATGAGGGAACCTAAGAATGATTCATTTGATCTGATTGAAAAACTTAAATAGGAAAAGGAGACACTAAAGCATGAATGTGAGATCACCACTTTGCAAATGACTAAAGAAATCCAACAAGAAAGAGAAGAAAAGAGAAAACTTGAAGAGGCATTAAAGAATGCAAATGTACAGATGGGAAGAATGTAGCTAGAAACCAATGATGTCAAAACCAGGTATCAAGAATTGGAGAAGTACAATATCATCATTAAGGAAGAGCTTATGGAGGTAAGGAACCGTATTGAAAAACTTCATGCGAGCAGTAATAAAATTGATGAATAGCTAGAGAGACAAAAACCTAAAGGTGACAAGACAGGAGTTGGCTTCAATGAAGCTAAATGTTCCAAATTTTAGAAGGAGAAATCTAAAGACAAAAAGGAGCAAGCACCAAATTAGGATGAAGAACCTAAGGAGAAGATCAAACCCTTCAAAGGAAGATGTTTTGAATGCAACAAATTTGGTCACATGAAGAAGGATTGCGAAGGTAAGAGTTTTTCTAAATCTTTTTCTAGCTATTGCTTTAATTGTTGGGCATATGGACATAGAAGAAATGAATGTAGAAAACCAGATGAAGGATGGAAGAAACAAGACTATGTTAGATAGCCACTATGAACTATAACATTACATGTTACAAATGCAACAATTTTGGACATATTGTAAGGAACTATAAGTTGTCGGCTAATCAAAATAGGTCACAACCTGGGAGACCACCTTTTACTTGTTTTAAGTGCAATAATGAGGGACACAGAAAAGTATTGCATATATGATAGATCTTTCAACAACAGGTGACCAACTATGGTAATAAAGCAAAATATTGGTGATACTCTCAAGAGCTTGGCAGGGTATATGCATGAGTTTAATCGCCTTTTTGTAAAAGAAGGAAGAAAGGAAAATGGCAAAGTGTGGAAGGAAAAGAATTAGAATGAATCTAAGGGTCAGGGAGAATTAGTAGATGTTATTGGATCTTCGTTTGATGCCACCATTTCCACATTAGCATAAATGGCTAAATATGGCCTTAGGGAGAGCTTTGGAGAACTAAACCAGTCTATTATCCAGCCCTTGAACTACATACTGAGAAGATGCGAAGTTATCCATAGGTATAAGGATATGTGTAGAAGCTAAATCCATGATCGTGAAGTCTGAAAGTTTACTCAGATTGATCACCAGTAGTTTCATGGTTGACTGGCCCTAAAACAACTTTTTGAAGTACATTTTGAAATGTGTCAAAAACATCTTGTGAACTATATAGGAGCATACTTGATCACTTTTATTAGCATTTGAGCAAGATTAAAGGAGCAGAAAGAGATCTTGGAGTAGTTGGATCAATTTCAACAATCATGTGAGTCCTAACCCTAGTTTGGCAAAGAAGGTATTTAAATTTGCTTGCAAACTTGATTTTTAGTATTTGTAGTATGAAGCTATGGATGTACCTCAAATTTTTTATGTTAAGGAGACAACTAGGTATAAATTTAAGAAACATCCATTCAAATCTATGGACGATGAACCGAAGGGTGCGTTCTCACAAACCCCACACATAGTATTACACATAGAGGATATTAGGGAATATATTCACTGTAAGTCAAAGACCATATGAGACATTGAGATACACAATGAGCTAGCTAAAATGTTAAATGATGATGAATCACTGAAAGCCAACTTTGCAAAGTTGCAAAATCTAAACATACTATAGATGACAGAGTTCTATGAGTCTGATGAACATGAATGGATTAAGATAGTGTTGAGTAGAAATCATAATTAGTTCCTTTGGATTGGAGACAAACCAGTAAAGATTACCAAAGAAATCATTCATTTGGTAACTGGACTTGTCAATGCGGGTAAAATACCTACTGCGATGAAGAATACCGAGTAAGAATTTGAAACCCTAACTAGATCCAATTGGAACAAGCATGTGATGACCATCACAAACATTAAACAAAAGGATGTGAGACTTTTTTCCATGATTCTTGGCTACAAGATGCATTATAGCAGTAGGATGAACTTCATGTCAGCAGGTATTATCCACATGGCCTACAAGATGATCGCAGAGAATGAGCATTATGACATATATGAAGTATGTAGACTATAGTTACTGGAGAATCTAAGAAGAATTAAGCATGACAAAGAAAATACCTTTCAAGTTTGGGTCCCTAGAACTACACCTTTTCTTCCACATTGTACATAAGTTTCCTAGCATGCATCCTCGTGCATGGAAAGAAGATGAACCTACAACTGCTTAGATTAGTAGGTATTATAGAATGCAGGATAAGAATTGGGTTGATGGTGAATTATTTGGTATGTTCAAAGTCTTTCAAAGAGAAATGAAACAAAGGGAGAGGTTACCAAAGGAGATAATGGAAAAGTGTAAGAAGACCATCTTCTTTATGGTGGAGATAGATTGCACATGCATTGAGGCAGTTGAACCAAGAATGCGATGGTGTCCTCCAATGGGTTATGAGGCAAGCTCTTAGATTCTTATCCCTCATATTGAACACATCCTAGCATCTAAGAAAGATTCCACAAAGGAAAGATGGGGAATGTATGAAGAAAAGTCTCTAAAGCTTAGAGAGGAATTGACTAGGGGATAAAGGAAGAGGAAAGTATAGAAATTTGTTCATAAAGTTGTAGCAGGAGAAGGGATACCTAAGGAACTGATGACGAAACTAAGGACAAAGGTCGCAGAGAAGTCCACTAGCAAGATGAGCTTAGAGCTTGCACCCCTACAAACTGCAGAACTTGTAGACATATCTGATTCACCCTTAGCAGTAGTTGCAGTACATGATCAGACTCCTACCCCTCCCATGAGAACATCACAGAGGACTGCAACAATAAAAGAATGAGAAGGAAGAAGAAACACTTGCAAGGACAACAAGGTCTTCTAGACCTAAGATGATGAGCTCTGGACCTGGTCCTAAAAGGAAGACCTTGGTTACTCCATCCAAGGAAGAATATCATGCGAAGAAGAAGAAAGAAGAGAAATAAAAGGAGAAGAAAACAAAGAAGGCCATTGAACTTGTTCACAAGGTGATAGCACAAGAGAAGCCAGTTGAGAGACAGTTGTGGAAACCTGATTTGAAAATGCTAGCAAAAAGGATACTAGAGTAGGGAAAGCTGAACCAATTGTCAAAATATTATGAGATGTATGATGAAAAGGATAGAATTGAAATTGAAGATATTGTTATCAATCATATGTTAGTTTTCAAAAAGAATTTGCTTGAGTTTGAGGGCAACATTCCAAAGGAACCGTTTGATGAACTAGAAGTTAGAAAATAAAGAGCTCTAGAAGAAGATAGTAAGATCCATGTAAAAGTATCTTTTCTTGTTGAGCCACCTCCATTTCCCTCTTAGAACCATGGTTCTTTTCTGATCAATATTAACCAATCCTTCAAGATCCCAATCTGTTGGTTCCTGAGGTTGTAAATTGTATTTGATTAGTATAAATAGTATCAACAAGATCCAAAAGAAACAATTTATCTAAGGGTTGGTCTGCTCCAATCCCTCTCCCTCACTTCCAAATCGTCATTGCAATCAGCCCAAAAGTCTTCCAAATGAGGTAGATGGGTGAACCTTGTGTCTAATTTCAGATTGTTCCTCACACAATCTTTACTATCAAATGGCACTCTTACCAGTATCCTTTATATTACCAGTATCCCATAATGATCCAAAAGAAACAATTTATCTAAGGGTTAGTCTGCTCCAATCGCTCTCCCTCACTTCCAAATCATCATTGCAATCAGCCCAAAAGTCTTCCAAATGAGGTAGATGGGTGAACCTTGTGTCTAATTTCAGATTGTTCCCCACACAATCTTTACTGTCAAATGGCACTCTTAAGTCATAGGATTCAGTTGGATATTTGGCCCTATTTTTCTTGAGATGCATTGCATCCAAATTGGAGTGGAAAGAATAGTATCCAAGTGTAGAAAACGTTATACTACTAAGAGGGGGGGTGAATTAGTAGTATACCAATCTGAATATCTTTAATAAGGAGCATAAACACTTCAAACAATATAAGATGCACAAAATGAGACAAGAAATTTGACGTGGAAACCCAATGTGGGAAAAACCACGATGAGAAATACTGCTAGGATCTACTGTCCTAATCCAGCCTCACAAATCTGAAACCAATTACAATTTTAAGGGCTCCAACCCTAAGGAGTCTCCAAACCCCTGTTCAAGAAAACCAACTCATACAATTTGAGCATCAACTCAATCACATTTAGAGCACCAACTCATACAATTTGAAGCAACAACTTAATCTCTTTACAGATTGTTTAAACAATAGATTACTTTGATCACTATGAAAATGAACATATAGTAGATCAATTCAGTACTTTAGAAGACTTCAAGAATCTGTAAATATGCAATGATAAACTGTCACATAAGCCTGCAAATTGATACTAGACAACCAAAACACATTATGATGTCTCTGTCTACTGAAATGTGCAATCTGAAAACTGATCTCTATAAATCTGATCACTTCTTCTGTAAATCATTAAAATGCTGAAGACATGAACTTTTACGGCATATATAAAAACCTGAAACTAATTTATCAAGTGAAATAAAGATACCTGAAAATACTGAAAAACCTTTACTGATTTCTTCATGTATCCAAACAAATCTGATTCTCATATGCTTCTCAGGCTTTATCTGATTATCTCAATCAAAAACTTAGTCTTTTATACCATCAGACTCCACACACATCTGCAGTTATATCATTCTAAAACACTACATGTACCAGCAGATAACACAGCAAATATTTATAATCTCTCATTTACTATTACTTCAACATACGCCGTACTTATCCAACACCCTGTCACCAGCATATATAATTTGAAGACTACCGTTTTGATACCTGCCGCTAACCGGTTAACTGAATACAACAAACTGGAGGTTGTGGTTTCAACCACACCTACAAACCATCTTATCTGCCGACAACACACCTCCCGGATTATATTCTGTTCAAACACGGTTTGAAAACTGTTTCAAAGATAATATCGAGTCTGTTCTGTCAGTTAATATCGGGTCTATTATGTCAGTTACACGGTGCATATTATATGCTCGGCTTTTCCTCTCATGACGGTGCCTTGTTGTGCCTTGTGCAATACCATGTTTATCTTTATTAACACTTGTATTTATATATGCTGAAGTTAACCAGTTTGCATTATGAGTATAAAGACATCAATGACACTTACACCAAGTCCAACAGGAAAAGGAATGTATGATTTTCTTCTTACTAAACATCTCTTGTTAACTTCTTCTATTTTCCTACAGAGCTCAAAAAATAGAAACATGTCCTCCACATGTACCAAGGTAAACCACCTACTAGGTGATATATGTGAAGGTAGGATACTGTATGAAGAAAATACCATATTCATTAATGAATTGCATAGCTTTAGGTGATAACGCTTGACTGATATTTCCTTGCATTTCACTCACAAACATCATATTTAATATATCATTTGCTCTTTTTTGATAATCATAATTGTTTTTCAGTTGGAACTGCAAATAGTAATCATATATGTGGATATTCTCTATCAATTGAATATGCTCAAGGCCTTGCCATTCTATGATGCATTCTAGGCAATAAAAAAAATATGAAGACAAAAAATTCCTGACTTGATGAAAACCTCACGATTGGGGAATGAATTTGATAAAAAAATTATTTGTGCTGCATCCAAGTTTAGTTTACCCTCAATAATAATCTAAATGAAGAATTACGTCAAATTTCCCATGAATGCATTATATGGCTTCCTTCGATTCTATGTAATAAAACCATAATGTCTGAGATTTCATTGGAAAAGTAAGTTCTCTACATATTTTTGGGCAATTGTGAGCTTCCCCTCTTAGCTTTCACCAACCATTCTCTGGCTCTTACATTTTTATATACAACCTTCTCCTTACTGAACAATGCATATGAGTTGGTAATGTCAAAATTTGCATATATTTCTTTTGCAGGTATTCCCATACTTATTAAAATGGTCTTCCTGTTATCAGTGATTAAAAGCTCATCACACACAGTCCCAATTTGTCTAGTATTAGGGTTATACCTATTTAGTATTGATACATTCCAACACCAAATCAGTGCACTAAAGTGCAACAAGAAATGCGGCAGCTTGTAGCAGTCCGCTTTCAATTACATGTCGAATTATGGTGTTTAAGCTATTCACTCTCCTCCAAAAATCATCGAAATTAACATTTGATAACCTTGTATCTCCTATATTAGGTATTGAAGTGTAAAGGTCCCATAAATGTTCGTCCTGTTCATAATTAAACTTCATCCTAGCCGAAAATATGACTTCTCTAAAGGTAACTGTCAAATTCAAAAGAATTTTGGCACAGTTTCAGTCAGCGAATAGCAATTTAAAGTAACTAAGTAGGAGAATTACTTTTAGGAATTCAAATTCTACTACTACTATAGATGAACTTCGAGCGCATATTTCTAGTGACTTGTTTGCTAAAGTTCAATGTAGTCTAGTAATTGCAAAGCTTTTCTTCCCACTGATTCAACCCTTTTGCTCGCCTTTTGGATTTCCTTCTGAAAAATTAATGTCATTTTCATCCTAAAATCAAATGTATCAAGGTATTACATGTATTAATGACGCATTAATTTATCTCTAGTACTAGTTTTGACGTCTATTAATGGTACTTGGATTAGTGATGATTCTTTTAATTTTTACTTCAGCTCTCTTTTGAACAATCATACTTTTGAGGGTGTCGGAAGCAAATTAGGTTCAAAGTACTCCTCTTGGAACTTCACTGGTTTCGAAACCCCTCTTGTTATCTGTCTTGAGATAGCCTTCAACCAAATTTTGAACCATGACACACCAAGATTTTATTTGTTTACAACTTAACCTTGTGGATTCTACATCCTTTCCGTTTTGCAGGTGAAGAAGGGGTTGTCAAAACCACATTAGATGTTAACAAAGGTTTTGAAACCCTTTCCATCTTTCGCCTATTAGTCCTTTAAAGAACTTTTTTTTATTTTTGGCACTTCACTTGGTTTCAAGAACAGTATGAAATCAAGTTTTCTATCTAAAAGACCAATAAGTCACTTGGATATTGTCACTTTGGATATTTTGTGTGTTTCTTTAAGTTAAGACAATCAGTATCAAATTTGATCGTATGTTTCTTTAAGTTAGGCAATCAGTATCAAATCTTGGAGGATCAAATGAACGAGAATGAAAACCAAGAATGAAGGATGCGTTACCAAAACCCTTTTTCAAAAAAAGAAAAGAATATGAAAACCTGTGTAAACCCCAACAAAGTTGCAATTATTGGTTCAAAACTTGACAAATATCACAATTAACTCATTCTTTAAATATAATAGGCTTTATCGGATGTTTGAGTGTATTTCAGAATCTAGATCATTCCCAACATGACTGAGAAATGCTTTAAAGGACTTCCACTTAGATAATATTTTTTTCTAAATATTTCATAAGCACATTAAATCTATAGTAAGAGTGGGCTTGGAGTACTCCTATTTTAGTGGAGACCAAGTTATATAGAGTAGTTTCTAACTTCACCATTATGATATAGGACATGGCCATGTTGGTATTTGTTGAATGTTAAGAGTATATATTTCCCAAGAGTATATATTTCCCACGAAATATGTTTTCTTGGTCATTTATGACTAATTTTAGGTGATATCATTAGGTTGTACTTAAGATGGTCTTTCAATATTTAGAAGGTGCTCTCTAATTACTCTATTTGTTATCACGATGATTCTACAAGAGACTAGCACTCAATATATATTTATGAATTTTTGGGCTTAGAATAGGTAGCGAATGTTTGTAGCAAGAGATCCACTAGTGATTATGTTTTCACTTTGTTTGGTGTTGTTGGAAAAAATGTGATGTACATCTTGCATAATAATAATAATAATGCTAGTATTATAAATGTAGATATTAAATTATGATGCACATTAGAGATGTGGATACTACATGGTATATGTGTTCTTGTGAACACTTGTATGTTGTATGAGACTGATAAGTATTTACTATGGGTGTCATATTAAAAGGTATTTAATATTGAAAAAAATTAGTACCAAATATTTACTTTGGGCTCATAATTTAAAAAACTCATGATTTTGAGGTACATGATTGATGTCATACGATATAGAAGTTTTATTCAAGCTTATAAAAGTAAGCAAGAGTAGTTTGAAGTCAGCTTGTGTAACCTTGGACTTGTTGGCTAAGGTTGGATTAAGCATCTCTTATAGGTTGCATATGTGGAATCATATTTTGGGATGTGGGGAAACATGATTCCCATTTGCTTGTTTATATGAAAGAATGCAACTACGATGCTCGTTGCTTCAAAAGCTTACAGGGAGACTCTATAAGTGTATTATAAGCTTGTTTGAGTGCTTTTGAGGTTAGAAATTTCCCTTGAGAGGGTTTCTCCAAGGTATATCTTGTGTTATCTTATGGTCATATGGTCACAAGGAGAGATGACCTAATTTTCCTTAGTAAAAATATCCCCACACTTTTCTGGAAGGAACTTCAGCCAAGAAGGAAACAAACTAAAAATAATATTACAGCCACTCAATGGCTTGATTATGCTAGAAAATTGTACGAACAAGAAGGTGAGGTGGGCCTACCACCCTTGGTCAACAACATGTCAAATCTTTTCACCATGCAAGAGATAGAGATGGGTATTAAAAAGATGGGCAGTGGTAAGGCCAAGGACTTGGTTGAACTTCAAGCAAAATATATCAAGTGGGGCATGAAAACTGTTCCACCACACATCACAAAAATCTTCAATAGCATTAGTCAACATGGGTTTCCTAAAAATTGGACAATTAGCCTTGCCATATCTCTTTTTAAGAGCGGTGATATTAATAATCCCTCCAACTACGGGACCATAATGATCAATCCTTTGTTTGCAAAATTATTTGGCAACGTGATAGAAAATAGAGTCAGTAAATGGGTTGAAGAAAATCATAAACGGGCAAAAGGGTAGGCTGGTTTTAGACCAAAACACTCGACAGTTGATCACTGTATTACTCTAAGGCACATAATTGAAAAATGATGGGAGAAAAAGGATGAGGTTTTTTGCTGTTTTGTTGACTTTAGAAAGGCTTTCAACACCGCCCCTAGGGACAAGCTTTGGCTCAGAATGGAAGCATTGGAGATCCCTATACATCTCAGAGCTGTTGTTCATAGGATGTACGAAGAGGTAAAAGTCAAAATCAGAACTTTAGCCAGAATTTCTGAATGTTTTAGGAGCGATATTGGGGTCAAACAAGGCTGCCCTTTATCTCCTACTTTGTTTGGCTTATATATCGACAAACTTGAAGAATGGTTAAACATGCAAACTGTTGAGGGTATTCAATTGGGAGCATATTAAATAAGGTTGCTCCTTTGTGCGGACGACCTCATTTTGATTGTCAAATCTGCCTACAGTTTGCAAGCACACCTATTTTCCCTTTAGCGTTTTTGCAAAATGGTGGGGATGCAGGTCAATATTAGCAAGACTAAAGTCATGGTTTTCTCTAAGAGTAAAAAACAACATCATCATAAGTTCTATTTCGAAGGAAGCACTCTTGAGGAAGTGGTGGAGTACAAATATCTTGGCATTGACTTCAACAAAAACTTAATGTGGGATGGTTGCTGAAAGAAAAGAACGCTAGGTGGTTGGAAGGCACTTTATGCTCTCCAAAATGGATGTCGGGAGGCTGAAGTGTGGGATTGGAAAACTAATCAAACTTTGTTTGGTCTTCTAGTTCTGTCAGTTGTTCTTTACGGATGTGAATTATGGGTCAGCAACACTTCATCCTCACAATGGAAGCAAATCGAGGGAATCCAAAAACGTTTGAACACTAGCAAATTTAAAATCAAAAGTACGGTCCCATATGATATATTGCTTAGTGAAATGGGAGCTGCCCCTATTGAGGCACTTGCTATGGTGCATCTTATAAGCAATACAAATCTTGGACTTCTTTACTTGCTATTGAGCAATACAAATCTGCAACTCATATTTCATTTATTTAACCACCAATTCAAATTGCATCAAAAATCTGGAAGAGTTCTCTCCAAAAATGAAGACCAAACTCTCAAACCCTAGCTTCCCTTCAAGAATTTTGAAATTCTTCCTCAAGACAAACTTTTCACTTTTCAATTTTAAAACAAAAGACAATGGGTATATTGCTTTTTCCCAAAGCATTATTTTTATAATAAAAGATATCTTCTCTCACACACTTTTCACTTACAAAAGACTTTACTTTATGTGCACATTTGAAATATAATAAACTATTATATTTCGTTCCTCTTTAATGATAAAAAAAAGACCCTTTCATTAAAATAACCATATTCTGACACATAGGGTCCCTGTTTTATGAGCTTAGAATTTAAAACTTCTCAATCTAGTTCCAACGAGCTATAATACTAAAATGCCCACAATACATTCCGAATAAAAATGACAACCTTAGTCGATTTAATTAAATAATAATCATAATTCACCCATCTTGTGAAAATGATTGAGGAAGCATCAAAATCAAAATCTGATAGCACAAGAGTGATCCTAATGATGAAAGATGATGAATGAACCTAACGGGGTGACTTACTAAAAATAGACGCACCCTCCAAGAATCTTGGAGTCCAAACTGAAAGCCGGAAATAAAATCTGAAAGCATCATATAACTCCTCTAAATCATCTGAGCTCAGTAGAACCATGTAATGACTTATTATAAATAGTAAGTCCCTCAAAACGGGGCCAAAACTCACAACAGGGTCCTCTAATCACCAGAATTAGCCTACAAGGACCCAATGATACGCTAAATCCACTAAATCCAATGCTCGCTCAAAATGGGGACATTACAGCTATTTAAAAAGAACTAAAAAAATAGAAGAAGGTAGATGGCCTAAAGTTGTCTTTAATGATATATTGTGTAAAAGTAAAAAAAACGTGGATGCAACAAAACATAAAGTGGATGAGTAAATGGGATATCCATTTCAATATCTGTCCCACAAATAACAAAGATATAAAGGTCTTCGTTATGGATAAATTTTACAAGAGAAATTGGGGAAATGAGCTTGGAAGGAAGAAAACATATTACATCAATGAGTTCAACCCCTCGTGTGATCAACTTCAAAAAGCGTTCATAGGGGTTAACATTTCTTGGAGAGCTAAAACTCTTATTGCTCATGTGAGAACCAACTCTCATCAACTCCGTTGTGAGACTGGGCGGTGGAAGAGGCCAAAAGAGGCTTGGGAGGAGAGAGTTTGCATATTTTGGAATTCTGGAACTGTGGAAACTAAACAGCACTTTATCTTAGAATGTGATGCATATAAGAACAACATGGACAAATTTGTAGGTTTTTTATCTGATAACTCTTGGCATAATCTTTTCAACGAGGAGTGCATTGAGAAGTTGGGAGTGCTCATCGTCGACTTGCACAAGAAAAGAACCGAGTTACTAAAGCTGACTTAACTTTGGTGGGCTGTCCCATAGGCTATGTTAGCCTCGTGGACGTTAAAAATTATCTATCTATCTATCTTGTAACAGACTTGTTTTTACTTTATACTGTGAATTCTGAATATTTGTTTCGCATAATCTTTTTCTCATGAAAATTATGTGAATATGGTTTACATTGCTGCAAATTTACTTTCTTTCTTTCAATATAATTCTATAAAAGAAAATAGTCAAACAAAAAGATATGCAATTTTAACCTTATTAAACTATAAGGAATGTATTGGACTGAAGTAAAACACCACCACTGTAATCATGATTGCCAAATATACTATGGAATAGTCTTACTAAGATGCCTGGAAAGGACTCCTTCAAAGCCCTTTCATCTGTATTAGGCAAGCCCTCTTTATGAAAGTCATCTTCTATGTAATTGTAAAATCAATTATCATTCCCTTTATGAATCTTCCTATGTGAAAACCCATTTCAGATTGATCATGTGTAACTCTCCTATCCTATTCACTTTCCATACAAGAATAAAATTTTGTCAAACTTGATGTCAACTTCAATAACTAATGAAATCTTTGGCTTTCAAGGCAACAAACCTATTGTGTCTGAGTATAAATACATTTCCATAACAAATCATGAGCAAGACAACATACAAATCAGCGCACCAAATAGATGGTTTACTCACATTCTCATATCAAAATTTTATATACACCATAGACAAGCACCAAACAGTTCTATACAAAAGACCAAATTAAAATGTCACCAAATTGCCATTATAGATGAAGGAAAGTAAAGAAAGCCACAGAATGGAAAAATCACACCCCGCTCTGTTGTGGAATGGGCTTATTCTATGCTCATGGTCGTCAATGCTATTGCTTTAAGAAAACAATAGATGAACGTTGCAGTCCAATTTATTCAGCCTACTTTAGAGAAGGCTATTATATACAGGAATAGTCTTCATGGATGACTATAAACAACAGAACAGTATAAAATGTAATTCTTATGGTCTTATAGAAAGAATTGAAATATTTACAGGACTAGCAAAGCAAATCAGAATCCTTAACCCTATATTTTAAAGATCTTTGTGATCCGATCAAATGTGTGGAAATCATTGGATTTAACATCATAATTCTCTGAATATTTAAGTCCTATGTCATTATTTTCACTGCTGTAGCTTTGCCATTCACTGCAGCGTTGCCATTCACTGCCTGAAAATTTGAAAAAATAATAAGATTAATGAATGAAAGAACATAAAAGTTAAATGTATTGACTAAAATAAATTATAGTGAAAAGTATAGCTAGTTTAAGATACAGAAGGACATGGCATTTTAATGATTAAAGGCAAGTGATGAGGAACGACAAGTTTATGTTTCAACCCCATAACATCATCTAGAAATAAAATTAAAACCTTAAGCATTCAATTATAGTTCAGAGGTTGTTGGAGGGAGCCAAGGGCATAGGCATCTTATTGGTAACTTCGTAGAATGAGATAATGTAGTAAAAACTTAAAGTTTAATCAAATTTAATAGCAGAAAATTCATCCTTGTAAAGAAGCTACAATGGCTAGTTTTAAGATGGAGTAGCATATTTTATTAGAAACCTTTCATGCAGTAAAGTCAAACGCAGAAAAAAGTTCTATTAAAAAAAATTAAATACAATAGTTTGCACATAAAAATAATTTATAATACGTTTTAAAGAAAATGTATAAAGCTTACGCAAAACTACCAAATACATCCACACGGAATTGTGAAACAATATATTTATTATTAAAAACCCATTCCAGAACCTCTTTCATTCTAAGGCAGTCACTGAAACTTTTATTTCCTATTGTTAATGACATAAAATATATTTTATATAATACACGTCAAATACTTTTGATTGGAGCTCAAAATTGGAATTGGTTTTGAATGGACCCTGAGACCTTGTCTATCAAGATGAGGCAACAACAAGATACTAGAGCCAACAAAGAAAAAAGCCTTACAACCACAAAAACACCCAAGAACAAACATCAAAACCGCAGCAAAAGGACATCCATCTCTACAATCATGAAGGTTTGAATCCAAACATCACCAAAGAACTCTGAAGTGGAACCAAAGCCTGACCCAAATGGGTCATCCTACCTTTTTTGAGGATCTACACTCAACCAAAGGACAAAAAGGAACAGATATGGTTTCCTCTTGTCCTTAAAGGGAGACCTGAGCACATTCCCTATAAGACCCTCAACTTTAGGGTCCAAAACCTTCCCTTCATTCCTCATAGTAGAACATTCATTAATCTCTAATCACCTTCAAGATTCTGAATTCTTACCCATGTGGGAGATGGAATAATGCTTCTTGTTTAAATATGTTGCATCTTTATTATATCTTGACATGAATGGGAGAAGTGCCTGACTTTATGTCATTCAGAGCGAACCTCCTAGGAGGACTCAAATTGGATTCTCTGCTCCCCACCAAGTTGGAACACAATTTTATGGCATTTGACAGCACCTTATCAATATGAACAATCAAAAAATCTGACAAAAACCAAACATTTCATAGATTTCATGACATCTTCAATAGACGAAAACTGACCAAGTGAATTGGCAATACCTCGTATGATCTCTTCATCCCAGTATCTAATCAAAACCTTAGAAGCTTAAAACAAACAAAGACCCTATTAATTGTTCCTTGGCAACATCAAATCCAAAAGACCATCTTTCAAAAAAAGGATAAAATTTACCAATCACCACCCAACAAGATCCTTGTGCTATCTTCAAGGGTTTCGAAAGAGATCAAGAAATCCATTCATCAAGGCAACCACAAAAACATAACCAAATACTCACCTATTTAGAACCCAAATTCAAACAACATGAATATTTGGGCAAAATCTCAAGAATATTCCAATAAGGGAAATGCCCATGCAAGCAATCTAGCCTACAAAACATTTGGAACAAGCCTATCAACATTCACCTCAATGGCCAAATCATAGGAAGTGCCAACTTGTAAATTCAAATTAGAAACCTGCAACGTTGAGGCAAAAAGTGGACCCAAAGTCCTGAAATCTTTATCACTGGGAGGTGTCACAAAACAATAAGATTTATTCTCAGCAGAACTACCCAACTGCATCTCCAAGCTCAATGATTGGACAACAACCTTGGCCCCTGCCATAGCCCTTATGGGGATCTCAAACACACCAATCTCATCCTCATATTTTGTTGCCATTAAAAGAGACCATGACCAAAAGAACCTTCTCCTAGGGCTGGCCAAGGCAAGGTTGGAATGGATCTAGATCACAAAAGTAGGGCCATCTATAGGGGAGAGAAGAAAGCCCCTACATAGCCTCCATGCAATATGACTATTTGAAGCTTCTGCAAAATCTCCCGCATAATCATTCTCATCATCATGTAATATCTCCATTTCTTAAACCTAGTCTGATTGTGTTTCCCATTAGCCTATTTCTGGGTTCCCACAAGCTATTCGATGATGGCTAGGGGACATCTTTTTCCTTGGAGAGATCACTTTACAATTTTCTTGGTTTCCAACAACTGTGTTGGTGTTTCTGTGGTGGCAATGCCCATTGTAGTGTCTTGAGCCTTCTAGGTTATTATCCACATTTTTTTGAGAACACTACTATTTATAGTAAGATCTCATTTCGGCAATGGCCATCTTTTCTCAGCATCAGTTATGTCTCCACACAATCAATATTTGTTTCCAGTGTAGTGATGGGTTTTCAATAAGGTGGTTGGTATTTACTATTATCTTAATATGTGCACTAAAGTAATAAAGTTATGTTTAGTGTTAATAATAAAGCGAAGTTGTTCCCCAAGTTGGGCACCTAGGAGAATGAAATATGGGACTTGAGTTGTTTAAAAATATTATTAAGTTCACTTTTTGAGAAAAACTAAAATATTTGAAATTTGAAATTGCCCTATTTCACTCCAAGTTTATATAAGGGGATTTTCAGCTCTCATTCTCTCAATCAGAGTTCGCACACTTAAGGAGATGATTGGGAATAAATAGAGTTCTTCCAAGAGTTGTTGAAGACAAAAACCCTCTTCAATCTTAAAAGTTCCAATGGTGAAAAACCCATCCTAGCTGGTCTAGTGTTTTCATATGGGAAACAAAATGGTTTTAATTGAGTTTGATTTTGAAGTATCAAAAAAGATGAAAATCTTTGTGGTTTGTTTATTGCAGATTGGAGTCATCCGTTGGGAGATTTCTAACTAGGTTTGTGGCATTATTTGGGTGGATTTTAATTTGGGTTTTTCCATGCAATATCAAGCAGGCTGTATAGTTACATAGGGTAGGTCATAACCTCTTTTTTGGATGCCAGGGTTGAAGGATTCGGTAAAAATGTTTTGGGCATTATTTATATGGCTTTCACTCACCAAGGGGATAAGGTTAGATGTGGTTTCTGATTGCTCTACTAAAATTCTGATTTTTCTGAGGTCGACCTCATAGGCAGGCCGTACATGTTCTTAGGCTCTGTTTTGAATTGCTGAGTAGATTTTGGAGGTTTAAAAGGTTGTAGTCTTACTCAAGGAGACACCTTCAAGTGGAGAAGAGTGGACAAGATTTAGTTTGCAGGTTTGGCGACTCAAAAAATTAAGAGTCAATTTATCTTGCTAATTGCCCCTGCACTTTAGCGCTCCAATTAGCTTCAACGGAAGTTGTTTCCTTGCATTTGGTGTGATTGTCATTTTCTGGTTATGTCTATTACCAAGTTCTGAGTGACCATAAAGAACCCATCTTGTGTTGGAAGAGTTCTTTGACGTTACCTTTTCAGCTAAGGTTGGCAAACGGAAATGAAGTTTCATTTCCAGCACTTGCTATTGATTGTCCACTAGTTTGACCTGCTACAACAAATCTGAATAACACTGTAAGGATTTATTATTGAGGTATTTTGATGTGTTTGGTTGATAGTTTCATCATATATTTTGTTATGCTTCATTAAAAATGACAAATCTCCTTGAAAATTGAACAGAATCAAATGAGAATTCATATCAGTGGGGAACTCTTATTTTGCATTGTCATGTTGACCTATTGATTAGAAACATTTCAAAATAAAAAAATTAAAATATAGGGGTGTTCTTACAGTGGTATCAGAGCCATCTTTCTGCCAGCCTGTGCCTTTGAAACCATCTTCTTGGAACTGAACACAGAGTAATAGAGAAAAAAGGTACAATGCAAGAGAGAAAAGGAAAACAGAGCATAAAGCCCAACCAGCAGAGGCAATAGATGCTTTCTCAGTTGATCAAATAGTGCAAGAGGGTGTTAATACCAATGACAGTACCATAGGATCTTCTCATCATAGCCCACATAGAGACATGGTAGATAGAAATAAGGAGAGGCTTAGTTCATTCAATCCTAACACTCAAGTGGAAAGAAATTTTGATGCAATATTAGACATGATGTCTCAAATTCTTGCTGAGTTCAACCAAAACATGTAATAAGGAGTTCAGAACAATACTCAAGGCAATGCCATACATATTGGAGAGAACAGGTCTATAAGCTAGCAAAGTAACAACAGAGACATAGTTGCAGCAGTGTTTAGACCCATTCCTAGGCCCCTACAACCCACTTCCACACGTAGGGAGGAGGCCCAAGTTGGTCAAGATGCTCAATTTTCATTGGTGGATGAGGAGAGATATGCTTATGCCAAATATGATACCCTTCCTAGAAGATTATGTAATGTCCCCGAAATAATTAAATAACTCAATTAAATTAATTATTTGTATGGCCCCAAAATTAATAATATCTCACGGGCCCTTTTTACTAATTAGTTTAGTTATAAAATAATAGGTCACATCGGTCCATGTGTAACCCTTCGGGAAACTTCCAGGAGCCCTTTATAAGGCCGAGTTTGGCATTGTAGTTGGCATGGTGAGTTTTATATTTCCTTTGTATTTGAGATTCCAGTTGGAATTCTGCATTGTCACCGTTTCGAAGGTGAGGGACCCTCCCTATTCAAGCATCCACAGTTTCAGTGGGAGTCACTCCTTAGCCTATTCTGCCTGTTGGTCCAAATCTGTGGAGTCTTTTCACTTGAAGGCAAAATTGTAATCATTGAAGATATTCATATTATATGAAATTACAATTACTCTGTTGGCGCCAATTCATTACTGTCATATTCTTGGTTGATTCATTGATCCACATAATAACAAATCCAAACTCCATTGATATTATTGCTACAAAGAGCTTGCTTGAGTGTGGACTGTATGGATGCGCGAATAAGTCTCCACCGTACAGGCTGAGACATTCATTGTACGGGCCATGTTGCACAGGAGGGTTGAGCATTGTTACCGTACAAAAGGAGTGACCGTACAGATGAGTTTTGGTCACCGTACGAAACCAACACCACCATACGACAAGGGGGTTGACCGCATAGGCAAGGAGGCAATGGAGGACCGTACGGGTAGTAGTGGATTCAATAAGGAGAGATTTGAGTGTACCATATAGGCAGACTAGGGAGAACATACGGAAGTTGGAAGGACCTAACGCAGGTGTAAGAAGGTCGTACGAAGTTGGTTCGACCGTATGCGACATACGCCATCGGGCAGGATATTATGTAATGTCCCCATTCTGAGCGAGCATCTAAGTTATTGGATTTAGCCTATTATCGGGTCCTTGTAGGGTAATACTGGTGATTAGAGGACCTTGTTGATGGTTATGGCTCCATTTGGTGGGACTTTCTATTTATAGTAAGTCAAGGGATGGTTCCGATGAGCTCAGGTGAGTTAGAGGAGTTGAATGATGCTCTCCATTTACATTTTTGGCTTCCGGTTTGGGCTCCAAGAATCTTAAAGAGAGTGTCTATTTTTAGTAAGTCACCTCATCAGGTTCATTCATCATCTTTCTTCATCAGGATCATGCCTGTGCTATCAGATTTTGATTCTGATGCTTCTTCAGTCATTTTCGCAAGATGGGTGAATTATGATTATTATTTAATTAAATTGGCTAAGATTGCTATTTTTATTGGGATTGCATATTGGACCCCTTGGTGTTATAGCTCGTTGGAACCAGGTTGAGAAGCTTTAAATCTTGAGCACAAAAAACAGGGACCCTATATGTCAGAATATCATTATATTAATGAAAAGGACATTTTTGGAGCAATGGGGGAGTTTAAATTAATAATTTGACTTTATTATATGTCATCTTTAAATTATAACATAAAATTGCTTTATGAGAAATGAAATGAAAGTAAATTAAAGGAGATGAAGACAAATGAAAATTGAATATTATAAAAGGGGATTGAGATTTCATTTCATTCATTCTGTTGTGCATTTGATATTATTGATTTGTGTGAAGAGAAATTTGGAACAAGGGTTTCAAAATTTCAGACTTGGAGAATTGTGAATTCTTCAAAGTTTTTACAAGCATTTGAGGTGTTGAAATAAACATTGAGATTTGCTACAGTGTGGGCTTCATTCAGAAGTTCAATTTGAGCTTACAGGAGGATTTCGAAATTGGAAGAAAGAGCTAGGGTTTGGTCTTCACTCGTGGAGAAAACCTCTGAGTTATTTCAGATTGGCAGAATTGTGTTGGAACCAAGTTATTTTATTTTCAGATATTCAATGGCCATTTGATTATTATTTTTGTGTTTGGAGAAAAATTGAAAATGGGAGAAACAAGGGTTTGAGAAGAACTTCATGAAGAAACATAGCCTTCTTCATTTATTGGTGCCGCTTTGAGCTGGATGCACATGCCAGTGAATTGACATTGTTATTGATGATCTTTGAAATAGGCCGTACAAACTTCATTTAATTCTGTATTGTGCACAATACTCACGGCAGGGCAGAGAGTTGTGTTGGCTGCAAGTCTCATACAAAGGCTTACATTAATTGTTGAGGGTGTTGCGTTAAGTTTCAGACTGCAGTGATATTTATCAGAGCTACGTGAGGTACCAGGAGGGGGCTGTTATTGCCATTCACCATCAGATATATGTGACGTTTCAAATCTTCTAAGGATTGGATGCTATCCTTGCTACTAACGTTAACTTTCAGCCTTCTTTATGTCATTCCAAGAGGCTGCGATACAATTTCAGTCATGCTGCAATTTGTGAAAGGTGCAAATCTAAATTAAATACTTCTTGTATTGTCCAATAAATGTTGGTAATTATCATTTGATTGATTTAGCAAGCATACAGAGTACATAGGAAATTGCAATTTGGTTCTATTTAATTTGGGAGAAAATTTATAAAAGTTTTATATGTTTTAAAATACAAAATAATTGCAATTAAATTTGAGAAAGAGCCAATTTGTAATAAAGAGTCAGCTAGGCTCATCACAATGGTATCAAAGTTTTGATCTTGCCAGCCTGGAGGTTATGGGGGTTTAGCTATGGGAGACAGGTTTGTGCCTGGCATGCATTATTTCCGCAGAGGTAGAGTTTCACTCCCGCTAGAAGGAAATGAACAGGGCCCACAAGTTGATCGTGCAGGCAACAGGCATAGAGATAATATTGGCAATGATGTTGACAGGGAAGCCAAAGATGCTTTTAGAAATTTAGCCGAAGGTCAGCATCATGTTGCAAATGTATTGCAACAACTTTCAGACACTCTTCAGCATATCGCATTACTAGGTGATCGTGCTAGAGACAAAGGTGTGCGGAGTGTTTCAGTTAGATCACACAGGTTACGAGCAGATAACAAGCGTGATTATAAAGCTGACCATACAGGTATTTATGATAGGCCTCTTCGTCCTACTTTCTTGAGGCCTGAGATGGATGCAGTTAGTGTAGAGACAAAGCCGACACCATTCGTTGATGACATGGTGGCACACTTTACAGAGTGGGATGCTCTTCCAGAAGCAATTAAGAGGAATTTGAATTTTGACAGGTACCTAATACAGAAGAGAGAGCATTCTAGAGGCTCTTCTCAGGAGCATGTGGCTTTGACAAACTTGCTTGAGGACAGTTGCATTGAGTCTCATCATTTCCATGAGAGAGGAGCTCATGATCATGGGAATGCTGATGACATGATAGCCACCATTGATGGCAGCCCTACTTCAATGGGTAGCAATGAAATTACTAACAATATAGGTTCTGATTTTTATGATAGCGGTCCTATGTTTGAGCCTATTGATGACGTTGATGACAGGGCAAGTGTAGAGGATGTTGTGGACATCACTATGGGTTTTGACTCACATAATGTGAGTGTTAGTTTTCAAGATTGCATGCTCAAAGTGAGTTCTTCTAATTCTGATTTCTATGACAACAGTGAATCACGTTGGCAGCGACATGAGATATCAGAGGTTTTACAGGTTGGTGTTATTGGCGTTGATGATGTGGACACTACCGATGTTATCTATGAGGATGATTCATGTTGCAGCAAGTTTGGGATATCATATCAGATATTGGATGATGACTCAAAGTGGTTATTGGGTGATGATAAGACTCAGGACCATAGTTTACAAGGACTTATTGCAGATAGTGAGGATTTTCAGAGACATGAGTCCATGCAAGTAGAGCAGATTACACATCATGTCTCTCACAATTCACAATTTTATGGCTTAGATTAGCAGATGGGTTTTGTTCACTTTGTGAACAATCCCTTATTTGATGTGGATGTTGTTATGACTTATGAGAATCCGTTGTTTGAGCTCAGTGATGATCCCTTATAGGTGTTGTACGATGATGATGATGTTTGGGATCCTATTAGTACACCCGAGTATCAGGAGGATTTCACAGGAGGCCAGTCAGGCCTAGCTGAGCAATTTACAGGGGTGTACACAGTGAGGAGTAGTTACAGTTTCACTTTTGATCCTCACATTCAGGACATTTACCAGTTGCAGAGTTCTTCAATGAATCCATTTGATGACTGGTATGGTGGTTTGTTTAGCACGAAGATTGGGGGCAAGTCCAGTCTGTTGGTTGAGTTACTCCTGTGTGAGTTACTCTCGGTTGAGTTTCTCCCACTTGATGTTCCTGTTGCAGCATCTTCAGTTTGGGTATTGAGTGTAGTTTTTCAAATGTTTATACTGTGATGCTGATGATTTCTTCACAGGAGTATGGTGATGACAGGGACATTACCCATGACCATCCTTTGGATCCAAGTGGACTTTTGTGTTTTATTTTTTGAGATTGCTTGGGGACAAGCAATTTCAGGGAGGGAGGACTGTAATGTCCCCATTCTGAGCGAGCATTTGAGTTATTGGATTTAGCCTATTATCGGGTCCTTGTAGGCTAATACTAGTGATTAGAGGACCTTGTTGATAGTTATGGCTCCATTTGGTGGGACTTTCTATTTATAGTAAGTCAAGGGATGGTTTCGATGAGCTCAAGTGAGTTAGAGGAGTTGAATGATGCTCTCCATTTACATTTTTGGCTTCCGGTTTGGGCTCCAAGAATCTTGGAGGGAGCGTCTATTTTTAGTAAGTCACCTCATCAGGTTCATTCATCATCTTCATCAGGATCACGCCTGTGCTGTCAGATTTCGATTCTGATGCTTCTTCAGTCATTTTCACAAATTCTAATGCTTCTTCAGTCATTTTCGCAAGATGGGTGAATTATGATTATTATTTAATTAAATTGGCTAAGGTTGCTATTTTTATTGGGACTACATATTGGACACTTTGGTGTTATAGCTCGTTGGAACCGGGTTGAGAAGCTTTAAATCTTGAGCACAAAAAACAAGGACCTATATGTCAGAATATCATTATATTAATGAAAAGGTCATTTTTGGAGCAATGGGGGAATTTAAATTAATAATTTGACTTTATTATATGTCATCTTTAAATTATAACATAAAGTTGCTTTATGAGAAATGAAATGAAAGTAAATTAAAGGAGATGAAGACAAATGAAAATTGAATATTATAAAAGGGGATTGAGATTTCATTTCATTCATTCTATTGTGCATTTGATATTATTGATTTGTGTGAAGAGAAATTTGGAACAAGGGTTTCAGAATTTCAGACTTGGAGAATTGTGAATTCTTTAAAGTTTTTACAAGCATTTGAGGTGTTGAAATAAACATTGAAATTTGCTACAGTGTGGGCTTCATTCAGAAGTTCAATTTGAGCTTACAGGAGGATTTCGAGATTGGAAGAAAGAGCTAGGGTTTGGTCTTCACTCGTGGAGAAAACCTCTGAGTTATTTCAGATTGGCAGAATTGTGTTGGAACCAAGTTATTTATTTTCAGATATTCAATGGCCATTTGATTATTATTCTTGTGTTTGGAGAAAAACTGAAAATGGGAGAAACAAGGGTTTGAGAAGAACTTCATGATGAAACGTAGCCTTCTTCATTTATTGGTGCCACTTTGAGCTGGATGCACATGCCAGCGAATTGATGCAAGAACATTGTTATTGATGATCTTTGAAATAGGCCAACTTCATTTAATTCTGTACTGTGCACAGTACTCACGGCAGGGCAGAGAGTTGTGTTGGCTGCAAGTCTCATACAAAGGCTGACGTTAATTGTTAAGGGTGTTGCATTAAGTTTCAGACTGCAGTGATATTTATCAGAGCTGCGTGAGGTACCAGAAGGGTTGTTATTGCCATTCACCATCAAATATATGTGACGTTTCAAATCTTCTAAGGATTGGATGCTATCCTTGCTACTAACGTTAACTTTCAGCCTTCTTTGTGTCATTCCAAGAGGCTGCGATACAATTTCAGTCATGCTGCAATTTGTGAAAGGTGCAAATCTGAATTAAATACTTCTTGTATTGTCCAATAAATGTTGGTAATTATCATTTGATTGATTTAGCAAGCATACAGAGTACATAGGAAATTGCAATTTGGTTCTATTTAATTTGGGAGAAAATTTATAAAAGTTTTATATGTTTTAAAATACAAACTAATTGCAATTAAATTTGAGAAAGAGCCAATTTGTAATAGAGAGCCAGCTAGGCTCATCACATATTACAATGGTATTAGAGCTGGTGATCTTACCAACCTATTGGGTAGTGGATGAGAAACGAGTTCATTGTATACACTAGAAGGAAGTATCGTTATGCAGATAGAATGGGGGAACCTAACACTAAAATCACAACATTGCTGAGGGAGCTAACCATCATCTCAATGAAGCCATGGTCAAGGGAGAACAATGACAAAAACTCATGGAAGAGACATTGAGACAATTGGCAGAAGGTAGAATAAATGGAGATCACAATAGACAAGGCAATAATTCGGTCACCAAAAGGACAAACACATACTGCTCACATTCTCGACCATTGATGCCAACAATTCCCCAAAGAACAAAAGCACCTCACAGAGAATGAGAGTCTGCTTTCCAGGAGATGCAAGAGCAGCTGAGACAAGATTGGAGGGATGTCGATTTTGAGGGAGATATATCCTTCAAGAATTATGCAGATCTACGAATGAAATATTCGAATGGTAGGGGGCGTGGCTACTACAATGATGACATCAAACGAAAGATTGGCAAGCTAAATTTATCATCCTTTGATGGGTCTGGAACAACATCAACATGAGCATGGGTACAAAAAGAAGATACCTACTTCTATCTTAACCCAATGCCCAAGGATGAAACAATCAAATTTGCAACGCTTCACCTAGAAGGAGTCACTCACAAATGGTAGCACCATGGGATGGTCACCCTTGGTTATGATCGAGTCACTTCATATGCCGACTTTACAGAGACTTATAGACCACTTTGAAGGGAAGGATCCAAAGCTCAACTTCAAGGAGTTGGAACAACTAAAGCAGACCGGACCAACAGACGATTACATTTCAGAATTTCAGAGGCTGTGAGAGTTGGTTATCGACACGTCTGAGAGAAGACTTGTCGTGTTGTTCATGGATGGATTGATGGAACCCCTCAAGGGTTGGGTCAAAGGTTTCAATCCCAACACGCTCATAGAGGCATTTAAGAAGGCATGTAACATGTCTACCTCATCCTCCAGGAGTCACACACATGCCCAACCACCTCTCCCACCAAAGGACAAGGACAAGGAGCCATGTCCTAAGAAGTCTCCGATGGATGAGGCCACTCGTCAAGAGCTCCGAAGGAGGAAGATTTTTTCACTTGCAAAGAGCCTTGGGAATTGGGTCAATGTTGTCTTGGCAAGGAGAAGACACACTATATTGAGGTGGTACATGATGATGAGGAAGAAAGTAAAGTATCCAAAGTTAAAGAGGAAGAGAATAATTGTGCGGAGAGGATTGCCACCTTTGTGCAAAGGGGAGGTTCCATTGCTACACTTTCCACAACTTTCAGATGTAGTGTATTTTGGGTTTGTGGCACACTTCAGGAGGAGCAAGTCACAGTCATGCTTGATAGTGGAGCCACACTCAATTTCATCAATTCATCACTTATCACTAAACGGGCTTTACACACAGTGGAGCGTGAGGGATTTGAGGTCAAGGTGGTAGGAGGGACTTTTCTACTATGCACTCAAGTGATTCGACGACTGAGCATTACCATGGGGAACTACACAGTGATGGATGATTTCTTTGTGATAGATTTGGATGATACAGATGTCATATTGGGCATTCAATGGATGGAGACCCTCGACCAGTACACACAGAGTTTCAAGAAGATGGAGTTTTCATTTGAGGCGGACGGAAAGAAGGTGGTACTAAGAGGGATGTCCAATAGGGGCCCAAGAGAGATTTCAGTGAAGAAGATAGAGGCAATTTTCAGACAAGATAAGGTTCAAGCATATAACTTTGACACAGAAGATGCAAAAGAGAAGAGGAATGCAGTGACTCATGCTTTATTCGAGATAATTGCCACATGCTCCTTGTTTCATATTTTTAAGGATTGGAGAGCTCATTTGTTGGTTGAGTACTCCAAGAACACATTTGCATGTCAATTGATGGATGGTCAAATACAGGATGACAAGTACAAGGTGGTTGATGATGTCATCTACTACAATGACATAATATATTTGGTATCTGACTCAAAACATGAGAATGGAAGTCAAACACATTATCAAAATTCAAGTATTAATTTTATGGGCAGCCAAGGGATGGGTTTCCCGAAGTTTCCAAGTTTTTAGGACATCCCCATTTCTGGGATGGGTCAAATTATGTCAGAAACACGTCCCTGAGTAACACTAGTTTAAGGTGCTATTACTCTATAAATGAAAATGACTATAATATAAGCCTATGAACTACTACAATTTGGCAAATAAATGACTACGTGACTAAAAATGACTAAATTCTACTAATGTTTTTGCAATTAACAACTATAAATGACTAAATAAATGACTAATTTGGTCATCGGATAAAATCACTCCTAAATAATTGGTCAGACAAATAAAAATGACTAAATAAATGACTATTACTCTATTCTTTTTTCTTTCAAATTTGATCATAATCTATAGAGCGCAAGCCCCCCTCATAGTCCAACAGCAATAAATTACATCCTAGAATTAGACATACCTATAAGAAAGCCCTATTTGGGTCCACAGTTCTCAGTAGATTATGTACACAACAATGTTGGTTAAAAAAGATAAGTCATTTTGATAGGTCAACAATCACCTTATGAAGATGTCAAATTTTCTTTGTGAGTGTTGGAGCATTATGATATTTTAAACAATTGTCTTTTGGTACTATTTTTTATTGATGAATTTTTTTGTCAGAAAATTAGTATAATTAATGTTTTGTTAATACTTGTCGAAGGGTAGGCAGTTGTGCGACGGTTGCCGGCAGTTGACACATGCACCCCCTCAACATCGTTATATATGTCAATTGTCTTATGTTATGGTTGTCATGATGAAATAGAATATTGCTGGTGTCATTTGAATACATTGTAAAGCATTGTTGAGATTAATGGAAACATATCTGTGAGTTCTCTAATATTACATTTGTCTGTTGCATTTACTCTACTTGTTTGTATACATTGAACTTGACCCTACGGGGCAAACATTTGGCGTCATTGTCGATACAAATCTAGGAGTGACAGAGTGTTAAATGGCGAAGGGAATATAATGGGCCAACCAGTGGACGAGGGTACGGGCAGTCATGAAAACGAAGAAGGGTTTCAAGAATTGTTTGAAGGTGAGAGAGAATTGATGGCTTCGCAACTATATTGCAAGCGTCGATGAAACTTGCGTATGAAGGGAAGCCGCACGAGAGGAACTCCCAGAGAGTGCATTGTGGACTTCACTTGGTGTGAGCCCGACGGTAGATTGGTTATTGTTTCATTTGCCCAGACTATTGGCACAAACTTTCCTTGCCCTGGGTAACTCTCGAGAAGAGGTCAAGAGAGAGAACCGTCATTAGCAGATCTTGCAGCGGTACGAAGAGAATAGACAAAGGGAGGAGATGCGTGACGAGAGCCAAAGTCAGCAAAGAACCCTAAACCCCTTCAAAAGGAAGAATTAATGCCAAATATCTTGAATAAAGATAGAAACCGTATCCGAAGGGGACAAGAAGACGACTACGAGGCCTATTAGAGGGCCTTGAGATTGGAGGAACAAGAAGAAAGAAGGCGAAGGCTACAAAGACTTGCTGAGGGACAGCCTGATGGGGAAGAAGGATTGCCGAAGAGAAATTCAAGAAGTGTTGAAGTGAGTATGTGGGCCAAACGATATGAAGTGTATGGTGACGAAGAAGGTACCTGTACCTATACCGAAGGAGTGGCAAAAGGAGACATGGTGTTTGAACTGATCAAAGAGACTCAAAATCGTTTAGGACATCTCACAATTACACCACCATGAAGGAGAGGCTCTCGTGAGGTGGAACCAGAGACCCAAAGGGAAGTAGGGGAGACTGAGAACAAAAACGTAGGGGATACCGGTGCAGCCAAAGGTTTCGAGATGACACTGGAGCATGGTGATCACAACAATCTGCTTGATTCCAGCGGACCGAAGCCACAGAGGAATTTCCCAATGGAGAACAAACAAAAATTGTCGACATTCACAAGGGATGGGAAGGACCCTGTACGGCATTGCAAAACAGCGAGACGATTTGCTTGGCCAACGAGGTGACTGATCATGATGAATGGGTAGTGCAATTTTCTGCAACCCTACGCAGAGTAGCCATAGATAGGTTCTCTAACATAGATAGAACAAAGGTGAACACATGGGATGAGTTGAAAAAATTATTTCAAAACAAGTTCAGACTGCATTGAGACAACAATAAGATCATGGCCAAAATATACACTACGAAGCAGGGTAAGAATGAGACCATGACAACATATGGTTGGTGACTAAAGGAGTTAATGGGGAAATGGACAATCAACCAGCAGACTGTACGAAGAACCCAGGTTGAAGATAAAAAACTTGGGAGATAAAGCAAATCCCAAGAACATATTAGTCAGAGATGACTGGAATCTGGTGTTGAAGGCGCAGCCGTCAAAATATTTATGGAATACAAAGATGTATTTTCTTGGACCTACAAGTATCTGAAGGGAGTGGTTCCGGAGATATGTGTGCACTGCATCCCACTTGTGCCAGGAGCTCAGTCGGTACGGAAGAGACCATATCGAATGAACAAAAATTACACCGCGTGGGTGAATGACGAGATAGAGTGGATGCTCAAAGAGAGCATCATCTTTCAGGCTCAGACTAGTGAATGGGTATGGCCCATCGTGATTTCATTAAAGGAGGCAAAACAATCCGCATCTATGTGGGCCTCAGGTGCCTAAACGCTGTCACTATTAAGGACCTGTTTCCCTTAAGATTTTATTATTCTGTGCTAGATCGGCTCTCTATTTGGTCATTAGCCTCTTATTCAATTCTGCGGGGAAATGGGGCCTATAGTCTCTAGGACCTCAGTTGAAATCTAGAAAGCTCTCTAACCAAGCAATTTTTATTTTCTCTTTATCATCAGAGACCAAAGAACTAAACCACTTTAAAGCATTCGACACTTTACCAAAATCCAAAATTTCATTAACTATGTCATCTATAGTTAAGGTTTGAGCTTTATCTTTTTCTGGAGATGCAAGGATGGCTGGAGTTAGATCACCACCCGTGTCTTTGGTGATGTCTACAATAACCAGTTTTGTTGCAGGCTTTTCTCGGACTGGTGTCTCTACTCCCAGAATGCCCTTTCCTTTTTCAGTGTCCTTTTCTGGTTGCACTATGGTCTTTTGACACTTCGCTTTGGCTTCATGTTGTTGTTTCAGAACAACTAACTAGATGGCGACCCCTTCATCATGAATTGCGTCCACTTCTCCTATTAGGACTTCACCAATTCTTTTCTTGATGTTGAAACTCTGTTTGTATAGGTCAGCTTGATTTGTTGCCTCTGACAAACTAAGATGATTTTGTACTTCCAGTAGTGCCCTTATCCTCAGCTCTCTTTCATTAACTATGGAAGATTTCCACCTACCTTCAATTATCTCATGTAGATCTTCAATTATGGTTTTATGAATTTTAGTGAGTGTTAATTTGAACTTGTGAAGACAATAAACTACAACCTCTTCTAGCTTTATCCTATCTTCTTCATTAGCAAGCTCGTATCTTCTTCCTACTACTCCCATTCTACCTGATTCCTTTACTCCAACCATTTCATCTATGGTTGGCTTTCTTCCTTTAGGTGCATCCTCCTTTACCGGTTTCCCAGTCTTCCTCTTTCTGAGATAAGTGGTGGTTTCTTTTGTTTCTGTTTCCTCCAAATCCTCATCTTGTGAAGGTTCACTTGATGCTAGTTGTGCTTCTTCCTTTGAACCTTTGGTTCTTCTACAACTGGCTTCCTTTTCCTAGGAGTGGGAGACCGTTTGACATAAACCTTCTTACGTGCCTTAGAAGGTGCATCCTTTTTCAAATTTTCTTTAATCTCCTCATAAGTGCCAAATCATTTGGCAAAGAGATCTAAGTTTCTTTCTTGTAGTGCATCTACATAAGCTTTGGCAATCTTTGTTGTGATCTCGTACCCAAGCTCCGATGCATACTCGGTCCTAGGCTCAACAGCCTGGATGATGCAGTGATCAGTTCTCACAAGAAAGCATATTTCTTCCTTGTATTCCTCTACAATGGTTGAGATAATTCTTTCACTATTATGCATTCTTAACTGATAAGCCTCAAAATAATCAGTCATAACCTTGTTGAACTGGTTCGCCAAGTTATTAACTATCTCTCCTATCTAAAACATTACCGGTTTATCTGCCAACTAGGTAACCTTACCTATTCCTGGAAAGAAATTTTGATAATAGGAAAAGAGACATACCATCAAAGTCTCATATTTCAGAAACTTCTTTTTGACCATACCAAGTTTCTTCAAATTTTCAAATATCTGGTTCCTCGACATAGCACAAATGTCATACTGGGCATTATCGTGCATTATCCTATGAGCAGCATGAATCGCACCACCAGGCATGCTATTGAGGTTTCTTGACTGGTATACTTTGTAGCCGATGACAGCAGCAGCAAACCGAACACCGTCGTCTACAATGTCATTCACAGTCATCATTCAACTATCGTATTTAGACTTGGTGAGCCGTGTGACTTCGACATTTGCTATCGTCCTTAGGGTAAGAGCTTCCCCTGTGGCATTGTACCCAGTTACTCTATGCAAGTCTTCTTTTGTAATCGGAGTAACAACTCCTTTTGCTAGCCACATACCTAGATCATGAGCCCTATTGAGCACCAACCTAATCCAGTCGGGTCGAAACACAGTTGGATATTTGACTTCATTAATTAAACCAGATGCTTCCAACTTCACGTATTTTGCCTGAATCTTTCCATCTTCGCAGAGCGCGAGGTATTCGATTTGAATATAAGTTTCACCCAATTCCTCTAGTTTGTTGTGGATGAAAGCGATTACATCCTCTGTCAGCAATCCACCGTTGGGGATAGATGATAGGGCACCAACCATATCATTCACTCTGTTCTATACCGCCATGATATCGTATACAGGTTTGTCGAGTTGATTGACGTCAATGAGGCTCACTACGGAAGATGAAGATGCCATTTTGCTTGACCGGTAAACACAAAAAATTCTCAACAAGATTTACGAAATTCGCAAAGCAAAGATCGTAAATCACAACAAGAAAGATTACTCAACCTATTCAAAACAATAATCACAAAACGCGATGTAAAGTGAAATGAGTAATCGGGTTCTCCTTTTATACACTTAGGTCATAACGGTAATTAGCAAACGGTAACATTTGTTAATGGTTACTGTATTAATTACCATTACCTAATCTTCCTTCTGACAATCAGTTCACCAACTCTTTACCTATTTACAAATCCTCAGTTGAGACATCCACCTTGATACGTTAGCAACTTCATCAAACCGGTTATGATGTTAGACTGGTGACTTCTTCCTAGTTTGAATCCTTGACTAAGTGAGAACATACCTCACTAGTTCCTTTTGGAACAGTAGCTTTGCTACATGTTCCTCTTAAGCTCTCAGGCTTAATTTGCTGAAGAGATATCACCATTGGTGTATGATGACCCTACCTCAGATTTCTCCTTAGCGGAACTCTTTGTCCCCTTTTTCAACCAAGTCTTCTTGACTTCCTTGTTGGTTTCTTTAGTGAGGTTATCCTTTGAATTGGGGGACACATGCTTCTTGACTTGTTTAGCAAGTCCTTTTCCTTTGTTTATTGACTGGTTTCTGCAATCCTTGGCCAAATGCCCAATCTTATTATAGTTGTAAAAAGCCATACCAGTTCCTCTCCATGGATGGACCCTTCTTTTCTTGTCCATGGGTAATTGACATTCAATGTTCCTATGCACTAATGGTCCACAGGTAGCACAGTTAGATGTGCTCCGGTTTACATTCCTATTATGGAATACCGGTCTCGGTGGAGATTTGAATGCCATGGTTTTAGACCTGCATTCATCTACCTTGAGTCCAAATTTATTGTAAGCATGGTAGTATCCTTTAAAGCTTCCCCTACTTCCACTGGACACACTGTTGGAACGAGACCTGTATTCAAAGGTCCTGTGACCATACTTATAACAGTTACTGTAGTAACTATTAGTGGTGAATGGTTTCACTGATGCATTCCTACAGTCTTTCGATTTATGACCCGGTTTGTTTGCAAGAGGGTTTGAAGAGCTTTTTACCTTTGTTTTCAATTGGTTTCTTCTTTTCCTTCTTGCCTTGCTTGACTCCAGATGACTCGCCGGTTTCATTGTTGCTTTGATCGATGTACCCAAGTCCTGTGGGATCCTTATGCTTCTTTTGAGCTCTTAGTTGCTTATCAAGCTTCTCAGAACTTTCATTTTACCTTCTAAGTTTCTCATTCCTCTCCTCAAGGGTTTTTAGTTGTTCCTTTAGTTGTTCCATTTCATCAGCCATCTTTTTGCATGCTTCATCTTTATCATGCAAGTGCTCATGCATGATTGCATTTTCCTGACTTATGCCATGCATGTCTGCATGCATTTGCAGTATGACAGCATCACTCTCTCTTAATGCATCTTCAGCCAGATTTTTTGCTCTTTTAATAGTCAACTGTGCTTCTATGGCACTATTCTTCTCATCTTCAACTTTTATTTTGGCTTCAATGAGTTCATTCATTCTCACAGCATGACCTTCTTGTTCTCTTTTCAAATTGGAGATTTGATCGGTCAGGTTCAAATTCTTCTCCATGAGATCAATGACTACTTCTTCAGCTTCATCAGAACCACTCTGTCCAGAGAGTTCCTCAATGGTTTCCTGACTTTCACTCATTTGTAGAGCAAACTCTTTTCTCTTGGCAAGAGACCTTCTTAGTCTATTCTAAAAAAAGGTAATCATTTCATTGTGTTAAGGTTTTAGGATCATTGCAAATGTAATAGCACTATCTCATTGTATGTGTTTTCCAAATGCAACAATCTCTTGCATTTATATTGAGAATGAGCCAAGAAGAGACATGTCCCTTCATGAGACATGTCTATTCATTAATATGTAATTAATATAATGACAATTATGATTATATATATATAAATATACATGTATGTATGTATGTGTATATATATATATATATATATATATATATATATATATATATATATATATATATATATATATATATATATATATATATGTATATATAAGTATATATATACATCTCATATATACTAAATATATATATATATATACATATCTTCACTAGTATTGCCTTATAGTGTTTATTCGACTAAAGCTACAAAACATCAACACTCCCTCTTAGCTAGGAGGATAAATCAACCCAATGTCAACACTTAAGACACTTGAGAACATCAATCATATGATGTAAGCAATAAAGGCATCATCCTCAATATGTAGTCAATAGAAACATAGTCTCAAGATGTGGATTTCCTCCATCAATGATTATATCCACAAGCTCTCATGTGGATTGCCTTCATTGGTGATTCTATCCACAAAGTCTCAGGTGGATTGCCTCCATTAGCAATTCTATCCACAAGCTCTCAGGTGGATTGCCTCCATCGGCGATTCTATCCACAAGCTCTTGTTTGGATTGCCTCCATTGGCAATTCTATCCACAAACTCTCAGGTGGATTGCCTCCATCGGCGATTCTATCTACAAGCTCTTGTGTGGATTGCCTCCATCGGCGATTCTATCCACAAACTCATGAGCTTTAGTGTGGATTGCCTCCATCGACGATTCTATCCACAAGCTCTCGTGTGAATTGCCTCCATCGGCGATTCTATTCACAAACTAACGAGCTTTGGTGTGGATTGCCTCCATCAACGATTCTATCCACAAGCTCTCGTGAATTGCCTTCATCGGCGATTCTATTCACAAACTCACGAGCTTTGGTATGGATTGCCTCTATTGGCGATTCTATCCACAAGTTCTATCTATTATGATCAATTTCAGCCATCACAAGATGTCTATCACAATAGAAGGTCAAGTTATTGTAAGATCGTCACCTTACAATAACTTTAACAAATACAAGTGATAATCATTTGGAAGTCGTCACTTCCTCATGATTTACACAGGGGGCAAGCCCATTAAAAACATTCATGATTCATTAGTATAATAATCAATTATATCAAGATTACCTCAGAAGTGTTTCACCTTCAATAGTAAACTCCCTCTCAATCAACAATTCATTTACAGTCATCAAGTTATTTCTCCCTTGAATGTAATTATGGTGTGCTTCTATCCTGAAGGTATGTAAGAGAGAGATTACAAATAGCTCACTAAACTATCTCGACCGAAAATACCAATGATAGAAGCATACAATATTTTACTAACCAATAGTATAGCATGAATTAAAAACTCAAAAATTATGTGCATTAATAAAACATGAAATACTTATCTTTTATAAATTTCAAGTATTTCATTCTGTAAGGTGAGCCCATATAGAAAATATCATGTAAATTCAAAGAATGATTTCGTCGTTCTCGAACATTACTTGAATTATTCACATGACTTGCCTTCAATATACAAAGGTTCTATACACTATTAAAACCTTCAATTTGTTTGCATCTCTCTTCAAGTGGTTAGGCTTATAAAGAAGGAACCTCACTCTTTTACAGATTTTTTTTTATAGACCCGTACATAGTCAGCCATAACTTTTGAACCTGAAAATTTCTCTTCAATCGCTTCGGTGAGATTCTTGTAAATTTGTTTATCACCAACATATCCGAAATTTAGAGAAATCCAATGGTGCATTTGTGAGATATGGTCCTCGTACCAAGACTGTATTTTCTAAGACAGTCACACATTCACCATCAATAAACTACTCTCTTACATTTGCAACTTAGCTCTGATACCATGTTAAGGTTTTAGGATCATTGCAAATGTCATAGCACTATCTCATTGTATGTGTTTTTCAAATGCAACAATCTCTTGCATTTATATTGAGAATGAGCCAAGAAGAGACATAACCCTTCATGAGACATGTCTATTCATTAATATGTAATTAATATGACAATTATGATTATATATATAAATAATTAAATATACATGTATGTATGTATGTATGTGTATATATATATATATATATATATATATATGTATGTATGTATATATGTATGTATACAATATTTACATAATATATATATATATATATATATATATATATGTATATAATATTTACATAATATATATATATATATGTATATAAGTATATATATACATCTCATATATATATATATATATATATATATATATATATCTTCACTAGGATTGACTTATAGTGTTTATTCAACTGAAGCTACAAAACATCAACACATTGTCTTCTACCAGCTGCTTCTGATACCTGTAACCCTCCATGATCTTTTCTCAAGCGGTTAAACTTACTATTTCTAAGAACCTTGATCTAATATCAATTGTTATTCCTAACTGATTACTGAGAGGGGGGGTGAATCAGTAAATTCAATTTCTATTCCTCTTTATTACAATTAAATATTCTTGTTAATACTGAAATCAAAAGAATATTTTAACAATCATAAATAGAAATTAAATGCACAGGTCAACACAAAATTTGTACGTGGAAACCCTCGATTAGAAGGAAAAAATCACGGTTGGACAAAACCCATGAAACTCCGCTACTGCAGTAATAAATTTGCCCTGTTAGAGGCTTACAAAACACTAGTGAGAGTGCTACTCAGTTAAGGGATTTGATAGAAGACCTGTTAGGATCTTGACCCTGTGAGGAGTCGCCTTATCAGAGGACTTAAAACACCAACAAAGATGTTACCCACTAAAGGCATTTATACAATGGAACCTGTTAAGTTTCACCTTGATTGAGGGATTTAAATATGTTTTACAACAAAAGCAATGATCTTATGATGACACTATATCTATCAATTCAGATCATACCTGTTCACTCTTTCCTCTGCTTGGCTGTTGAATCTTTCTTTCTCCCTTTCACCTTCTGTGACTGTATTTCCTCTCTAAAGATTTTGGTCGTCTGCTCTCTCTATCGCTCTATGCTCTAGATTTTCAACAACTTTCTCATGTCTTATGACCTATATTTATAAGAAATTATCTTATTAAAAATACATCTAACAGTTCCGCCAAGCTGTAAATGCTCCCAAAAATCGCACATGCAAAACTCTTGATCAAAAATCTTGCAAACTAATCTTTAGTTTACCTTGAAACGCTCGCAGAAAAAACAAAGCTAACTCTAGTTTGATTAAAAATGCTCTGCATAATCCAGTTAGGATTATCAAGCACTTAACCGGTGTGTGATATAGATCCAATTAGTCATCTTCACCCTGTGTGTTTGCCAAGACCTGTTGGACAAAACTTGGACCGGTATAAGCGTGACCAGTTAAGGTACACTGCTCACTTGCTCATTCTACCGATTCACAATCATTGCCTATCATGAGTACCTGATGAAGGGCCACACCACCCTTACCAACTCATAACCAAAAATATAACAACATGGAGACAAAAAGAAGACAAAATGCTTTACAAAGCATACATTAATACTTGAAAATAATTACAACTTGAGAGATCTTACATCCTTAAATCTTACAATCTAAGAGCTTCAACTTGAGAGCTTCTTCCCCAATACAAGATCCTAGAGTTTCTACTTGAGAGCTTGCAATGTGAGATCTTGAACTCCAAGAGCTTGCTTATGAATGCTCCTATGCCTTCTTTATATAGGCATTTATCCCCTAAGATATTACAACACCACCAATGTGGGATAAAAGGTAAATGCAACTACCTTGATACAAATATTAAATTTTCACCCAATTAATATTTAGCACCACCATGTGGGCCAATTAGAAAATTACATTGTTTTTGTGGGCCAATAAGAAAATAGAAAGTTGTAACTACCTAGCTACAAATATTAAACGCAAGAACTTTCTACAAATTTCCAAAATGCCACCTACACACCTCGATAAATGAAATGTTTATTTATTTATTTATTTCTTTTATTCCACCTATGCACCTTGGAAAATGAAATAACTTTTTTTTTTCTTTTTTTTCTTTTTTTTTTTTTCCTCTTTTTGTATCATGCCCCCTTTTTATTTTGTGATGCAAGATGCTCCTGCATCAGTACCGGTGTGATGTACCGATGTTTCGGTGTGTTTGATGTTTGCCAATGACTTTCCCAATGATAACTAACTTTATGTCAACAATTTTCCCTCTTCTTTTCATCTTGGCCTCTTCTTCTTTGTTTACTTTCAAATCTTTTTTATCTTTTCTTCAAATTTTAGAGCAAATTGGAATGCATCCCCCATGGTATAAATTCTTATTACACCGAACCGTTCTTGAATGCTTGGTCTTAGCCCATTGATGTAACGAGCTATCTTCTCCTTGTCTTCTTTCAAATGGCTTCTTCTGATTAGAATTTTGTGAAAGTTCTCTATATATTCCCTCACTATCCTACTTCCTTGTCTCAAGCTTTGTATTTTCCTTGACAAATCTAACTCATAACCAATAGGAATAAACTGTCTCTTCATCATTTTCACCATTTTATCCCATTTGCAAATCTTTCTTTTTCCTCTTCTTCCTCTTCCAATTTGTAACTCCTTCCACCAAATTTTCGCATGCCCTTTTCGTTTGGTTTTAACAAACCTCACTTTGTCTAGATTCTCTATTTCTTCAAACTCAAAGTACTCTTCCATATCATATATCCAATGTATTAATTCAACCTTCTGTCTTTTACCAATCCTCATCAATGCTTTAACAAGAGAATCATTTAGAACTGCCCTTTCTACTTCATCTTCAGCATTTTCTTCTTAAGTTTCTTTAGTCTCATCATCTTCACTTTCAGGTGTTCTCCTATAAGAAAACCTTCTTCTGATTTCTTCTTGCAGGGTTCACCCTTCCTACTAAGGGCTCTAAAATTATCAATACCAGTACCATCTGGAGGATTTCTTACTCCACTTCTAGCTCCAACTCTACCCCATCCATGCGGGGCTCTTCTTGCATACATTTTCACGACATCCACAAGCTCGACCTAGTGCAAACTGCCTCCCTCTAGAGAATCTGCCTATACACTCAAAATCTTCTAGCTTGATGCCGCCGGTGCAATGGGATACCACACAAATCCCTTTCTCACAACAACAGCAACACAAATCGCAATAGAAATCTAATGAAATATAATAAAAAATCTGCAAGTGAATCTCTATATCTGTATTCATCAATCTCAAAAATAAAACATTATTTTCTTAAGTCTTCTATTACATCAAGTTGTAGCCTTGTGGTTTGATGAAATAATAGTGTTCCAAAACAATAAACATAACATGGAAGAACTAAAAAAATTATATCTTCTCGCATTGGTCTTCTTCTCTGTGAAACTTTCTCTTCAATCTGTCCATCTTTAAAAGTCCCCTGCTGCAATCTTAAATGGATTCATCAAATCATTTGTTACTGCAATACAACCTCCATAACCAGAAAAACATAGGTTTGGACTTCTCCCCTAAAAGCTATGCCCAAAATCGTTTTCCTCCAATTTCTTGTGAATCGCCCAAATTGAAAGTTGTGGAGATTAAATTCCAAGAGTTATAATAAATTAGATGTAATATACCTATCTAGGGGTAACTAAAAAATGACAAAAGCTTCTGCAAACTAGGGCACAGAATATTTGAAAATTTACTTGCATTAAAATATTTTCATAACAACCCAAAATTCTGATCAGATCTGAGAACTAGTTTAGACCTAAAAGATAGAGAGTCCTGATTAGTGCTAGGTTCCAAATAGTTACAACATAGACCCTTATGACTAACCAAAATTTTCAGGAAAGCATTTGACTGATTTTTCTTTAATTTTTCCTGAGATAGAGATAAATAAATAAGTGATCTACTCACAAAAATACCTCAGAATTATTTCTGGGTTTTACCAAAACCTAGATATCCAAAGATGGCAGCACTAGGCTTCCAAAATGACTACAAAACAATCTGCCCAATTGCTCCTTGACAGCCATCCCACCAAGTGATCATAAATATTGAGTAAAAACAACTGAAGATGGTCACCAATCTGAAGCTTGTTTGTTGTTAACTTTGTTTTGGCCTCCAACTGGATCTGACTTGCAACTCTGAATGATAGTGAGCTAGGGATTCACAAACCTGAGGTTATTCTACCGAAACACATTCTTCTGCCTAGGGTGAGCCTGTGTTAAGCCGAAAAAAAGGATACTCAAGGTTTTAACTCCTCCAGCCAAGTTGTTGTAGCAAAACTCAGAATAATTCATCACATAATGCCCTCAAAATGAGCCCTTAAGGTGTCTTATAAAAACTTCAAAGATGGATCAATCTCCGCCCTTGATATTCCACCTCTTAATCCAATGCTCCAAAATAAAAACCTAAAGTGTGCACCAATGAAACTCTTTGAAGCTGGGGGGCCACCTTAGCTTTTTGTCACATGTTTTTATTGATTGACTTAAGTACATAAAGAGGGGATAACTTAAGTCCCTTGGATAGGAATCACTTAAGTTGCCTAAAAAGATGTGCCTAACTTAAAATGGCTTAAGAAGTTCATTTAGAAATAACTTAAGTTCACAAGTTGCATCAAAAGACATTCACTCAACTTACAATTAGAATTTAGAACAAGCCAAGGACTTCATTTCTTACCCAATGATGCTTTGCGTCCTCTTCCTCTTGGGTAATCCAAGGAAAGGACAGCCAACTGATGTTAATTGGCTTGCTTTATGTTGAGGACATTACAATCCTCCCCACCCAAAGAATGCTTCTCCTCAAGCATTTGAAGACTAGGATGTTTGAGTATCTCCCCTCCTTCCCATGTTGCATCCTCCAAGGGTAATTTTTTCCATTTGATAAGATATTCAGAAATTTCCTTATTCCTTAATCTTTTCTCCTTAACTTGTAAAATTGTTTCTGGAATAAGTATCAATTTGCCCTCTTCATCCATGGGAGGCAATTACATAGAAGGTATGACATGCTGTCCAAGTGTCGTTTTGAGGCATGACACATGGAATACATTATGAATCTTGTTGGTAGATGGTAGCTCCAGCTCATAAGCCACTTCACCAATTCACTTAGTCACCTTGAAAAGCCCATAAAATTTGGGTTTAAGCGGTTTTTCCCCACTCATAATCAATGACGATTGTCTATAAGGCTTAAGACGCACAAATACCAAGTCTCCCACCTCAAAAGACCTCTCAACTTGGTGTAGATCAGCACATTTCTTCTACGACTCCTGTGCAATCTGAATATTCTCCTTGAGTGCTTTGAGGATATCTTGATTTTCTTTAGCCCACTCGAACTTTTGGGGCTCTAGAATCTGAAAAGACCAAATCCACAAATGTAGAAGCTTCATACCTATACAGAGATTTAAAAGGAGTCATGCCAATGCTCATGTGATGTGTAGTATTGTAACAAAATTTTGCCAAATGTAACCATCTTGCCCGTGCTTTCTGCCAACCCGAAACATAATTCCTCAAATAGCCTTCAAGCCACACTTATTTACAATTTCAGTTTGACCATTTGTTTGAGGATGATAATTAGTGCTATGATCAAGTTTCGTTCCAGCCAGCTTCATCAATTCTTGCCAAAGTATTGATGAATATGCAGTCTCTATCACTTACAATCCTCTTTGGCACTTTATGCAGTCTGAAAACTTGCTCAAAAAACAAGCCAGCAACTTGTGGTGCTTTGAATTTGAAAGGCATAAGCATAAAATGAGCATACTTAGTAAGTTTGTCCACTACAAAAATACAATCCTTACCATTTACCTTAGGCAGCCTAGTAATGAAATCCATTGATATTTGCTCCCATTTCTGATTCGGAATTGGAAGTGGTCCTAACAACTCTGGTGGAAAAAAAGTTTCAGCCTTGTTTCTTTGGCATTCAAGACATTCTCTCACATGTTTAAGAACATCATCTTTCATTCCCTTCATGAGAATTTTTCACAAATACATATGTATGTCTTCAAATAACAAGGGTGGCCCACCAACTGATTGTTGTGAACAACAGAAAGAATTTTGTATTTAAATTCACTTCCAAATACTAGATATATTTGTTCCTTGTAATAGATGATGTCTTGCAGCACCTTATACCTTTCATCATCTATTTTACCATCTAAAATGTCACAAGCATGCTGATTTTTGGCATATTCTACTAATATGTGATCCTTCCAAGAGCCTAAAATTTCTAAAAGTGAACAAAATGTAGGATTTCTAGATAATGCATCAGCAACAACATTATTTTTCCCTCTAACAAATTCAATATCAAAATCGTACCCTTGCAACTTGCTTACCCAGCGCTATTGTATTTCGTTCAATCATTTTTGTTCCATGAAATACTTGAGGCTATATGATCAATCCTCGCTGTGAATCCGTTTCCCACAAGATATTGGCGAAACTTCTCAATTGCATGCATGATCGCCAACATCTCCTTATCATATGTAGAAAACCTCCTTTCCACTTCATTCAACTTTCGGCTTTCATAAACAATGGGATGCTTGTCTTGCATTAGAACAACCCCAATGCCAATTCTGGATGCATCACATTCAAGCACAAAAGGTTTTGAGAAATCCGGCAAAGCCAAAACAAGACAAGTACTCATTAACATCTTAAGATGATCCATGATCCCTTGAGAATCATTCATCCAAACAGAGGCATCTTTCTTGGTCAAATTTGTCAAAGGAGCGGTTAATGAAGAAAATCCCTTCACAAACCATCTATAGTATGTACATAAGCCAATTAAGCCCCTCAATTGTGATACATTCTTCGGTGGTGGCCAATCAAGTATAACTTGAATCTTTTCCCTATGTATCTTTACTCCACCATTCCCAATGACATATCCAAGATACAATAGCTCAATCATACCAAACTCACACTTAGAAGCTTTTGCAAAAAGGGAATCAGCTACCAAAATATTCAATACCTCATCAAGGTGATGAAGATGCTCCTCCCACGTCTTGCTATACACTAGGATGTCATCAAAGAACACCAAAACAAATTTCAGCAATTGCTTGTTGAACACATGGTTCATACAAGACTGAAAAGTGGTTGGAGCATTAGATAATCCAAAGGGCATCACCAAATACTCAAAATGTCCATAGTGGCACCTAAAAGCATTGTTGTGCACATCCTACTCCTAAACTCAAATCTAGTGGTATCTTGATCGAAGATCTATTTTCGAGAAATAGATTGCTCCATGTAGCTCATCCAACAACTCATCAATATGCAGAATAGGATACTTGTTCTTGATGGTCTTCTTATTAAGTGCATGAAAATCAATGCAATCTTCATAGTCCCATCCTTCTTCACTAAGACAACAAAAGAAGAGGAAGGACTAGAACTAGGCCGTATATGTCTTGCATCCAACAACTCCCAAATATTCCTTTTAGTCTCATCCTTGAACTACTTTGGATTAGGGTAAGGGTATGTGACAACTGGCTTTCTATCCACATGCTCAATGACGTGCTCAAAACCATGATCTAGAGGTAAACCACGGGGTAAATATGAAAACACCAAATATACTTTTCCAACAAGCCCTGTATGTCAACATGATATCCTTGTTGTCCTGTATCTGTAGATTTACCTATATTAAAACACTGCAATGTCCACTCATCCTCTGAATGTTGGAAAAATCTCTCCATTTTTCTAGCCGAAACAACTCTAGGTGCATCTGAAGATAAGCCCCGTAATACCACCCTTTTACCATGTGTTGTAACACTCAATTGCATAGCCCTAAAGTCTATCAAATATGGACTTATAGTATGCAACCACTGAACACCCAAAACAACATTGGTCTCCTTAATGTCAATCATATAAAAGTCGACCGTAAGGGTGTAAATACCCAATACCATGCTCAACTATGGAACAAGAGTTGCACAACGCAATGTGCCATTTGTTGTCCTCACACGAAAACCTTCAAGCTCCTCAAATTTCAAACCCCACTTCTTCACATAGGATGCATCAATGAAGTTGTGGGTAGCCCCACTATCAATCAATACAACAACTCGTTGTCCCTGCACAACACCCTTAACTTTGAAAGCACTATAAAGAAGAGTGGTGGAAAGAGTTGCAACTATACCCTCCATTTTTGCCAAATCATCTTGACACTCATCTGTGCCTTAATCTCCATCCATTTTCTCCTGTTGTGCATCCTAAAACTGTCTCTTCCATCTCATCATCACTAGATTCTTCAAAAACCTCAATCCAATGGGTATTACCCCCACTCTTACACCTATGTCCAAGTGTCCAAGGCTCACGACAATCAAAACAAAGCCTCCTTCGTCCCAACTCATCCATTGTATCACAAGTTGTCCCTCCGGTTGGTTTAGGTATCTCTCTTGCTAGTTTGGTATATTTAGGTTTCTTGTCCTTTTTCTGTGGCCAAATCTGTGGTGAGGATCTTTGTGAAAACTTGTTGGGAAACCTATCCTGTGGTGTGGATAACTCCATATTTCTTGCACCTTTAATAGCATCTTGCAAGGATGGTGGGTCAAAAGCTTTGACCCAACCTTTAAGAGGCTCAGCCAAACCCTCCATGAACCAAAAAATCAATTTCCTTTAGTAGCCATAACTGATAATCACTGAAATTATGAAATATATGCATCAAGAGTGCCAACCTATTTCAACAAATCCAACTCTCTAGAATGTGCCTTTGAATCCTTTCGATCAAATCTATCCATCAGTGTAGTACAAATCTGGTCATAAGAGACTATGAGACCATGTCCTTGTGTTACTATACCATGATACCACCATTCATGTCCAGCCCCTTCAAGGTGGAGTGTAGCAAATTTTATGGCATCACTCTCCTTCATTTGGTTTATGGCAAAGAAGGTGTCCAATTTCTGAACCTAAGCTCTCGTTGTACATCTAGTTGATCCATCAAAACTAGGTATAGACAAATTTCCCAACTTTTTCTGCAGCACATAAATTTGTTTTCCTTGATTGTTCTGACTTTGTCTAGGCCTTGTACATTTGGTGACTTCCAAGTAGTTCCTGAAAGAGATGGCTGACTGGAAATCTGGTCCTAGGGCTTGATATTTAGCTAGTATTTGTATCCTCATTTTCCTCCATCTGTTCTGCTTGTGCATGTTCATCTTCTTGTATAAAAGTGGGCATAAATGGTATAGACTGTGAGGATCTTCTTATAGAATGTACCTTACTATCTGCAGTTTTGTTGACTTCTCCTTCTCTATCCACCAACATCCTACCATTCAATGTGTTATGAACCAACTGACTCAAATAGAGATTGTTATCATTCAGCAGTCTTATCATATCTGAAAACATCTGTTTTGCTTCTTCTTCACTTGATGATGGGGACTGATCTAAATCTGCCATTGTTCCTTTAAATTTCTCCAAACTGTGACCACCTTTTCCTCGCATGCAATAAAACCCAACAAATTGCCAAGTCTTGCAACTCTATACCACTGTAATATAACTATCTAGGGGTAATAGAAAAATGACAAAAGCTTCTGCAAACTAGGGTATAGAATATCTGAAAATTTACTTGCATAATATTTTCATAACAACCCAGAATTCTGATCAGATCTAAGAACTAGTTTAGAACTATGGAGAATCTGATTAATGTTGGGTTCCAAATAGTTACAACATAGACCCTTATGACTACCCAGAATTTTCAAAAAAGCATTTGACTGATTTTTCTTTAATTTTTCCTTAGATAGAGACAAATAAATAAGTGATCTACTCACAAAAATACCTCAGAATTATTTCTAGGTTTTACCAAACCCTAGATGTCCAGAGACGGCAGCACTAGGCTTCCAAAATGACTACAAAACAATCTGCCCAACTGCTCCTTGACATCCATTCCATCAAGTGATCATAAATGAGTAAAAACAACTGAAGATGATCACCAATCTAAAGCTTGTTCGCTATTAACTTCCTTTGTTTTGGCCTCCAACTGGATCTGTACTTGCAGCTCTAAATGATAGTGAGCCAGGGCTTCACAAACCTGAGGTTATTCTGCCAAAACACACTCTTCTGCCTAGACTGAGCCTGTGTGTCACACCAAAAACAAGGATACTCAAGGTTTTAACTCCTCCAGCCAAGTTGTTGTAGAAATACTCAGAAAAAATCATCACATAATGCCCTCAAAATGAGCCCTTAGGGTGTCTTATAACAACTTCAATGATGAATCAATCTCCACCCTTGATATTCCACCTCTTAATCCAATGCTCCAAAATAAAAACCTAAAGTGTGCACCAATGAAACTCTTTGAAGGTGGGGGGCAACCTTAGCTTTTTGTCACATGTTTTTATTAAGTCACTTAAATACATAAAAGAGGGGATAACTTAAGTCCCTTGGCCAGCCATCACTTAAGTTTCCTAAAAAGATGTGCCTAACTTAAAATGACTTAAGAAGTTCATTTAAAAATAATTTAAGTTCACGAGTTGCATCAAAAGACATGCACTCAACTTAAAATTAGAATTTAGAACAAGCCAAGGACTTCATTTCTTACCCAATGATGCTCTAAGTTCTCCTCCTCTTGGGTGATCCAAGGAAAGGAGAGCCAACTGTTGTTAATTGTCTTGCTTTGAGCTGGGGACATTACACTAGATTCTTAGTAAGTCCCCATGAAGAATTGTTTTCAGAAAATGCATTAAATGCGCCAAAATGCATTTTCAAACTCCAGTCTCAAAATTGTCAAAATTAAATTCCAATAGGGCTCCCACTCCTCACAAATAGGGGCCTTAAGTTGGAAAAGGATGGTCAACACAACTTGGGTGTGCAGATTCTCAATTGCTACAATTAAGGAGCATTTAATGAGTTCTCATAAAGCAATAACTCACCAAAACCCACGCCAAGATGGGTATTTTTGAATTTCAAACTCCCGCATCAAAAATGTTGCAACATTAATAGGTGACCAAATATTAAATGAATATTTTGGCCTAAATGTTACAATTTACTTTCCAGCTACATAGTTTACTAAATATTAGGAAATTAAAATTAAAATTCTTCCTTTTCGGTTGATGCCGATTACCATTAACCATGGATGCTCCTGCATCAGTATTGGGGAAGTTGATTGGGGTCACTGAGAAGCCGTCACATTCTCCAGCCAATCGAGCTTTATGTTCATGGCTAATTGGCAATGGCATGAGTTATCCAGACGTGGATATTAATTTTCCTTGGCAAAAAGATGTTCCTTGCTGGCTGTAGATTGTGTGGTAAATGACTTTATATGTTGGATGTCAAATTTGATGTTTGAACTGGTGCAACTTCTATGATATCAATTCTCTATCTTAAGGGAATGTCAATCTTAGTGTATTTGGCACTGGGATAAGTGATGCATTTCTTTGACACAATGTCTTTATAGAGTGAATCTTTCCTTGAGTTTGGGATATGATACCACATCATTCTGGGACGCATCGCTGCTGGAAATTGCGACTTAGTTTGGGCAAGGATGTGGATTGTCAAAAATCAACATATCTGAGTATCATTATTACTGAGGCTGCAAATAAGTATTTCAATCAGCCTTTGTTATCATACAGGTCAAAAAATTATAGCTTAATCTTTGTATTTTGATGCACAAGATTTTGGTTGTACAGTATATGGAGAGTGACTCTTCTCTGTTTCAGATTATCAAACATTGAGGTCAGAATGTAACTTTTCTTAACTCTGAAATATTTATTAAATGGGCAATTCTGAAGGTTTAATTTACTGGTTGTAAAATATAATTGCATACACTTTGGATTTTTAATCAAATCAGAAAACTCAGCACAGCGCGCAATCAAATTCTTTGACATAATGCTGGTTAGCTACACCTCAGAGCAAAAAATTTGGTAGCCAACTGGGCTAGGACACTACAACTAATCCCATGATTATGTATCGTGATAACCAAGGTGTGTAGAAGGGACCCAATAATCTAGTGTTTCATGCTTGCACAAAGCATATTAAAGTGAATCATTGCTTCATTCATGAGCATGTCCTCAATTAGGGAATTGGACTAGATTACACACCAACCAATGAGCAACTTGCAGAGATCTTTCCCAAACCTTTGACCAGAGATAAGTTTGTATACTTTCAAGAAGGTACTGGCATTAATTGTTCTTCATTTGTACATGGATAGCTAATGAGCCTACTTGTTGTAGCCAGCTCTCATTATGTAATTATGTAATTGTTTTGCATAATTAAGTTTATGGGGAGTGTTGGAAAAATAAACTCTATTTAATGGCACATCTCGAGATTTATTACATAAAGACGCAAATGTCATGTAGAGACCTGTCTATCCATATATTTTGACTATTTAAAGGATCTTCAAATCCCTAAATTATATTCAATTTAAGACTCCAATTTCAACAATTTACTACAAAAATTAAAATTACAATATATTTTTAAAGGTGTTTTCAGCATACAGAATACTGTGTCTCCAACAATTCTTACTTTATCCACTCTTCTTATAAGGCATGTGTCACTTTACGAAGCTTCTAAAACTCAATAATTAAGGAAAAAAACATTAAAAATCTGTAATAATTGATGAGTGAGTGGTTTGTTTGTAGCTAATTTTGTTATTAAACAGCTTGTGTATCTCCCTGCTTTTCAGAAACCACTTTACCCAGCTGATGAATACCAAGGGCAGCCCAAAAATATGGGAAGTTGAACAATACATAAAGGCAGATAAAGAAGTTCTTAATAAGACCAGCATCTTTAATCCATAAAACATCCAAGAAAATCTTAAAGACGAGTTAAAGAGTCATACCAGCTATCTCAATAGAATTCATTGGCTCGAGCTGCTCAGTTGGCCATTCAAAGGACTGAACAATTTTACTTTTCCCCAAAATAGACTCACTTGCTTCATATTTTGAGACTGCTATTGATAACAGAGAAGAATCCAAATAATCTTCAAGAAGTACTGTTGTTTTAACTTCTTCAGAATCAATGTCATTGATTCCCCTCTTAAGCCTTGCCAAATGTGGACTTGGCGCGCATATTCTCAAGCTGAAAAAATATATATATATATATAAACAAGAAAGATACATCATTTCAATTTTTACTGAAAAAATATTTTAATTGATCAACATTATAAAATTACACTGTGAAAGGGAATGAACTCAAATGATAAACCTTATTTATATTCCCTGGAGACATGATACATATTAAATGTGCAAGATCAGTTGCAAGTCTGTAATGAATTAAATCTGACCACAGAAATATCCTTTGTCCAGCCCTCTATTCCGTAGGACATTTAATAAAAATCTGACCACAGGAATATCCTTTGTCCAGACCTCTATGCCTTAGGACATCTAATAAAAAATATACAAAATTAGACGAAATTCTAAACAAATTTTGGGCCAAAATTCAGTTGAAGATCTGCATATATTTTGCGATTTGCAGAGAGATGGATGAATTTTGAGTATAATTCTTAAGAATTTGGGACAATTGGAAAACACTATTCTGAAAATGTGGGAAAAAACTCAAATAATACATGCTGCGCCAAACAGAAACATAGGGAAATCTTGGGAAAATGAATCAGTCTTATAAAAGAATTTTGAGAAAACCTTCTGATGGCGCCACACACACAAAAAAAAGTGCCAAAACTAGTCAAGTACACATGTTAGGCTCACAGCTTGGTGATGCGAGGCTGTTGTTGAAAGCAATTCACACAGATCAAGAGAAAATCAAATATATCCGATCGCAGGGAGTTGTGCAGTCCTTAGGCCAACCTCAATGGACCCCCCCACTTGGCTTTTATGTTGCAACAGGTTAAAATGAAAATGCACACACAAATACATACATATGTATAGACTTAGAAGAGTCCACTTGAGCAACCACCAAAGCACAGAAAAGGGTACCCAACTTTGCAGACAGAAAATCAATTCAAGTCAAACTGAGATCAACACATGAAAACGAGCAGCTTTAGAATAAATGGTCATTCCTTCTGATCAACTAAGAATGAAGTCTTATTTACATACACTATATAGAATTACATAAAATCTCTTCCCCATTTTCTTTTAGTTGACAGTCATGCACAGAAGATCAAAACACAGATTAACTATGGGATTGGTGGCCTCCCTTCTCTGACTCATGCAGCCTTATGGCTCTTCCTCCATGACTCTCTTTGTTCCTTGCTGGTTGTCCTTTGTCTCTGCCTGTTCCTCTTTCTGGTATCTCCCACCACCTCAAAACTGAAACTTTTGTTTTTGTTCTAACCCTTATCCTTGTGGCTTCTTCCCTGCTTATATCTCTCTACATCTCATTCAAAATCCCACCTAAAAGGTATGGGCACCCAAAAAAACTTTTCAATAATCCTTGGCCCCTATTTTCAAACTCCATCCAGCTCAAAATCTCCCACCCACAAATGTGGCTGGAGGTAGCAGCCCTCTCAAACAAACGGTTGTAGGGATTTAAATTTAAATGATTTAACATAAAGTTTTTAAATTTCAAAAGAGTCACGGGTAGGGGAAGAAATGAGCATACCTCAAGAATTCCACAGGATGCCCCTCTCTCTAATTACCCTGTAAAACAATTGTGAGCACCTGTTCATTGCCAAAACTACTTGTTGGCGCAAGTTGAACCCAGACTACTCAATCTCTACTGAGCTCAACTAGGTAGCATCCTCTGCTAGCCTATTCTTATAAATCCCCAAATATTCATTGTATTCTCTGCCTCTAACTTTCCTGCTTGCTCTGGAATCTAAAATACTTTTAATCTCTAGTTGTTCTCTCTCAGATAGCTGTGCCATCCATCTTTTGGGTGGTGTTTCCTCTTTCTCTTGCTGCTGCAATGTCTTTCCCTCATAGTAAGTGTACAAATCATAAAAATTATAAAATGTAAGGATAGGGATGTCTAGGCCTGTAGGTAACTCCAACTCATAAGCATTTGATGAAGATTTCAAGCATTTGATGAAGATTTCTGCATAATTGTACAAGATCCAATTTTCCTCTACTTGAACTTGTTGTAAGTCTGACTTAGGAATCTCTCCTTCCATGGATGTGAAAATACCATATCTCCCACTTCAGACTTCTTTTGTCCTTTCCAAATTCACTCTTTGTTTATACCGTTGGCTACTCCACATTAGTCATTCCTTTATTTGTTGATGAAAATCTTGTGTACAATCTCTTTGCTTTTAGCACTTATGACATGATCCTAGGTGTTTGCAGGTCCCCTTAAATACTGAAACACCACTTGGGTTGTACTCATATCTTGGAATGGAGTCTTACCCATTCTCCTATTTACAAAGTCATTATAGGCAAATCCTTCTTGTGGTAACACCAAATCCTATTGCATAGGTTTGTCACCAATTAATTACTTTAGCAAAATTCCCAAGCTATAATTAACAACTTTGGTCTACTCATCCATTTGAAGCCGATATGCAGAATTGAATTTTAAACGCATACCTGAAATATTCCAACAAGTTCTCCAAAAATGTCCCGCAAACTTAGTATCATGATCTGAAACTATACTTTTTGGTAAACCATGCAGCCTAGCTGCCTAACAACCCATGTGAAGAATAAATTTGCAACATGTGTGCCATCATTTGTCTTTTTGCAAGCTACAAAATGGGCTATTTTCAAAAATCTATCAAAACCACAAAGAATGAGTCCTTATCTCATTATGTCCTTGGTAACCTAAGGCTAAATCGTCAATACTCCAACTATCTATTATAACCATGTAGCATTTTCCAACTGTCTTTTACGCCATTCTAAGAAGATTTCTTCTTTGATCAGGCTCATTTTCTTTTTTTTCTAGTTTCAACAAATTCCTAATCATCATAAGTGCTTCACCCTTCTTAGGTTCATCTGGCTAACTAACAGACCCTATGGATTCTACATCTTTGATTGCATTTGCAGTTTTTGTATCTATCCTCCTTGATTCTTCTGGACTATGTTGTGGGCATTCATAACATCTGTATTCTGACCATCTGCCTGTAAAACAAATTCCTTGAAAACCTTCACCTTGGATTCCTCAAACTCTGCCTCTACCACTCATAGGATAAGGTCTTCTTGTAGTTTTATCATTTCTGGCTGTATGAAGGGCTGGCCTCTTTATGACAGCTATATTTTCTTTGCCAATTACCCTCTACCTCTACTGAATCCAGCTCTACCTTTGATTGCTCCTAGCTATTTTTTCTTTGGCCTTTAAAGCATACTTGTAAGCCTCTTCAACTGTCCACAACCTCATCATACTGATATATTCAGTTACCTTATCATGGACTAACTCATAGTTACAAGACTCGGACTCGCCTCGGACTTGGCAAGCTAGTTTCGGGCTTGGGCTCGGACTCGGTGTCCGGACTCGGCAAACCAAAAAACCCAAGAAATTCAAAGATTTTTAAGGATTTAAAGCTTTTTTCATGCCTCATGTAGTCAATTAACATCAAATACACAAAAAATGAGATAAATAGAAGCTACTTTGCACACGTACACAAGTTTACATAGATCGCATAAGTATAAATGTGAATTTATGAAGGAAATAAGTTAAACTAAATAACACATTAGAAATATAAATAGTGTCACCATCAAATGTCTACAATATTCATAGACTATGAAATCCATGGAATCAAAAGTTCAAAACATATATCAAAATAAAAGCTAGAGCCTAGAAGACTAAGGTTCATAGTAGCCTATGTCTTCCTACGAGTACGCCTAAGATTAGGCCCAACCTTAGTGCAGTCCTCATCATCCTCAAAGTTAGAGTCAGATCCCTCACACTCAACCTCAAGGTCTTCATCTTGTTCGCTATCCTATCTCATCAGGTATTTTTCTCTCCCAATTCTACTTTTCTCAACATGTACCTCCTTCCACCAAAGTGCTATGTATCCTTCTGGCTTTGTTTAGGCAACCTTCACTCTTCTAGGCTCTTCCATCTTATCATACTCAAAATATTTCTCCATTTTTGGTAGCCAATCTATCAACCCATCAAATTCCAAACTTTTCAAGAAGCTTGGTAATTCAATCATCTTTCATTTCCCAATGTTGGAGCTAGCTCTTATCATCTTTCTCTCTCTTGCATCTACATTTTCACCACCTTGTCCCATTGCATCAACTCCTTCCTCTTCACTTTCACTATTAGCTCTTTCATGAATTCTTATCTTTTTTCTGTCTCCCTATAGGACGTCAAACATTGTTTCACTCCCCTTATCGCCTCTACTACCTCATCTATCATACTTGAAATAAATTAGCTATATAACCTCTGCCATTATTCTCCTTGAAGGTATCATGTTACCCTAAATCTCACTTTCTCGCATCTGCAACCTTCTAGCTGCAACATTCTTGCTATGGGGAGACACTCAAAATAACTACTTGTTTAATAAATTCTAACCCTAAGCCAAAGTTTAGTACTTTCCCATAGTTGTACCCTACACTCTGATACCACGCTGATGGCACCACACACACACTGCGAATAGTGCAAAAACTAGTCAAATTCACTTGTTACACTCACAGCTTGACGATGGGAAGCTGCATTATTGAAAGCAACTCACGCAGCCTAATAGAAAATCAGCATGGACTTGTGCAATCACTAAGCCCAACATCAGCCGACTCCCACTCATTTTTGCTGTTACTGTAAGTTAAAACGAAAGCACAGGTGCACATATACATTCATCTGTACAGACCTACAACAGTCCACTTGAGCAACAAACTAAGCACAGAACTCGGGTTCGAAACTCCCCCGGCTTTTTCAGTGAGAGCGGAGTGCAGGCCGATGGTCTCACCCGGGTGGGGGATTAGTCTCACCCTAACTCACACAGGTACCCAAGATAAGGGCTGCTGGGTGCTGGGCGCTGGGCGCTGGGCTAGGTTGCGGGGATACCTACTCATAGTCACAACAAAAAAAACAAACTAAACTAAGCACAGAACAGGATAACTAGTTTTGCAGGCAAACGATATACAAGAAAATCAACCCAAACCAATGAGGATCAACACGTGAAAAAGAGTAGCTTCAGAATGAACGGTCCTTCCTTCTTATTAACTGAAAATAAAGTCTTGGTTACATAATTACACAAATGACAAAAAGCATAAATTATCTTCCCATTTTCTTTTACTTTACAGGCCTGCCCAGAAGATCAAAACACAGATTAACTATGGGATTGCCAGCCTCCTGCTCATGCAACCTTCGAGCCGGGGGGGGGGGCGCACTGCGTGGGTTCCTATCCCATTAATGCTTGGCCCTTATTTCCAATCTCCATCCTGCTCAAAATCTCCCGCCGATTCCTTTTCCAATGTGGCTGGAGGTAGGTGGGAGGCCCTCTCAACAAACTGTGGCATGGATTTAAATTTAAACGGTTAAAAAATGTTTTCAAACTTCAAAAGAGTCGCGGCAGGGAAGTAAATGAACGTAGCTCAGAAATTCCACAGATGCCCCTGAATCACGTCCATAAGCGTCAAAAATATCCTACTTGAAGAATTCAGCGTAAAGATTTCGGAAATTTAATCTAAAATAGTTGAAATGCAATTGTAATCATACATCCTTGCTGCTGCGAATCGCATTTAAGTCATTCTTATTTGGCAAAAATTTCAGGACAAGTTACCGATTTTTTTAAAAGAAAAGCTACTAAATTTGTTTTGTTTGAAATAATCATCTCAAATATTTCTAGAATAGTTTCAAATATTTAAGAAACATGATAGATGATGTGCCCTTGCTGCCTTCAATTGCTCTAGAGAAAAATAAGTTCCAACAATAAAAACAGAGATAATATGCCTGCCAAAACTTTTTTTTAAAATAACTATTTTGAATCAACAATGGGAAAAAAAAATAACACACTAGCACATTGATCGCTCTTTTAAAATAAATTTATTACAGCTTCCCCAAGCTTCAAATTTACTGGAATTTGTTATAATTTTGCTAAATTTATCAATTTAAAGAAATCTTAGACGAATATATGGTATAACCTCCAACGCTGCAGAATTGCTGTAAATAATGCAGCCCTGCTACTCAAATTGCGATACGCAATACTTCGGACGGATTTCCAAAAAAAAAATTCTAACATTTAAATTTGACTGAAGAATTTGAGTAATCCATCCTTGCTGTTGCAAATTAAAAAAGATCGCCATTTTGAATGCTTCGGATTTAATTTGTCCAAAGCTTAACATTTTCTGCAATTTGTACCTAAATTTATATACAAATTTCAAAGCAGCTTTCAGAACATAATACGATATTACTGGTTCAAACTGAAGCATATCATTTTTAAAGCCGAATATTGTGCAATGTTAGAAGTTTCAAATGTAGACTAAAATTTCGCGTGTTTGATCATACACTTCTTGAATATTTTAATACCAGACGACTAAACTACGTTTGGTGAATTTTTACTTAATTTGTTGCTGAAATATTTTGTATACCAGGCATTCAGAGACACCTTGTTCTATTTACCGAATATGAAAGAGAATTAAGTAAATTTACAGAAATTTATTTAAATTTTAATTTTATCCTTGAAATTTTACGTGTTGCATCTTAAATAGTAAAGGGAAAAAAATTGCATACCAGATATCTTTAAGCAGATAGTCCTGTGGACTGAATTCTAAAATTTGATCAAGCTTGAAGCATATTAGTAGATTTTCATGTTTTTGAGGTTAAACGAAACAGACAAAAATTGGTTGATTACTTACGAGGCATTGCCATTTGTATTTTGAGTAGGATTTGGCGGAATTAGGCGCTTTTGAATGTCTTTGATTGACGAAAGGGGAGTTCCCTGGCATTTGTTGCTGCCTTGTGATCTGATCTCCAATGATGACAACATTTAATAAGCACTGCGTCCATCTGCTGTGATTATTATTATTATATATATAGATATGAGATCATAATTATCCATTTGTTCCTAATTATACATATACACATAGGCTATATAGAGTAACGGGTGGTTATATATATATACTAGAGAGCAGATTATAACATTAAAGAAATTTTTCTGAAATTTTTCTTAATTAAATACATTTAAAAGTGTCTCGTTTTACTAAACTTTAAGCTTTATATTGCAATATGTATATAAAATAATTTTTTATTATTGAACAGTTTTGTTTAAGGAAAATGTTTTTATAAAATTTTAGAAAATTTTACTAAACTTTAAGCTTTATATTGTAATATATATATAAAAAATATATATATATTATTGAAGAGTTTTGTTTAAGGTAAATGTTTTTATCAAATTTTAGAAAATGAATTAAAATTAATGGGAATGGTTTAGACCTAATTTTGTAAAGCAATCAAAAAGATAAATAAAACACGTTTGATAAGAAGAGAGATGAAAACCAACAAAAATAAGGGAACAACAAAGACAGCCAAATTCTTTTACCTTAAGCATAGAATCAATACTTAGTTTTGGAAAAAGTCCATAACCAAAAACAAAGCCAAGACAATCAAGGTGGTTAGAAACCAAGCTTCACCAATGGCCTAATAGAGGGGTAGGATGGGAACAAAGAGTCATCTTCTTCAAAATAGAAAATTGATGTAAATGACTTACAGGCACAACACATTTTCATGAAGATAATAACTAAGAATGTCCTAACCAACTTCAAGGAGAAATCATCCTAAGAAGGCATATCATTATAATCAATATTGGACACCTTGACCTCATTAGAGCATGGTGTTTCATGGAGATCTTGGAAAATTAAGGAGAGGTGCCTAGCTTTGTGGAGATGACAAAGATGAGAGGTCTCATAATAAAGTTCTTACTCCTAGACATCAAGTTTGGAGCATAGTTTTGGAGTGGCTATTTATTGTACTAATTATGTGATCAATTAAATACTCGGGGGACCATATGGAGTCCTTCATGCTTAGTCACATGTACCTTTTCATTTATTTCTCTCTCTTTTTGAGAGGATTTTTCTTCTATAGGGTTTTTCTCTCTTTTCTCTAGGACCATGAGAGTTTGCATTGCTTTATACATGGGTACCACATTTGGCCTTCTTGCTCGAACACATTCATTTTTGCATTATGCATTCATCATTATATCTAAAGATTGTCCTTAAGTTAATGGGGGTGAGGGAGTAATTAGGACATTATCTAATTAGGTCTTTTATTACTTTATTCATTTATTAAAATAAACTTAGGTGATTTTATCTTTCACTAGATTAAACTTTATTAAGCATGTGTTGTCATTCATCATGATGTGGACACTTGTCAAACTCTCTTTTAATCTTCCTCTAATGTTTAGTCTAGGGTTGTGGTCATCCTTCCTATATAAGGATTCATTGTATTCATTTAACATAATGTTTTTTGCATCAATACAGTTCTTAGTTTATTGTACAAATCTATATTTATTGATCTTCATTTGTGATAGGTTTTTTGCTTACAAGTGATTTGCAAGCTTGCGGTGTTTCAAACAAATAACTCCAATACTAAAAACCAAAGAAAATGATCAATGTAACCAATACCAAGAGAACCAAAAATACCACAATCAAATCTCCAGCTGCAAAATCAAGAACCACTAACAATATAATCTCACATCTTCTCATGAGAAGATAATATGCTCCAATGAGCATAATATTCATGCTCCTAAGCACACCTGTATCATGCTAGCATGCTAACTAGTAATCAAGAGAACATCACTGAATAATACCAAACCATCTTGTAAGTTATAAGGATCACTTGTCAAAACCAACAAGTCATAAACTAACACTTCAACAAAGAATCCCAAGAGTCCTTCATGGCTAAATGTCAATCTCTAATGACACTAAGATAACCATATCTTGAAAATGAAACTACAAATGTGAAATATTTTTTTTATAGAAACAAGATCCAAGAGCTCCTCCAAGACATCCAAAAACATTAAGGAAGAATATCCATCACTAGCAATGAATCCATGTCACTGCCCAAAACTCCCACTGAACCAAGATACCAAGTTACAAATAAGGAAAACTAACTAAATCTGCATCAACACTAAATGAACCTATAGATATAGATATTCCATGTTTGTATCCTCCCAAACTCATGGATAGAGATAGTCTACATCTGTGTCCTTCCATTTCAAGATTATAGGGCTAATCCACAACTTGCATAACTCAAAGATCCAAAACCAATGAAGCAGGCAAACTTAGTTAGAGTAGTAAAAGTGTTTACTTATTAATTAAATTATATTGATTTAATTACTAAGTCACTTATTATCTCTTTCTTCTTAAGCTAAACTTTAGGCATATAATATTTAATTACTTTATTAATTATTATTGTGCAACCTAGGTTTTACCTTTTTAGGGTTTTAAATCTCCTTTTATAAGGATTGATCTCCTCTTGTTTTCATAACTTTGTAATACGTATTGTAATTGAGAACATTCATTTTTTATTGAATTGCAGCTTTTCTTTTTGCACATCAAGAATGTCTCCTCTTTCATGGATCCATGTGTTCAAGCCTCTCTAGCTTCTTGCTTCTCTCTCTTTCTATGATAGGTGTTTTCATGTAGGTGTTCTTAGGAGCTGTGTGTTGTTTACTCATTAATTCCAATATGGTATCAGAGTTTCATATCTATTTTCTCATGTTCTCTTTCTGAGAGATTCAGTTATGTTCATCAGATCTGCATTCCAGAGGTTTTTTCTGTTGAATCTAGGGTGACCTCTCTTTCTGGTCATCTTGGCTTCAAACTGGCCTCACAGTTATGTTCAGAGCATCCAAGAACCACTAGATCCATATAATATTTGTCTAATTTGGACAAAGTTAGAATCTGTGGAAAAAATTACAACCGGCCTCGACATGGATCTCGAGGTGATCACTAGTATTTTGGAGCATTTTTGGCTCAAATAGACCTCACCATTGATCTCACAATGGCCAAGAACCCCCAGATCCATATAAGGCACATCTGATTCAGACAATGTTGCATTCTGAGGCAAAAACATTTTGCATACCAGGGTCATACAGCTCTAGCACGCATCCTGATGCAAGTACGATGATTTTTAAAAAAATTAATTACGACAACGACCATTTGGCCATCAAATTTAATCCCCTAGCGGATGCATCCTTAGCCCCTGGTCATATGGTGACTAAGGGCCCAGTTTTTTTAGCCCCAGGCAGAGTTTGGCCATGATAGCCATACAACCATCAATTTTAGGCTCATATTTTGTTGACATCAACAATGCATCAGCCCTTTCAAACACCTTTTTTGGGCCCTCCGATGCAATTGTTGGTTTTTCACTCATAACTTGAGCATACAATGTCAAAATTGGGCAAACGAGATATCGTCAAAAAGTTGGTTCCAAGCTGTATCCAAATCTAGAGGTTTTAATTTATTTTTCTTTTTTTTTATGGTTTTTTTTACTATCAAAGCTAGATGTTCAGTTTTGCACTCCGAGAGCTTTATCTTGTGCATCCGGACTCCATTTTGGGGCAAATGATATATCATTGAAAATCTTGTTCTGATACCTTTCCAGTGTTGTGAGTCATTTTTCCAAATTCTTCTCCAAACATATTTTATTCAGTTTCTTATATTTTTACAATCTGGTAGATATCTTGGATGTTTCAGGTCCTGGGATCTTTTACTTTTGTGGAATGGCTCATCTTTGACTATTCTTTTGTTTCAACATCTTTCTTTCTTCTTTGAGCAATGTATACTTCACTTTTGTAGCATTCTTTTATGCACACACACTGAGATAAAGTGCCATTCTATTGCATGTATGGGATCTTGCACATGTTCATGCTCTATGCACTTGCACTCCATTATAAAGTGTCAGAGGGGGGTTTGATGTTTATCTTTGTTTGCCATCTACTTTTGTCATGTGAACATTCCTCTAATGACATTAGCCTCAGGTATCTTTATTTGTGCTTGTACTCTCTCAACACCTTCGATGTTCTTGGTATCATGCAATTCATATTGGATGTCCTTTTCAGTGTACCTATCATTACTCCCTTGTCAACATTATGAGGGAGGGGGGTTCTACTATTGGTTCTACTACTTCCTTGGTTTGATAGTGTGAGCTATGTATTCAGTATTTGATTCTATGTACTCGGTGGATGTAGTGGCTGGGTACCTATGCATTTTGGTGAGATGGATCATTTACCATGTGGACACTCTTTTCTTTCCTATTTTTTGGATGCACTCTTCCAATTTTGATTGATCAGCTCTTAAAAAATTAGTGTTTTTATGCCATCTCAATTTTTGAGTTCAAGTGTTTGCCTTTGTTTGCCTCCTGATTCGAGTAGTGTTATTTGAGGGCACTTGTGCATATTATAGTATTTTGTATCTTTGACTTCAATTGTTTACCTTTGTTTGCTTCTTGATTCGAGCAGTGTCATTTGAGGGCACTCATAGAGATTATAGTCTTCTCTACCTGGTCATATTTTAGTGGAGGATCTTCAGATCATCTGTTACTTCTTGATAGAGTTTGCAGCTTCTTGCTTTAGTGATGTTCTACATGTTCATCCTTGTTCCTATTTTCTGGAACATTCCTAGTTTTGGAGGCTTCTTCAGTCCTTTAGACTAGTCTTCATCTCTTTTTGGAGTAGAGTTTTTCCCATGTGGTTTTCTCTATGTCTCTTCTTTATAGAGACTCTCTTTTGTACTTGAGTACCTAATTTCAGGACCCATTTGTTTTCAGTAGTTCTTTCTAAGTTTTTAGCTTCTCCCAAAGTTCATCTTAAGGGGGGGTGTTAGAGTAATAAAGTGTTTACTTATTAATTAAATCATATTGATTTAATTACTAAGTCACTTATTATCTCTTTCTTCTTAAGCTAAACTTTAGGCATATAATAATTAATTTTTTTATTAATTATTATTGTGCAACCTAGGTTTTACCTTTTTAGGGTTTCATATATTCTTTTATAAGGATTGATCTCCTCTTATTTTCATAACTTTGTAATATAGATTGTAATTGAGAACATTCATTTTTTATTGAATTGCAACTTTTGTTTTTGCACATCAAGAATGTATCCTCTTTCATGGATCCATGCATTCAGGCCTCTCTAGCTTCTTGCTTCTCTCTCTTTCTGTGATAGGTGTTTGGACGCAGGTGTTCTTGGGACCTATGGGTTGTTTACTCATCAACTCCAATAAACTCAACATCACATTTACTAACATTCAAAATTGAAATATCAAAGAAGATATCTTGTAGGTTTTAAGAATCGAACACCAAATCACTAATAGACCTGATCTTCTAAATAAATCCACAACTAAGTTGTTGGATACAATTGTCTGAAGGACATTATTGGATTAGCTATGTGTTGTCTTTGATGTCACACAAATGTCATATCAATTATCACTCTCAGTATCTACCGAGTTCAGTCGGTCAGCTAAGCGATTCTCAGTATCTACCGAGTTTAGTCGGTCAGCTAAGCGATTCTCAGTATCTACCGAGTTCATTCGGTTAGCTAAGCGGTTCTTAGTATCTACCAAGTTCAGTCGGTCAGCTAAGCGGTTTTTAGTGTCTACCGAGTTCTCTCGGGTGTCTAAAGGAAACATGACAGGATAATAGTGTTAACTGAGCCTCCTTGGTTATCGAAGGAAATTAGTGGTTACCGAGCTCTCTCGGTCTCCAAAGGATGTTGCAGAATTCACTGTGGTTACTGAGTTCTCTCGGTCACCGAAGGAAATCTTTTCAAGATTAATGTTTACCGAGCAAGGTCGGCCCTTTCAAAGAATTTTGTTATCACAATTTGTTTATCCCAGCCGACTGTTATAATAATTATTAGTGCCGACTTGTCAATCTAAATGATTATGAAATGGCATATATATATAGAAGGTCAAATGGTGAATAAAATATATACAGCATGCAAAAATCATTTTTGAAGAAAGGTGTGTGCAAATTTTGAAGGATGGTCAGATATCCTTGAGGAGCAGCAAAGATTTAATTGATCAGTAAGGATCTAGTGAAACAGAACAGAGATCCATATTCAGCAATTCAGTTGCAGGTTATTTCATTGTTACTCTCTAGCAATTGTAGCAGTGATATCAAAATCTCTTAACCGAGTTGGTTTAACAACCATTTTGTAAATCCTCTAACAAGGTAACAGTTCTATTGAATTGTTTCAAGACCTCTTACAAGGCCACTCCTAGCAGGGTGATTAAATCCTCTAACAAGATCACAACTAACAGTGTGTTTTGTAACCTTTTACCGAGTTGGCTTCTAATCGGGCATCACTTCAGAAGAGTGAAAAATAGTAACTAGTTACATTGGTGGTTTTTCCCATATTGGGTTTCCATGGTAAATCTGGTGTCTCTTGTGTTCATGTTATTTTCTTTATTCATGTAAGTTAATCAATGATGAATGTTTAAGAACAGTTTAATTTTACACACTTCAAGGATCAAGTTTTCAGCATTTCTCTGTATAATTACTGAGTGGCACGGTAAATAATTTGTTAAGATATTTAAGGGATCAGTGGTAATATTTTGTGGTTAACTGATTCACCCCCCCTCTCAGTTACTGCATCTATATTTCCAACACTAAGCACCATAGTTAAGGAACTAAATTAGCATTCTTGCAAATCTAAAAATTCTCTCATTTTCAAAAATCTTTAAGAGTCTAAACATGATATTTTTCCCAATTCTACAAACCATAAATTTTTGTAACACACAAAATTGGCAATACCATATATGTGCCAATGATCTAAACCAAATAATAGAAATACTCCAAATATACACAAACCCTAAATTTCTAGTTGATTAAGAAAATTGCAAAACCTTCAGATGAAATAAGTTGTCCAGTATCTTATAAAATATACCAACTTCACAACCTATAAACCTTCAGAGAAAGCTATGAACCTCCTCACACCATGCATAAACCATACATATGGAACTACGACTATATTGCATCCAAGGATAACCCCAAATAATTAGAATTTGAAAAATAGTGTATCTTTGAATCTAACAATCAACTATGTAAAACTTGTACATGACCACTATACATGTCATGTAATGTGTACATGCAAGTCCATATCCACTTAACATCTAGAAGGTTCACAAGTTTTAAAATCACCAAAATAGTCAAACTACAAAAATGCAATAACATAAATAATCATAACCATATATTTCGAATGGAAAATATACAAAAACTTCATTTTCAACCAACATGAAATTGAAACATGCAAGTACAACCAACCAAAAGGAAGAAGTCAAAAAAGTCCAAGCCCATTTATAGGCCAATTCCACAACTACTATATGTAAGAATTGTTTTGATGCAATGAAAGAATTTTCCTAAGGCAATGTGCCAAGATCTGAAGCCCAATGAATAGCACAAGAGAGACAAAATAATATGATAAAAACAAGTAGTGTTCTTACCAATATGACTAACTAAATCAAGAATAATGAATGAGATAACTGAACTCAATTGATATACAATGTAGACATGCATTTTGATATAGCCAAGGCAATAAGAGACTATGATAAGGATGAGATAGCTTACACATAAGGTGGAGTGTGATAACAACTAGATCACCATCTAAAGTGGAATTTCCCCTACACCATGCGCAAATGAAGGTGCAAACTCCTAAGTGTATCATATGCAAATTGTATGCATTATCCTAAGTAAGCTTAAATATAGTGTAATTAGTGAATATTTAATTACACCAACCCCTTTAAGTGCGACTTAGGGGAATGCACTTAAATAAACAATGCAATATGGGTCCCGACTAGTAGGATATGCTAGATATGCATGTAAATATGAAAATGCAACATGTAATATTTTATATTATGGAGAAAGGGAAAAAACCATGTGGGAGAAAACTCCCCTCCAAAAGAGAGATGGAAATACATAATTCTCTAATAATGAATGAGAAAGAAGAAGAGAGGTCATTCAAAGTATTCCCTCAATGTTGAATCTCCAGCAAAGATGGTCCAAGATAATGACCAACGCTCCTCCATAGGAAGAAAATAGAGTTAATGTTGCACCAAGAATGTCAAAGTGTGACAAAATCAAGTACTAATGTCAATGTGGAATGACTGATAAAATTCCCACTACAATATGATAGAGATCTTGCATGGAGACACCTGAGTGAGTATTAACTGAATACTTAAAACTAGTAGGTTGGTACAATCGAAGTCTCAATTGGAGCTATGTATTTCTAATGTTTGATTGGAGCATTAACCTTCATGCACCTAGCCTAATAATATAATGCGTAATCTACTAACATAGGGATTACATCAAATATCTCATCAATGACAAAGTACAAAGAAAGATGGAACTTTATGATAGTGTGTGTACAACATTGCTCATGCAAGAGCACACAACATGAAATATAATGCAAAGTTGGAAACACAAAGATGATGCCACCAAAGATCCCCAATCAAATATTGCATAAAATATGCCCTCTGATTGGCTAATGTGTCATGATATCAAGAGGAAATCTGTCCCTCTTGGCTGATGGTTGGAGAATGCTGCAAGACAAGAGTGTGGTATGACAAAGAAACAAATTGTTCCAATCTTGCTTATTTATTTTAAAATTTTGTTTTCAAATGCTTATTAAAAACCCTCAAAAACACTTATTAAAGACTCACAAAAAAATCTTTATTTAAAAAGAAAAAAACACATTAGATATATTTTTTAAAAACTTTATTAAAATATTAATAAAGGAAAAACATTATTATTAATTTTAAGTTTTTATTAAAAATCTTCAAAAATATATTAAAAAAAAAAAAGTTAAAAAAAAAAAAAGACTCAGGGGGGGGTCAATCCCCTTGCCATGACAATAGCTATGAAAGGTGGGGCCTACCACCCTATCGGTCTGCACTCGTGGCTATGCAGCCAACTAAACTGTATAATTTATAGTTTGAAAAAAAAACCAAGTGTCCCCCTTGGTAAGATATGTGTTTAAGTTTTTTGTTTAGACATTTCCATGGTCTCTATCAAATATTGCAGAAAATGTGCTCTCTAATTGGATGATGTGCCAAGATATCAAAAGGAAATTTGTCCCCCCTAGCTACCGGTTGGAGAACAGTGCAAGACAAATGTGTGGTGACAAAGAAAATTTCTTCCCATTTTGCTTATGTATTTTAAAATTTTGTTTTCAAAATCTTATTAAAACCCTCGAAAACTAACTAAACTATATAATTTATAAGAAGAGTTTGAAAAAAAACTAAGTGTCCCCCTCGGTAAAATATGTATTTTAGTTTGTTGTTTAGATGTTTCCACAGTCTCTATCAAATATTGCAATAAATATGCCCTCTGATTGGATGATGTGTCAATATATCAAGAGGAAATATGTCTCCCCTAGCTACCAATTGGAAAACGCTACAAGACAAGTGTGTGGTAACAAAGAAAAAAAGTGTTCCCATTTTTCTTATTTATTAAAATTTTATTTTCAAAATCTTATTAAAACCCTCAAAAACACATATTAAAGACCCATAAAAAAAATATTTAAAAGTAAAAAAACATATTAGATTTTTCTTTTTTAAACTTTATTAAAATATTAATAAAGGAAAAACATTATTTCTAATTTTAAAGTTTTTCTTAAAACACTTAAAAACTATATTAAAAAATAAAAAGGTTTTAGACAAAGGTCCAGAGGGGGGTCAATCCCATTGCAACAATTGTAGTTGTGACAGGTTGGGCTTGTCACCCCGCCAATCTACACTTGTGACTATGTAGCCAACTAAACCATATAATATATAAGAAGAGTTTGAAAAAAAAAACTAAGTTTCCCCCTTGGTTAGATGTGTGTTTTAGATTGTTATTTAGACATTTCCATGGTCTACAAATCCTTGGGCTACAGGACCTAACAAGCATACAACCACAGGTACCTGTCAGGTACCCTGCAGTACTCATAGAGCCCCTAAGGGTACAACCCTGTAGGGGTTAAAATAATAGAAAAAACAAGTGCCCCCCCCCTCCCTCGAAACCAATTTAAGAAAATTGATTATTAAAAAGTGAAAAATAAAATTTAAAAAAAAATAAAAAATTAATAAATCGTACCCACTATGTAGACACATTCATATGCAGACCTGGGAGGGGATTTTTTTCAACTTAAAGTGACTAACTCTGATTTTGATGAATTGGCAATCGATTCTAAGGTTTTTGGGCATTTTGAACACGATGGAAACAATCATTTGGACCTAGAGTGCTTCAAAAGTACATATCTCTTATGGGACTAGTAACCACCCTCCACCTTCAAATGGCTCTAGATTTGGCCCCCGATGTCAAAGCAAAACAAAAGGCAATTTTGACTGAAAATAACCATTTAATTTTAATAGTGACCTTAGATTTTAGACAACAAGCTCCAATATTGACATGTAATAAAAATCCTCTCCAAGATGACTATGCACTAACACTCTAAAGGCTCTGATACCATGTAAGAATTTCTCTAATACCATATGAGAATTACTTTGATGCAATGAAATAATTTTCCTAAGGCATTATGCCAAGATCTAGAAGCCCATTGAATAGCACAAGAGAGACAAAATAATATGATAAGAATAAGCAATATTCTCACCAATATGATTAACTGAATCAAGAATAATGAATGAGATAACTAAACTCAACTAACATATAATGTAGATGTGCATGCTTATATAGGAAAGGCAATAAGAGACTATGATAACCCTTGGAGAATATAGCTTATCACCCACATAAGGTGGATTGTGATAACAACTAGATGACCACCTAAAGTGGAATTTCTCCTACACCATGTGCAAATAAAGGTACAAATTCCCAAGTGTCTCATATGCAAATGATTATGTATGTATTATCCTAAGTAAGACTAAGTAAAGTGTAATGAGTGAATATTTAACTACACCAACACTATCAAGTACATGTATACAAAGGAGTTCTAGGCTATTTCAGAAGAATTCAAATCATCCAATCATCTAATGAAGATAAGAAACTAAATACAAACATCTAACAAAAGCACGTCAAACCATATTCATGATAACCCAAGTTTCTATATATCACCAAAGGATCCAAAAACAAACACCCAACATGAAAACATTATTACACACAATCGTATAATAAAAGAACACTGACATGCAAAAGGATTATAATCAATATGAAGAAAAATGTAACTGTGTGATCAACTCCATAAAGCCCCATCTTATCGATCATTCAAAATGTTTGTAATATCCAGAAACAAGTTCAACTATAATACTTCCACTAATATAAAGATTAATCATCAACCAATTACTTCCTACATATTCCCTCAAGCTTGTCAAGCTGAGAAATCACAACAAAAGAAATAGTCATAGCTTAAAACACTATGAATATTCACATTCAATGATATGCAAGTACATGCACTCTAGACATGAAAGTACATGCAATGTATACATGCAAGTACATTCAACTCACATAAATCCAAATGCAAACCAAGGATCTTGGCTATAATATATAAAAGGGAAAGATGAACTTGCAACTTGACTTCCAAGAACCGATTTTCCATCCACTAACCCTTAGAGAAAAGATTTAAAGTAGTTTATAGACCTAATAGATGATCATAATGAACCGATTCCCTTACAACTTGTCATAAGCCAACTCAGATGTCTGTATTCTCAATGCAAGATGCCTTCTAACACTTGCCCACCTATCATGTGAACCTATCATAACTTATCATATGAATTTGTCATACAATAATCACTTACACATGGAAAAATATCTCTAACAAAATAGGATGCCTACTTTTCCATGTAACATGTCAAACTACATCCTTGTCATCTTCTATGTTACCTCCCAACATGAAGACAACTCACCATGCCATGTCACAATAGATAAAAAATATGATGAGTAAGAAATTACAATTTAGGGACTAAATAAATAAATACAATGTTAGAAATGGCTAAAGTTAGGACACCTTAATTCCTAACCGTGAGAGGTTCAGACCAAGTTTAAATTTTAAAATTAAATTTGAATGTGACACATTGGTGATTGTGAGGACAACCTTGTAAACATTAACTACTCTCAAGGCACCACATAAAAAGAAGGCCTATATCTTGACAGATTATCCATGCATGGAAATAAGTGCCTAAATTGGAATGATAAGCAAGTTGGTAGGATGTGTGTATAAATTTTTGTGAGCATAAGAATGCATGAGGTGTGCTTGGAAATTTGTACATTAATAGGAGTGATAAGTGAGTGATTATGGTGGATGTATATAAGATTTAAAAATTTCAATGAATAATAGATGTATTACTAGTGTAGATTTTTATTTTCCTTATGTTAGGGGGTTTTTCATTTTTTGTGACACATATTTTATTTAACATTACTTAGGTAATTAGGAGTGGTTAATTTATGAGGACGTATAACAAAATAGCTGAGCTACATGTATCACTCACTCCCACATATGGGTTGTTGAGTTACACACCCTCTTTTGGCTTGTTGTGCTATCTCTCATAACTGATATTTTGTCATCTCCTATGTAGGTTATAGGGCAATTCGGATTCTCACCCTTTTTGGCTTTATTTGCCACATTTCATAACTCCTTTTTTGTCTTCATGTAAGGAGGTTATGCCACATGTTTTGGCATTTACCAAGTAGGTAAAACCTCCCACCTTTTATGGGGAGTAAGAGTTAATGCACCACTTAGATGTATACGCCTTTATATTTATATATAATAAGTGCTTTATTCTCACCTTCACTAGTTAAGTGATAGCTCAATGAAAGTATTGAGACTCTTCACAAAACTCTCTTTCTTTATCTCTATTATTCTCTCATTTCAATTATTTCTTCATTCTACTATTTGGATCTACATCATATCCTTACTAAATTCTCACTTCTCGCATAATCTAACATGTTCTAAACCTAATATATACATTCTTAATCTAAAAAAATAAGAACAATAATCAAGTTGGTAGAATACATGTATAAGATTTTGTGAACATAAGAATGCATCACACACACATGCTTTAAAATTTAAAATAGATAAAAGATATATATTATAATCAAATATATGTAATAAGATATATGAATAACATAAGACTACTGATATGACAAAATAACTAATATCATATCTTTGATATATTATTTTTTCTTTCTTTTTACTCTATTCAATTAAAAATATTATACAATTGATTACAAATGATTCCCTCTAAACAAAAAATAACATAAGCAAAATCTCATCAATTCTATACCTAATCCATAGAATCTTAATAAAAGACGTACATAGAAAGGATATATATATATATATAATCACGATTGATTGATGAACTTCTCATTTTAGTATAAACATTATACTCTTTACCCATAAATCAGACAGCAAACTGAGTGTCTTTTAATCAAGTGTTCTAAACCTAACGTCAGATAGTTGGAAGTTGACTGGAAGGCCACAAGATCTGTGACAGAAGCCACGACCATTACGGAAGAAAAAAAGGACGATATTCTCAAACTTAAAGTCAAAGCGAATATCCAAATCGGATGGTGTCGATCAACACCTACCGATTCGGAACGGGTGCAGACACCCAAGAAAAACCAAAGGAGCGCATTCGACAGGACTTAAGAAACCTAGGTATCTCCATTGGTAACGTGCACACTGCACATAATATTATAAGTAAAGAAGAGAATCTCGAGATTACGCTTGATCCGTTTCGGCCGCACAAAATCTTAGTCACGATTTCTTTAACACCCTCGTTGCCTCCAGACTGTCCAATATATTTAATACCAAACCCACATTTAAGTAGGTTAAAAGATCGAGCTCACGAATATCGGGAATAACGAGGAGAAAGACTTGACTTAAAAACGTATGGGAAACAAAAACATCTTAATTAATTGGGCCTCTTATTTCATGTGACTGTCGGCAACGCTGCACCAATTTCGCTGCCCTTCCCTTCTATCCCATTTCCCTGCCTTTTATAATTCATGTGCCCGTCGGCAGCACTGCACCAATTCCACTGCCCTGTTATAAGACTAGGGCAGGGCACTATATCTCTCCTGTAGCAATGGGAGAGCCAGGATGTATTCTACCTCTCCTGTAGTCATGGGAGACCCAGCGTACTAGAGGACCACGTGATGAGCTTGAACAACAGTGTAGCCACGATGGCCACAGAGAATGTGACCAAAGTAGCATTGGGATATGGAATGGCAATAGCAGTGGGAATACTGGTCTTCATCTCTGCAATAATGTTGGCCTCTTATGTCTGCATCAGACTGCAGGGCGTGAGAGGCCACGTTAACATGAACAGAAACGGTAGCAGAGAACGGAATAATAATAGTAATAGTGCGACAGTTAACATTATTATTAACTGTGTTGGAGAAAGCACGGGGTTGAATGAGAGCACCATAGATTCGTATCCCAAGCTGGTGTTTTACCAGCGGCAGCAGCTGCCCCGCCCGCAGGACACGTGCTGTTCGATTTGCCTGGGGGAGTACAATTACAGGGAAGTTCTCCGTCTGTTGCCGGACTGTCGGCACTGCTTTCATGCAGGGTGTGTGGATACTTGGCTCAGGATGAATCCGTCTTGTCCCGTCTGTAGAGCCGCTTCTCCGTTACAGACTCCGTCAGTCACTCCTCTTCCCACGCCGCTTTCTGAGCTTATTCCTCTTGCAAGATATTCTCACGGCGGTCGTTGACGAATGTGTGGTGATTTTGGCCCAGATCTCTGCAGTTTGCGTTCAAAACTCAATTGTTTGACAGCTGCAAGTTTTTACACAAACTGGACTTCAAGTTGGGTAGTTGTGGTCTTGCGAGGATGCACTCTGTACGAAACCCAGATGTTTACATTACGTATCTTTTCCTCTCATCAAGTCTTTGTTGAGAGAAATAAACAAATTCTTGGACTTGTCTCCGTTGTTTTTCCCAAATTTTGGGGAAAGATGGATGCTTCTTGTGCTCCCTGTGCAACATCTATGGTGGAGACAATTTGTTTATACAATGTTAAATAAATGGATTTTGGAAATGTGAAAAATTACAACCTACCTTCACTCATCCGCCATGGTTCCTGAGACTTGTGCCTTTATCCTTCACCTCCTGTTTCTTTACTTCTTCAGAGGTAGGTCAATTCAGTAGGATGATTGTTCCCTTCGAATTTGATTATTGTAGGATAAGTACATATTAGATATTGCAAGTTTATCTGATACACATTCCATACATTGGGGGCATGGCTGAGGATATTACATTGATCTTTGATGGCAACTTCAAAATTCCTGTCATCTCATCTTCATTAGTTCCTTTCAAGGTTGTTCATCAAGTGACGTCGAGGTTGTTTGGATTTTCCTTAGTTGATTTGAAATATCTTGATTCAGCCATGTGGACACTTAAGTGGTCTTCTACAGGGATGATAAATCGCCTCTTCTTTTATTTCCTTTGGAGTTTTGGAGGAGCTATTTCTTGTACTAGTGTGATCGATTCAATACTGGGGACATATGGTGTCCATCATCCTTATTTTTTTCTACAGGGTTGTCATTCATCATTATGATGTGGATAGTTGTCAAACTCTCTTTTAATATTCTTATGATGTATGATGTTTAGTTTGGGATTGCATTCATCTTTTGTATACAAGGATTCATTACATATTCATTGTACCAATAATCTTTTGTTGCATCTATATATATATATATATATCTATTTGCAATAGGTTTTTTTTATTGTAGGTGATTTATGAGCTTGTGGTGTTGAATAAATAACTCCAATACTAAGCACCAAAGAAAATGATCAATATACGTTCCAATACCAAGAGGACCAAAAATATTTTTATTAAGAAGGAATGGTGTTTTGCACAAACAATTTTGTAACTTGGGCTAGGGCTTTTTGGTTCTAGCCATGGCTCTATTGTGGTGGCTAGTACACTTACTGTGTGCATTAGATGTTTGTATTTCGTGTTGTTTCTCCTTACCAATAGCATCTAGGAGTTTTGTATTTTTAGTTGGGTATTTATAGTGAATAAGAATAGCCAACAAAAAGCTTAATTTAAGATAATTGCTGTCATAGCCATATAGAATATGAGAATTATAGCATGTAAGACATTTATACTCATGAAAGAGCATGAAAAGTATTTGGAGTGCTAGGGCAATAGATTTAATAAGGAAAACAACAAGTGTTTCAAAAAGAGAACAACGGTCAAGATGTGAAGAACAAAAAGTCCAAGGAGCTGAACAACGAGTTCAAGAGAGAACAACAAGTTTCATGAGGAAATTGGTAGATATTGCAAGAGTTCATGGTAGATGCTAGAATAATGAATGAAGATTTGATGAGAAATAGAAGATGTTCATGCAGATAATCCAAGAGTATGGAGAAGGAGAACCATCTTGCAAAGACCATACATAGTCACAATTAGAGCCATGAAGACAAAAGAGAAAATAAAGATAGTAATACATAAAGGGAAAAACCTTGAATGGTAGTCATGGGGAAACATCAGCGAGAAAGTAACTAAATGACCTACTAAATTAGTGAGGCATTGTGACAAATTTATACTATTGATAATGTTAACATTATCAACGATGCATAGTAATTCATATGTTCGCTACTCATAAACATTATCTTCCAACATAACTCTCTTTGATAATGAGAATCGTTACTATTGACTGTGCTTCCAAGTATATCAAATCAGTTATGAAAATGATACTAACTATTCCTTCAGCAAAAAATTTCTCTTTTTGAGCATTTTCCCACCTGGTTGTCATTCATTATGATGTGGATAGTTGTCAAACTCTCTTTTAATATTTCTCTAATGGTTAGTTTAGGATTTCATTCATCCTTCTTATATAGGGATTCATTACATATTCATTTGTAGAAATAATCTTTTACGCATCAATACAATTCTCAAATTATTAAGAAAATACATATATATTAACATCCATTTATAATAGGTTTTTTGTTTGCAAATGATTCTTGGGCTTATTGTTGTTTCAAATAAATAACTCGAATACTAAGCACCAAGATGACTAAAGATCTTTATTAAGAAGGAATGGTGTTTTGCACAAATGATGTTGTCACTTGGCTTAGGGCCTTTTGGCTGTACTCATGACTCTATAATGGTGGCTAGTCCACTTACTATGTGCATTGGATGTTTGTATTTTGTGTTGTTTCCCCTTTCCAATAGCACATAGGAGTTTTGTATTTTAGATGGGTACAAGTTTTGAGTGGATATCAATTGTTCAATGTTGGTGTTGATGTTTGTAGCATCGGTCAAATAAACAATACTGACTCTATGATTATTATGAGAAATGACTTATTATACATATATACACATATATAGATTCAAAATATACAATAATTGATACACACACACACACACACATATATATAAAGTTAGATTATAATTAAATTCTCATAATAAATAAATAGTTAAATTGATAAAATAAATTAATGAATAGACATGTGCCATGAAAGGACATGTCTCTTCTTGTCCTTGTCATGTAAATAAATATAAAAAGATCGATGCATTTGGAAAATACATACAATCATAATAGTGTGATTACATTTACTATCGATATCTGGAATTTAACAATTGGGGTTTTACAAATATGTGTGAAGGGAGTCAAGGAGTCCATACAAATGGTAATGATGATGGTTTTGGTGCAGTGATTGGAGTGAATGGGCTAAAGATAAGAATGCAAAGACACAAAGATAAAGGGAAGGGCATAGATAAAGGAAAGGTTCAAGAAAAAATTACGAAGGGAAGTAGTTGTGCAGATGTTGGGCTTGGTAAAAAATAGCATGTCCTCCATTTTAGTCCAACATTGGAGAATCGAGACCTAGTAGATTCTCCTCCTCACAAGCTTCCCTATCCCTTTGACTTTAGTCCAAAATGTGAGAGCTTCTATTGGGGGTTCAATTGCAAGCTTGGATCGGGACCTCCTATTGGCTTGTAAAAATAGATCCAATCCATTTCATGTGTGCAATGCTTACTTCTTGGAGCAATTTCATAGGAATAATCAAAGCCATCCTTCCACGTCATTTCCATATCCACCTACTTCTCTTACAATGATTAGCTCCCAAAAAATATTTAACTCTTCCTTCTTTGTTTGGAACTCAGTGGTGGAATTTTATGAAGATCCTACTAAGTTTTCTATTTTAGATGATAATATTAATGTAATCTCAAGTGATATTGGGGAAATATCTTTGATTCTAAGATTCTTGAGGAGACAACCATCATTGGATTTAGTTTTTAAGTGGGTCAAAGCTTCCTCAAGTAACTTGTCTATTTATATTATTGATTTGGATGACCATAATTGGATTCAATTTTCGAGTGGGTCAAAGCTTCCTAGACCAACTTGTATATTCCTATTATTGCTCCTTTGGATTTTTTTCTCTTTACATTTTAATCTATTGCAAATTTCTCTTTCATGGTTCAAAATGGTCCATGGTTTTTCTGGTAGTCAAACCTCTTTCTTTCTCCATGGAACCCTTTCTTTGATCCTAAGACCATTAAGATCACAAATGCTTCCATTTGGATTTGGATTTACAATATGCCTTTTGTTGGACTAACCGCCAACACCCCCCTCTAGGGTATGTGACATGGTTTAACATCCTCTTGTGTCTTCTATTAGTCTAATAATTGTATCAGACATCAATAGGTCGATCTTTTGGTGTAATGACAACCACTAGTTGTAACAAGTGGTATCAGAGCTTGGTCACAGGTTCAAATCCCCTCTAGTGATGCTGAGGGGGGATTGTTGGACTAACTACCAACATACCCCTTTGGGATTTGTGACATGGTTTAACAACCTCATGTGTCTTCTATAAGTCTAGTGGTTGTATCAGGCATTAACAGGTCGATCTTTGGGTGTAATGGTAATCACTAGTTGTAATACCTTTGGTTATGCAGAATGTTGACCTCATTAGTAAGCTCATCAGTCAAGTGGAAAAAAAATTTAAACTTGATTTTGAAGCTACAATTCCTGCACAAAGGTTTATCAGACCTTCTTCAATGGTTGATATCTCCAAATGTCTCTTCCATTTAAGGGTAAGTGCATAAAGATGGGGGACCAAAAAGGGGGTATAATATGCCACTTTTTTCCTGAAATTAGCAAACTTTGAACTTCAACAAGAAATTGAAGATAGTTAGACTCAAAATTTTAAGATGCAACAAAAACAAGAGTTGTAATACTTTGAATCTAGTTCCTAAACTACTAACTTATTTTGAAAATGGTGCAGATTAAGGCCCTCAAAAAGGGGGAGCACAAAAAGTAGTCCTATTTTTTGTCCAAAGACATAACATAGCGTTTGGTGTGCTCCCCCAAAAATGTTAACTTTTTTTTTGAATTTTTTTAATCGCTCCGATGAGAAGTTAGTTGACACCATTTAGTTTATCCCAAATTTTTTTGGTAATTTTTTTATGAACGTATAATTTTTGATGAATTTACGAAGTGCACACATCCTGAAAACTTGAAATTTCTGTGTGCTCCCCCTAGAAATCATTTAAAACTAATCAAAAATTAAATTTTCTTTTTTTTTAAAGTGTGTAGAATGGAGTCTAGTTTCTAAAAATGTAACTTATTGCAAAATTCGATGAATGAGCCAAAATCTATGCCCAAAATCCTGCATGTTGGTTTTTTACAAAAAATGGACATACACACAAAAGAAATTAGAGTTGAAAAACTTAACATAATCAGAATTCAAAATAAATTATATGCTTAGATAGCTAACAGAGAGATCTGCAATATCATGTTGTCTAATTTTTACGTTCTTGAGCCACGAGTAAACCTGACGAGGAGCACACAAAAAAACATGTCATTTTTTTATATGTCTACTGGAAAACACATCTCAGGCCTATTTCAATCATCCAAGCCTTTGGGTTGGATCTCCAAGAAAAATCTAAGCCTTAGGATTGGTAAATTCAAATCCTTTACAAAGGGCGTATGCCCTATAGGGCGTGCGCGCTATGTAAATTTATGATTTTCATAGCGCGCTATGAAAATCATAAATTTACATAGCGTGCACACCCTAAAGGGCATGAGCCCTATGTAAGATATAGATTCACATAGTGAGAGAGAGAGAGGGGGGGGGTAATTTATACAAATATAACATTTAATCTATACAAATATAACATTTAAGTATAAGTTTGATAATTTTAATTTCTTATACTTTAAGTTATATTTGTATAAATTATAAAATATAATGCTTTCAGGATATTTGGGATAGGTTCCAGCTTCATAGGAGTTAACATGCAGATTCTAGATTTGAAAAATTCCAGACTTAGCCAAATTTCAAGATTCAGCAAGCCTTCAATAGGGTTACCTCCCACAATCCATCATGGATTTCTAAGGTCAAACTGAAGCTGACAAAAGGATTCCCAAAGGGTTTTAACTTGTTTTATCACAAATCACTTGGTTTTGACCGCATCTCTATGAAAAACTTAGCTTAGCTCTCACCCAAATCTCTCTCTCTCTCTCTCTCACACACACACACACACACACACATCACCCTCTCTCTCCCCCTTATCTACTCTCTCTCTCTCTCTTATCTACTCTCTCTCTCTTTCATTACACACACACACACACTCTCTCTCTCTCCCCCTTATCCTCTCTCTCTCCCCCCTTATCTACTCTCTCTCTTTCATTACACACACACACTCTCTCTCTCCCCCTTATCTACTCTCTCTCTCTCTTTCATTACACACACACTCTCTCTCTCTCTCTCTCTCTCTCTCACACACACACAAATCATCCTATCTCTCCCCCTTATCTACTCTCTCTATTTCATTATCCTCTCTCTCTCTCTCACACACACACACACATCACCCTCTCTATTCCCCTTCTCTCTCTCTCTCTATCTCTATCACTACTACATTTGGGGCCTAATTTCGACAGAAGTTTTCGACGCGTAACTTTTTCTTACAAATTTGGTATTTTTTTTGGTAATAGGCCCCGATGATGATGGTATTCTGATGGGTGTATAATTGACCATCATAATTTTGATAGATTCAGGGTATACATAAAAAGAAAAAGTGAAACAACCTCATCATTTTTATTTCGATTGGATAGAGAAGAGCGGGAGAAAAGGAGCAAAAGCTGAGCGCGGGAGAAGGTATGTGATTTCTTCATCTTTGAGCCTCTTGCATCATATTCGAATGCATTTCATTTTATTTTATCATGAATGCTCTCTGAAATGACTGCATTCTATTGGTGTCATGCCCTAGCCAGTGCTTTATCTCTATTATTTGATGTTATTGGTGCTTGTTCTCAAGGATATCGATTCACTATATTCAAATGTTTGGATTCAGGTTTGTTGATATTACTGGCATATATGTTTAATGACGCCATTGTATATAATTGTCACTGAAATGACCGCATTCTACTGGTGTCATGCCCTAGCCTGTGCTTTAACTCCATTATTTGATGTTATTGGTGCTTGTACTCAAGGATATCCATTTTTTTGAAATGTTGACTATGGTTATCAAATGGACAGCTTGTGAGCTTCTAACTAGGTGCCATTTGTATTGATATCTTAGGGCATCAAATGTATTGTATCATTGATAGTCAAGGCTTTGTTAAAAGGAAATAGGACAAAGAATGATTTTTATTTAGTTTCTCTATTTTGATCCCTAAGTGGCTTACAACCCTAGAGAAGTATATGCAGATTTATAGATCCAGTTGCAGGATACATAGCAGCTGATAATTCACAAGAAATCCATGCATCCAATTTGAATAGCAATTAATACAAAGAACTAGGGTTCTCCAATGGCCCAATCATTCAGACCTTGACTATCCCCTCAACTAGTGACCCTTCAAAACTGGGTTATCATGCAATCAGTGAGTGATCCTTCATTCTCCTAGTCTACCCTGCATCCAAACATATTAGAAATACATAATACAATGATAAAAAGTCTTTCACAATCCCCCTTCCCCCAAGGAACACTATCAACCATCCCTTCCACATAGCATTTCACTATTTTATGAGTGGATTGTGCAGGAACAATTAACATTAAACAAGGAGCAAACTCCTCAACACATCTTGGAAACCATTGAATTCAATAATAAATGAAACCTAACACCAACACTATTCCTTTCATAGTTGCAGGATACATAGCAGTCGATAATTCACAAGAAATCCATGCATCAAATTTTTATAAGGATATCCTTCTAATCAATAGGAATTTTCTTGATATGACCAATGATTATGCATTTTGATGGCAGTGTGCTAGTTCAAAAGGATAATATATATCTAAAACAATTTTTTCTGATTTTCTCAAACTATAAATGTGGTTAAGGGAAAATATTATGTGGAAAACCCACAAACCAAGCTAGAAAATGATTGTACATTAAATTATTCATATATTCATTCAAGTATTGATATGCTTCAACAACCTGACCTTTGAGCTTCGTCTAGAGGAATGTGTAGCTTTAAGATAGAGTTACTTCTTGGGCCTTACAATAGGGTGGAATATGATCAAGATTTGTTTAGGCTGTATCTTTCTTAGTCTCATTGTTAGGTTCTTATGGTTCATGGTTTGAATCTATTATGGTTGTGTAAGGGATTTGTAGATGCTTTTTCTAACATAATTATTGGACACCATGATTGGAACAACTAGTTGTTGGCTATTGTACACATGAATCATAATTGTCAATGGTTCTTTGTGTTCAAGAATTCATTAATCAATCTTTGAGATTTATCATCCCAGCTTTAAAAGAGTGATAAAAGATATAGTGAGTGCTATCTTTTTCAAGTGTTTTGTGGGTGCCATTATCTTCTAGGATTAATTGTTGTAACCAAATTATGTTCTTTGCCTTTAGTAAATATTGTAGATGCAATCATCTTCTTGGTGAAGGGTTGCTTCCATCCCCATGAGGCACTATTGCATGGTTTCCATTCCCTTGTAGTATAGTGAACCTAATTTAATACAAGTGTGCACTATTTTGGGATCCATAATTTATGGCCCCTACATTGTGGTTGTTAGCCTAAGACAGGCCTACCTTTGCATATAATAAGAGGCCAACTTGAAACAAACATCCAGAAGTTAGGGGGTTGTTCCCTGTCCATAATTTATTATTTAAGTGCTAAGTGATGATGGGTATATCGTGTAATTCATACCTAGTGTGTCTCTTTCTTTCTCTCCACATTTCACATTAGGAGTATATGCTATAAAATACCAATGAAATCAACTATTCGTCAAATCTAATCAAAATTGCAGTATAAAGATTAAAATAGATCTTGAAGAAATATGGGAACCATTTTTGATAGATATTGTACAAACGAAGAGAATACTCCCAAGAGGAAATGCTTCAATGTGGAACAATTGAAGGAAAATATTTTACTTTTATATGCACATCTGTAATGTTTTTGATATATTTCTGAGATAACAAAACCATAGAAAGAATAACATATAGAAGAAAGTAAAGAATAATGATCATATTTTGAGATATTGTGGAAACTTAAAGGGAAGAATGCTTGGTGGGGTTATCATGCAATCAACGAGTGATCCTTCATTCCCCCCTCTTCCAGTGACCCTTCAAAATTGGGTTATCATGCAATCAGTGAGTGATCTTTCATTCTCCTAGTCTGCCCTACATCCAAACATATTGGAAATACACAATACAATGATAAAAAGCCTTTCACAATCCCCCTTCCCTCAAGGAACACTATCAACATCTAGACCTTGACTGTCCCCTCAACCAGTGACCCTTCAAAACTGGGTTATCATGCAATCAGTGAGTGATCCTTCATTCTTCTAGTCTATCGAGCATCCAAACATATTGGAAATACATAATAAAATGATAACAAGTCTTTTACAATCCCCCTTCCCTTAATGAATTACTATCAACATCCGAACCTTGACTGTCCCCTCAACTAGTGACCCTTCAAAACTAGGTTATCATGCAATCAGTGAGTGATCCTTCATTCTCCTGGTCTGCCTTGCATCCAAACATATTGGAAATATACAATACAATGATAACAAGTCTTTCACAATCCCCCTTCCCTCAAGGAACACTATCAACAAGTGACCCTCCTTCTTATCAACCATATCCAATGATTCATTGAAGTCATGACCAAGAATGAAGGTCACCTTACCCATACCATTCATGGATTCTGAAATGTTGTTCCAAACTCTTGAAAACTTTTCTATTGATTCTTGTTGCTTCTTTAAATACTTCTTCTACCACAATGTCCTCCTGCCCCATCTTCTTGATCTTCCTGGCTAAAGCGGATGAATCCACACACAATAACCCAAAATGAAGGGTTTTATATCCTTTAATGAATCTCAGTCACTAGTAACGCATGGACAGTCAAACTAGTAGTCTCCAAAGCATTCAATAAGTGAATATGAATGTTTGAAAACTTTCCTCTCAACTTCCCCAACCACTCCTAATCGGTTAGAGGGATATTTCTAGAATCTCCACTATTCCTATCCTTACCAACAATTCTTAAACATACTTTATCTGATATGATAATAACATGCTAAACTGAACCAATGGCATGTTCTTCATGTGGTACAAGGAAGATTTGGCTATCAAATCTTCCTTCATGCAAGCTGAGTGCGAGAGAAGGTATGTGATTTATTCATCTTTGATTGGTATATTTGACGAGCAACATCTTTCGAGCCTCTGGCATCATATATGACCATAAATATCAAATGCATTGCATTTTATTTGATCATGAATGTTCACTGAAATGACCGCATTCTACTGGTGTCATGCCCTAGCCCGTGCTTTATCTCCATTATTTGATGTTATTGGTGCTTGTGCTCAAGGATATCGATTCACTATTTTCAAATGTTTGGATTCACGTTTTTTGATATTATAATTCATCATATCAGATAAAGTATGTTTAAGAAGTTTGAGTGTCTAAACACTCAACTAATCCCTCTAACCAATTAGGAGTGGTTGGGGAAGTTGAGAGGAAAGTTTTCAAACATTCATATTCACTTATTAAATGCTTTGGAGACTACTGGTTTGACTGTCCATGTGTTAATGTTTAGAAGAGATATTTAAAGACATTATTACATGTTTGGAGAGGTTTAAGAGGCACTTATCATGACTGTACCCTCAAAAATAGTGACATAGACTGGTTTTACTAAGTTTCCTTTCTCTATTTTGAGGTTTCCTTTCTCTCCTGCAGGGGTACAGTCAGAGGGTTCATTGAAAAAATGATCATTTGAATGGTTACTATGAATATGAATGATTTGATATAGCATATTGCTCATTTTACTTGAAGTTTAGAATAACTTGTGCAAGGGTGAAAGTAGTTTTGATCATTTTGGTCATGACTGTTCCTCTACAAAGTCAGAAAATGTAACTGTCTAATGATTATATGTAATGTTGAATGGATTAAATGCTTTATTCTTGGTAGATGTGAATGGAAGAAATATTGTTGGTGTTAGGTCTCATTTATTGTTGAATTCAATGGTTTCCAAGATGTGTTGAGGAGTTTTCTCCTTGTTTAATGTTAACTGTTCTTGCACAATCCACTCATACAACAGTGAAATGCTATGTGATTGACAATTTCATACAACTAGTCCTTTGGCATGTATTAAATACAATCTATTCACTTATTGAATGCTTTGGAGACTACTGGTTTGACTGTCCATGCGTTACCAGTGTTTGAGATTCATTAAAGGATACAAAACACTTCATTTTGGGGTTATTGTGTGTGGATTCAAATGTAGGTTTGATTTGGTTAATGTTTAGAAGAGATCAATAAAGTATTTAAAGACAATCTTACATGTTTGGAGAGGTTTGAGAGGCACTTATCATGAATGTACCCTCACAAACAGTGGCATAGACTAGTTTTACTAAGTTTCCTTTCTCTATTTTGAGGTTTCCTTTCTCTGTTGTAGGGGTACAGTCAGAGGGTTCATTGAAAAAATGATCCTTTGAATGGTTACTATAAATATGAATGATTTGATATAGCATATTTCTCATTTTACTTGAAGTTTGGAATAGCTTGTACTTGAAGTTTGGAATAGCTTGTGCTTGTGTTGGAATTCTTGGTAGAAGTGAATGGAAGGAATAGTGTTGGTGTTAGGTTTCATTTATTACTGAATTCAATGGTTTCCAAGATGTGTTAAGGAGTTTGCTCCTTGTTTAATGTTAGCTGTTGCTGCACAATCCACTCATACAACAGTGAAATGCTATGTGATTGACAATTTCATACAACTGGTCCTTAGGTGTGTATTAAACAAAATAGAATTTTCAGCATATTATTATAATTCTATTTCTTTGTTGTAAACATGCCATTGGTTTAGTTTTGTAAAAAAAAAATTCATGAACAATTTTTTTTTTCTATTTTTTCCATTTGATAACCACAGTCAACATTTCAAAATAGTGAATAACATCAAATAATGAAGATAAAGCATGGGCTAGGGCACGACACCAGTAGATTAAAACCGAACCAATGACATGTTTACAACAAAGAAATAGAATGATAATAATATGCTAAAAATTGTATTCTGTTTAATACACGCCAAAGGACTAGTTGTATGAAATTGTCAATCACATAGCATTTCATTATTGTATGAGTGAATTGTGCAGGAACAGTTAACATTAAACATAGCCAGTGTTCTCTTTACTTTCTCAAATCTCTGCAAGTCAAGAACATTAGAGTTGTATAATACATTGTTAGAATCCTTTTTCCATGGGTCCTAGGTCTTTGGGTCCATGGAAAGGAAATAGATTACAAAATACACTTCAAAACAAAGGAAAAACTTAGCAAATTCAGTCTAACTCGCCATAGATGAGGGAATAGTCATGCTAATAGTTCCTGTAAGTCTTCCAAAACATTTATTGAACTCCCCTAAAGTCCTATTGGATCCCCAAATTGCTTAATCCAATCAAATTACATCGGGATCATGAGAAACTTCAAAGGATTAAAAACATTACTTGGAACAGTCAAATCATTATGCTTTCAAATCAATTACCTATCGACATATCCCTACCGAAGGAGAGAAGCCAAAGACATAAAGAACATGCACATAAACACAGCAGCTGAAAAACTTAAATGGAATACACCAAGAAGTACCAAATGATCAATGCTCAATTGTTGTAATGGCAAAGCATCAGAACCGTCCATTTCTAGAACTTGATTTTATAGTCTAAATGATTTTTCTATAATTGTAATGATTTTTCTAGAACTTGATTTTGTAGTCTTAATGATTTTTCTATACTCCTAATGATTTTTCTATAGTACTCTTAATGATTTTTCTATAGTCCTAATGATTTTTCTATACTCTTAATGATTTTTCTTTCATCCTAATGTTTTTTGCTCTTGATAAATTAGGCCTTGAATTTGAATTTTTGTTCACTATTTTATTTCAGCTTGATATTTCATTCATTTTTCATATACATAGAGACTACACATGCTGATAAAAAAATGAGCTATTTGATTAAGATTAACTATTCATGATTGTAAATAGTCAATATTCCTGATGGTACTCCTTGGTGTATTTCATTTAAAATAATCATGTTTCTATGGCTATGATAAATGTCCCTTTGTGTTGAGAAAATTAGAGTTGAAAAAATGGTTGCAAACAAATCATCCTTCTTCCACCAACATTCTAGTCAATGTACAAGTAATGAGTCATTCCATTCAAGAAAGACCATGTCTAACAATATCAACATAGAAAAAAATAAAGAGTATGCAGAATTTAGTGATAGTATCTTCCATTAGAGCCACTTCATATGCACAAGTGATGCACATGCATATTTGCCTAAGTGCTATTGGGAACTTACCCAACAACACACTAATACATTTGGGGGCATTTTGCGACGGCTATGTGTCGCAATAGCAACACCCATAGACGTCGCTATTTTTTAGTCACAAATTGCGACGTCTATGGGTAGCCGTCGCAATTGCGACACATAGCCCGTCGCAATGTGGCTAAGATTTGTTAGCGGCATGGGCGTTGCCCCCCGGTCGCATGGCTTCGGAGGGCCGTCGCAATCGCGACTGGCCTCCCAAGCAATTGCGACGGGTGCCTACATCGCATTACGACAGGTTCCCGTCGCAATTGCGATGCCCGTGGGTGGATTAAAAAAAAATAAATTATTTAATACATTGCTAATGAACCACATTAATGCTTTTTTCTTTCAACAAATGAGGACATCCACTGTAAAGACAACATGATAATGTACACTCACTGTAAGGATAGTCACAAATGAGGACATCTCACAGTGACTGTCCCTAGTGTAATTGCCACTTGAATGTATTGCTATTCAGCCACATTAATGCTTTTCTTCTTCAACAAATGAGGATAGTCACTGTAAAGACAACATGATAATGTACACTCACTGTACATTATCATGATAGTGAGTGTACATTATCATGTTGTCTTTACAGTGACTATCCTCATTTGTTGAAGAAGAAAAGCATTAATGTGGCTGAATAGCAATACATTCAAGTGGCAATTACACAAGGGACAGTCACTGTGAGATGTCCTCATTTGTGACTATCCTTACAGTGAGTGTACATTATCATGTTGTCTTTACAGTGAGTGTACATTATCATGTTGTCTTTACAGTGTCAATATATGCATTATTACTTAAACTAAAGAGTACTCTAAATAATATGTCATTGTGGAGTTCTGATTGCTTCCAATTTGATATACGCTTGTTCTACTTATGTATCCAGCATCATGTAAGAAAATTTGATGCTTTTAAAATAGATTCATTTAGCCATGAAATGCCTGTGCATGTTACATACAAGATTCCAAGGCCCAAAACTGATTACTCATTATAATTCATGTACAGAATGATAATCAACCACAACGAGGCATGCGTAGGCGCTGCTTAGATTTTGAGGCATCAGAAGCTCGTAGAAGAAACTTGACCAATGGCTCATGGAATGCAACAAACTTATTGCCTAAAACAGGAGCATTGGTAACCACAGATGATGGTTTTGAAAAGAACACTTCACCATCAATGTCACGTGAGGGAACTGCAATTTTTGATGGCAAGCAACTTGTAGTATATAAGAGAGATGTAGGTACAGATGCTGGGAATACATTGCTAATGAACCACATTAATGCTTTTTTCCTTCAACAAATGAGGACAGTCACTATAAAGACAACATGATAATGTACACTCACTGTAAGGATAGTCACAAATGAGGACATCTCACAGTGACTGTCCCTTGTGTAATTGCCACTTGAATGTATTGCTATTCAGCCACATTAATGCTTTTCTTATTCAACAAATGAGGATAGTCACTCTAAAGACAACATGATAATGTACACAGGCTGTAAGTGTACATTATCATGTTGTCTTTACAGTGACTGTCCTCCTTCAAGTGGCAATTACACAAGGGACAGTCACTGTAAAGGCAACATGATAATGTAGAGAAATGTTGTCATTTGTATTTTCAACAGTGCCAAGAGAGATTCCCTCCATGAAATCACAGCTACAATTTCTGAGTACGTTGGGTTTATTTTTCTTTTGTCATTATTATGTAATCTGGTATTCAGCTGTTACAGAGCTAAAATACCCAGAAATGAGGACATATCTGTGTTGAATTTATTGTTAGCGGCTTTGGTTATTTAGAAGTTTAATTTTATTTGTTCATCTTTCAAGCACAAATGTTTTGTGGACCGTAACATCTTCATTGTTTTGGGTATGCAATGAAACAGCCCTAACTTGCAACTACCTTCACGGTACTTGTGTACATTATCATGTTGTCTTTACAGTGACTGTCCTCATTCAAGTGGCAATTACACAAGGGACGGTCACTGTGAGATGTCCTCATTTGTGACAAGGACAGTCACACATGAGGACATCTCACAGTGACTGTCCCTTGTGTAATTACCACTTGAATGTATTGCTATTCAACCACATTTATGGGCCCGTTTGGACCACATCACACAGTAGCATCTACAGAGAAGAATATCCCAGGTCTAACAAGTTGTAAGAATATACCAACAGTTCTAAGAAGTTCCCTAGCACATAGTAGCATCTACAGAGAAGAATATACAACATGAGGGCAGCCACTGTAAAGACAACATGATAATGTACACTCATTGTATGTGTACATTATCATGTTGTCTTTACAGTGACTGTCCTCATTCAAGTAGAAATTACACAAGGGACAGTCACTGTGAGATGTCCTCATTTGTGACAAGGACAGTCACACATGAGGACATCTCACAGTGACTGTCCCTTGTGTAATTGCCACTTGAATGTATTGCTATTCAACCACATTTATGGGCCCGTTTGGACCGCGACACATAGTAGCATCTACAGAGAAGAATATCCCAGGTGTAACAAGTTGTAAGAATATACCAACAGTTCTAAGAAGTTCCCTAGCACATAGTAGCATCTACAGAGAAGAATATGGGTCAACGAGGTTGACTTCAAAGCCATGCAATCTAATGGTAATAGTAATATCATAATTTGACATACTATCAGAAATACTTCCTAAATAGACTATTCAATCTTATAAGAGATGGATTCATGAGAACTATTATTTATGAAATATGAGTCAATGACTTTAATTAAAAAAATTACACAATCTAATTCTTGTAAAAATATCAAAATTTGACACATTGAAAATACCTTCCAAAAGTATCGTTAATTGATTAATATGAATCACTACTCATGAAATATAATTTTATAAACCTAATCTAAAAACTACACAATAAAAATCTTAATAGCAATATTGTAAGAAACTATTCCCAAAAGCAAGCCTAACAAAATTTGATGAAAATAATTTTTGTTTCACTCAACTTTGACATTCACAACTTCCTCTTTTATTATAATAAGAAAAAAAATGTCTTTTTAGATATACCTCATGAACCATACTCGAATAATCTATCATTTTTCTTCTCAGAAACATATTTGCAAAGCCTGCTTCTTTTACTTGTTTGTACTTTTATCTCTCTGATGGAAAGGGTTCCTTCAGGACACATTTTTCCAAGTTCACTGCTTGAGATATTTGAGGAGGGTTCCCCTGCTTGAGTATCCATCCAACCCATATTCGAGTAGTTCTACAATTGCACAGTCTAAATTAATAATACTGACAATTGAATGATGAATGATGATACATAGAATTGATATAAACTAATCCTAAAAACACTAAAACATTATTAATATATTTATATTTCATAAATAAAATTGATATAAAAGATCTGGAAAGATACATTAAAAAATAGAAAAATAGTAATTTATAATAGAAGGAAACTTAAATTGCTATTTAAAAAAAAAACAAGAGTCTTAAATCTTATCATTTTTTTTCATTATCATCCATAAGTACACACCTCTAGCATAATAATTATATTTTACCACCCATAAAATGAAAAAAAGATTTTCACAAGAGAAATTGAAGCTAGATTATAAAAATGAACCATCTTATTGGAAACTGGAACTGTTATCATACCCAAAAGGACTACAAAATTTCACCTTATCATACCCAGATTGTTGCTTTGCCTAGCGGAGGGAAATTTGATCAATAAAATTGACACAGAGTATGTTGTCTCCATTGTCATGCTGGATAACAAAACACCAACTTTAATGGGCATGTACTGTCCCTTGTGTAATTGCCACTTGAATGCATTGTTATTTGATGCAGGGGCATCCCTAATGCAAGCCAAAGACACCATGATTGAAGGAATTTGCCATGAAGCCAAGGAGTCAAATCCTATCAATTGGAACATAAGATTTTCACCTTGGAGCTTTGAAGGATTGACTGGTGAAAGGTCCTTTTGATTGACAAATCAGAGTCTTTTTGAATGACAAATCAGAGTCTTTTTGAATGACAATAAATTAGAATAGGAGTTTTAGATGTTTTCTTGGTTTGTAATAAATATTAAGGATTGATTTTATCTCCTTATAAACATCCACTTGTTGGACACAAGACCCCTTGGTGACTTATAAACCTTGGGCATCTTTTGAGTCCTTGGATGAAATGAGCATAGTAAGTGTTTATTAGGTGTCTTTTAGATGTTGTTAAGAAGTTTGAAGGTCCAAAATAACTTTAATAAGGTTCCTAAAGTTTCACAACACATTTTTAACCTTCTCGGCAAAGTTGTTTGCAAAGTTGTAATGCAACTTTAAAAGTTGCTTAGCAAAGTTGACATTTGTTGGATAAACTGTTCTAACCACCTAGATGGTTGAACCAATGTTTGGAGAGCCTATTTTAGGCTTCAAATGGTTGAAGACAGACAGAGAACCAGTATTGTAATCATTTTGCTTTCATAAAAAATAAAAATAACCTTGTTTTAGTGCATTTCTGGTGAAAAATGAACTCTGTACGGCTGTACGGATGGTGGTTGGATGATAAAATTTGCCTAGAAGTTGTAATAGTGACATCTGATGCTTTGGAAGTTGGTTTGATTGATTCTCTTTGTTTTATATCTAAGTTATTTCAAATTTTCTGTGCATTGTTTACAAACCCTCATTTTTAGGGTTTGACTGATGTAAAGACCTTAACTCACGTTTCAACCATTGGAATTCCTTCTTCCTTGGTGGAATGAGAGTTAAGGATGTATATTTGTATATTCTAAAAGCCCTGACTACTCTGCATCACTATTGAACCACATTAATGCTTTTTTCCTTCAACAAATGAGGACAGTCACTGTAAAGACAACATGATAATGTACACTCACTGTAAGGATAGTCACAAATGAGGAAATCTCAGAGTGATTATCCCTTGTGTAATTGCCACTTGAATACATTGCTATTGAACCACATTAATGCTTTTTTCCTTCAAGTGGCAATTACACAAGGGACAGTCACTGTGAGATGTCCTCATTTGTGACAAGGACAGTCACACATGAGGACATCTCACAGTGACTGTCCCTTGTGTAATTGCCACTTGAATGTATTTCTATTCAACCACATTTATGGGCCTGTTTGGACCACGGCACACAATAGCATCTACAGAGAATAATATCCCAGGTGTAACAAGTTGTAAGAATATACCAACAGTTCTAAGAAGTTCCCTAGCACATAGTAGCATCTACAGAGAAGAATATACAACATGAGGGCAGCCACTGTAAAGACAACATGATAATGTACACTCATTGTATGTGTACATTATCATGTTGTCTTTACAGTGACTGTCCTCATTCAAGTGGCAATTACAGAAGGGACAGTCATTGTGAGATGTCCTCATTTGTGACAAGGATAGTCACACATGAGGACATCTCACAGTGATCGATTGTCCCTTGTGTAATTGCCACTTGAATGTATTGCTATTGAACCACATTAATGCTTTTCTTCTTCAACAAATGAGGACAGTCACTCTAAAGACAACATGATAATGTACACTCACTGTAAGGACAGTCACAAATGAGGACATCTCACAGTGACTGTCCCTTGTGTGATTTCCACTTGAATGTATTGCTATTCAGCCACATTAATGCTTTTCTTCTTCAACAAATGAGGATAGTCACTCTAAAGACAACATGATAATGTACACGGGCTGTAAGTGTACATTATCATGTTGTCTTTACAGTGACTGTCCTCCTTCAAGTGGCAATTACACAAGGGACAGTCACTGTAAAGGCAACATGATAATGTAGAGAAACGTTGTCATTTGTATTTTCAATAGTGCCGAGAGAGATTCCCTCCGCGAAATCACAGCTATAATTTCTGAGTACGTTGGGTTTATTTTTCTTTTGTCATTATTATGTAATTTGGTATTCAACTGTTACAGAGCTAAAATACCCAGAAATGAGGACATATCTATGTTGAATTTATTGTTAGCGGCTTTGGTTATTTAGAAGTTTAATTTTATTTGTTCATCTTTCAAGCACAAACATTTTGTGGACCGTAACATCTTCATTGTTTCGGGTATGCAATGAAACAGCCCTAACTTGCAACTACCTTCACGGTACTTGTGTACATTATCATGTTGTCTTTACAGTGACTGTCCTCATTCAAGTGGCAATTACACAATGGGACAGTCACTATGAGATGTCCTCATTTGTGACAAGGACAGTCACACATGAGGACATCTCACAGTGACTGTCCCTTGTGTAATTACCACTTGAATGTATTGCTATTCAACCACATTTATGGGCCCATTTGGACCACAACACACAGTAGCATCTACAGAGAAGAATATCCCAGGTGTAACAAGTTTTAAGAATATACCAACAGTTCTAAGAAGTTCCCTAGCACATAGTAGCATCTACAGAGAAGAATATACAACATGAGGGCAGCCACTGTAAAGACAACATGATAATGTACACTCATTGTATGTGTACATTATCATGTTGTCTTTATAGTGACTTTCCTCATTCAAGTGGCAATTACAGAAGGGACAGTCATTGTGAGATGTCCTCATTTGTGACAAGGATAGTCACACATGAGGACATCTCACAGTGATCAATTGTCCCTTGTGTAATTTCCACTTGAATGTATTGCTATTGAACCATATTAATGCTTTTCTTCTTCAACAAATGAGGACAGTCACTCTAAAGACAACATGATAATGTACACTCACTGTAAGGATAGTCACAAATGAGGACATCTCACAGTGACTGTCCCTTGTGTGATTGCCACTTGAATGTATTGCTATTCAGCCACATTAATGCTTTTCTTCTTCAACAAATGAGGATAGTCACTATAAAGACAACATGATAATGTACACTCACTGTAAGTGTACATTATCATGTTGTCTTTACAGTGACTGTCCTCCTTCAAGTGGCAATTACACAAGGGATTTGTGTTTTCATTTGTGTTTTCAACAGCGCCGTAACCCTCCGCGAAATCACATCGGGATATAAGGGCAAAACAAACAAGAACATTGTCATTTGTATTTTCAATAGCGCCGAGAGAGATAAAAAAACTTAAAACTCAGACTTAAGAAAGATGAAGGCAATGCTTCAAAAGGTCGATGCCCTAAATACAGGAAAGCACAATACCACCATTAAACGATGCCCTAGTCACCGTATCAATGCTGCCAGCTCCGTACCAGTATGCTGACTGCTCACTTTCATCCTGTGATAAAGGTAACTTCATTAATCATACTTGAAATGGCAGCATACGAACTAAAGCCGATGAACATTTATAAACTAAAAGTTTAAAACTACAGATTACAAATGTAGTAGTTTCATACGAAAAGAACTTGATGTCTGAAATTTACCATTAGAAGTATCCAAAGGAATACCACAGTACTGTTGAACTTGGAGAATCGGAGATGATCTACACAGCAAGGTTCAACAGCTGTAAGGACTGTTACACCATCTTTAGCATTTGAATACATTTTCTCCTTGGCTTCTGGTGGATCCTCAAAGACCCCCAATGACGTTTTCCCTACAATTATCAATTGTTTGTCAGTATGAGATATTAATAAATAAACATTAATCACAATATTAGGCAAACAATGTTCTTGATGTCTGAATCTAAATCACAGAAAGCTCTAATAAAGCAGTTCTCAGTTTCACATTAAACTAAGTTTCAATTTCAAATGGTTATAATAATTTTTGCAAGTTATAAGTAGCTGGTTACAGTATATGACATAAAAAGAAAAAAAATCATTTCTATTCTTTTCTTCTTTTTCTCTTTCAACGAAGCTTTTGCACCACACAAATGCATACCAAGAATTTCTCAAGAGGTTTCAAGACCATTGCATACCAAACTTCTTCTCTGTAGATGCTACTGTGTGTCATGGTCCAAATGGGTCCAAATAGACCTAGTGACTCTAGTAGGTCTCCAAAACCTGTTCTGCAGCAATAACTCTTCAATTTGACAAAGGACCTTATGAACTTATATGTTTTTTGAGTACCCTTTTTGATGTTCTAACAATCCTCCAACTCCCAGACCCTGACTCCACTCCAGCATATCAATGTCCTTATTGAGTCCGCAGACCTAATGCATGCCTTTGGGTGTGGGTTCCAAAAAAAGGCATTGAAAATGCATGCATGAAACCAAGATCAGAGTTTGAAGATGTCCACCATGCTCTAAAGATCTAGATTCAACAAGGTTTGAGGTCCTTTACTTGCCGCTACCCTCTGATCTTGCATAATCCATCAACTCCTAGTCAAGAACATTGAGATTCTTGACCTAGGGCTTGCTCTCGAAATTCTCTGGCTTAGTATCCTGTTCCAAAGCTTTTAAAATATGAAAATAAACCCCCTTAACTTGCATTTTACAAAGAACAGAGGATATCCTATGGTTTATTTGCAAGTTAAGGCCATTTGAATGCAATAACCCAAAAAATGAGGGTTTGACAGAACAACAGATAAGAAAAAGGAATAACTTTGATATAAGGTGTCTTGAATCTACCAAATAAACTCTCAAAGCATAAGATATAAATACTCTAACTTCCACACTGGTCTGCCCTCCCTTTCACATCCGTACACTGTACAGTGCTTGAAGGAAATGCACAGAAAAGGCTCTGAAATAGTGGCTCTATCTGACAGAGAGTCCATGCTAGGCTTCATGACTAACCTAGAGCACATTCCTTGTTATGGAGGAAGTTTGAATGGTGAAGAACTTATGGAATGGATAGAGGACCTAGATAACCATTTTGACTACAAGTATCTTATTAATAACCATTTTGACTACAAGTATCTTATGGATAGAGGACCTTGATAACCATTTTGACTCATTTAGTATCTTATTGAGCTTCACTTTGTTTCAAGAATATATTTTAATATTCTCTACTAAACAGGGCCAACCACGTGAAGGTGGAGGCTCATTTGGCCCCACCCCCCTCCCCCTAACATCACTCTACATTCCCCGTTAACATCTAACATTCATTCATTCTTTCAATTATTAATAAAATGTAACATTCAATCAATATCACATGATAACATTCATTAACACATTAGATTCGTTAACACGCAACATTCATCAATATGAAAATAAACACATAATTCATGAACATTCATTAGCACATAATTAAATTCAATGAGACATAAAATTCAGTCATTATCAATTAAGGTATTTAGATGACAATCATTTCTTTTTTCTCTTTCTAATTTTTTTTCTATGTAAGCTCTAAGAGGAGCATCAGTGTTATCATCAATACCCCCCTCATCAGTTGTTTTGTTCTCTATTCTTGATGATCTCAAATTCCTATGCTACTGCAAAGGGGGGTCCTCTACAATAACAAATAAAAGAGTTAAATTTAAAATATTTAATTATAATTGTTACAAGTATTTAATTATTTTAAAGAACATAACTGTGGCGCTCTTTAATTACCTGATCTGGCCACATCATTTTGTCTAGACTCAACCTCAACATGCTCATGAGCACCGACCCCTCGATCCTCTACAGTTGCTATACAAAATGTTACATTAATACATTACCTGTGGCTCAGATGCATCATTATTTGAACCTTGCACACTGATTTCAGCTCGTAGCCGTTCAGCCACGGCTCTATAGCCTTGTTGGAAGCCAATTCTCTTGTCCTCTTCTGTGAGGCATCTATTGAACTCTGACCCCTACATTTTTTCTTGGTATGGTGAATTTTACTTGCATTGTTTGATCAAAAAAAATTTCCTTGCAATATATAAAAAAATTGATACAAGTTTTCATTTACTAATACTTACAACTCGTGCTTGAAGTTTGGAAAAACCACCAGAGCCGAGCTTGTGTGTCCCGTGCTTTTCTAATCTTGCCTTTGTTGCCTTTGATGTGTCAGGCAATCTATGAAAAGTTTGAAATATGTTAGAGACCAGTACAGGAAAAATTTAGAGGTTAATTAGTACATAATTACATTCTCAAAAGTATCACATACCTTGCTCTACTCTCTACTGGCGTAATTCCTTTTTTCATGTTGGCTTTATACTTTCCATCCAAAATCAAACCCTGCCACTCAGCCTCAAGAACACAGGGTGGACGCTCGTGCCTTGGGTTAACCTCTAAATATTTCCTGTACTGGTCCCTAATATACTTCAAACATAAACCAGCTCTTTCAAGGAGCTTGTTTCTCTCGAATGCACGAGGTCCAAAAAGTTGGGTCATACTATGTACAAGATCATCCTTCAACTTTTTATCTTGGTTATTCCACCTTTTAAGTAAAAAAAAACATGTTAGACTCATAAATGAAGAGAAGCTACCTTTAATATAGTTCAAGAAATTGATGAAAAGGAAAACTATTCTAGCAATGATATGAAATCAAAATAGTGGTTTGGGGTTTTAGTTAGGATATGATGTTCCACCATGTACGTATGGTGGGCCCGAATATCCGCAAACACTCGTCACCAAGTTTTCGCCAAAAAATATCATTCCCTACAAAATAATCATGGGATCATTAGTCGATGAAGAGTGATCAAAAACTAAATTACTATTATATCACTATATAATAATAATAACTTTAAAGTACCTGGAAGTTTGGCTACTTTTAAGGGAATGCCTTCATCATCACTGATGATCAATACGCAATCCTTCACCATTCCCGTACTAGGAACACGGGAACATCCAGGAAATGATGTTGCATCGGGACTTGTTGCATCTCCTATTGCAAAAAATGAAAACCATTATCAAATGCCTCCAAGAAATAATACTTCAAGGGAAATAAATTGGTGCAGAGCATCCATGGCACAAACACAATCAAGGGATCTACATCGTAAACACATAACACTTAAACACATAACAAAAGAGAGAAAAAGAGGGATTTGTGTACCAGTAGATGGTGCAACAGTTGGTGCATTTAGGCTGTGTGTTGTTGACATGGCAGTCGGCAAGACATTTGTGGCTGTCCTGGATGGAGGTGGCATTGTCATATCATCATGGAAAGGAGCTGAAGAATAAAATTGTTAGAGCATGCATAAATATAGAACGCGTGGACTAGCATGGACAAGATTGTTAGAGCATTAAAAAAAAAGATTGTTCGAGCATGTATTGTCAATGATTATGATCATTCCTATATATATTCAGTGGAAAACACAAGTGGGGAATGGAACATGTGATCTACCTGAACCACTTGCAATACCGGCCTCATCATGGGAATGGGGTTCAAAATTACGCAAATAACTCTGTAAAGACAATGCATCCATATTTTAATTAATGTCATAAAACAGCATAACATAAAAACCATTATTGAACTCTTGTAATAATTAAAAATTTCATTAATACTTACTTTAAAGTTTTCAGAAGTGCGCAACAACTCAGCTGCCCTGTCTTTTATTTCCTAAGTCTGAGGATGTATGGATACCAAACGTAGAAGTTCTTTCCCAATTTTCTTTAGCAGCTTTTTAATGGAACCGATCGGGTCATCGGTCTCTGCTAAATCAATAAAAAAAGGGTCCACAAGGGGGGACTCCTAAGGGACTGCAGGTTGCTTTCCCTCTCTCCGACCACCGGCCCTCTGTGACAACAATAGTATTAGTATTATCAAAATTACTCCAAAACAATAAAGAAAATAACATTAAAAAAAATAACATTTTGCTTCTATCTAGTTTGCACAATTACAATGAGTTTTACTTGCTCATGTGTAGATGAGCTAGGAATATCGTCACCATCACCTTCGGGCAGTTGCTCCATATTGTGCCCCTGTGTCAAAGATCAAGTATAAAAATGTTAGCCAAAAATTTAATAACTAAATGGTATGTTGGAGTCATTGATTAGAAGTTGGTTTAATAGTATGTACCACCCCCATGATAGTAGCCTCGTTTGTATCTATGCGGTTCAAATTGTAACCAATAAGCAGCTCTTCCCCTGCACGTATTGATTTTATCGCATAGATGAATACATGATTTCCCTCGCGCGCCTCAAATATGCAATTGGGTTGCTTTATAGTTGACCCAGGTCGTGTACTATTTATAAAACCCGCAATATTCCCTGTTGCTTTTGGCCTTCCATCAATGTATATAGCCACACTTTTACTTTGATTATTGTCTTGCTGTTGTATATAATTTGCCGAGAGTGCATACCTACGCATACTTTTTTTATATTGAACAATATGCATCCAACTTTTGTAATCGTAACATGGTCCAACATACTCCATCAATTCAGAAACTTTGTTGTAAGACACCTTTATGCCATCCATAGAAAATAGGCCCAAACCATGTAATGATGATGGTGCTATGCGATATATCCTCTCATTAACACAAAAATCAGTGTTTATTGGAGGAAGTTCCTTGGGTACCCAATGTTTCTGTAGATGTTGGTACCTCAAGGGCACCTCGATGTCGCCTTTCGTCTCATCATCATAAGAACATGACCCCCCTTGAGCAAGGAAAAATTTCATGTGTTTATTGAATTTCCTTCTAGTCCTTTGACCTCTAGTTAATCTCCCTATTCTAGATAAACTGCATGTCTCACTTTCCTCTTCTATTCCTATATTTCCCTCACTCGAGGAAGACACTTCTGACAAATACCTATTTGCTGGTACCTGCAAATGGGAGAGATATTAGAAGACATCAATCTTACTATTGATAAGTGTATTAAATAGACTTTCTATAAGGTGTATTGACTTATACCTATCGATCCATGAGACTGTGCGGGATGCTCTTGAAAGGGGTTCAATTTCCTGCAAATGTAATTCAATTATCGTGAGCATAATCACATCATAATCATAATCACATCCATCATAAGCATCACATAAAAATTAAAAACATTAAAACGTACACATTATAACACTTAAATCAGGCTCACATTAATATGTGTTTTAAATAGTTTTATTTAATTAATTTAGATTAATAGTTAATTTAGATTAGCAGTATTCTATTTGTAGTTGAAACTTGTAGCTTTTAAATAGATAATGAATAAACTATGTAACCATTTAAGACAAATATATTTCTATCAAGAAATGAATATTAAATACATTAAGGATTGATGGCATACCTTTAAATTTCATCATCATCATCCTCATCATCATCATCATCATCATCATCATCATCATCATCCTCGTCATCGTCATCATCATCATCATCGTCGTTGTCGTCGTTGTCGTCATTGTCGTCATCATCAACATCATCATCATCAACATCAACATCATCTTCATCATCATCATCAGTAGCAGCATCATCGTCATCATCATCTTCTTCTTCTTCATGAAAATTTGTCTTAGGAACATCAAAAGATAAAATACCTGGAACAATCATTGCCAACATAATGTGCTCCCTCTTTATTGACATCCACAAAGGAATGTTATTGTTGATAACAAAAACAGGCCACACCGAGCAAACAGATATCATCTCTCCAAATGGATTGACACCATCCGCTGCCAATGAAAGCCTGAGATTACGAGGTTCTTCTTTGAAGTGTTGCCACTTTTCCTCTATGTGCATAAATGCCGAACCATCCGCAGGGATTCGAATAATGTCATCTCGACTTCTATTGCGTGCATGGTAGTCCATAAATTGTGCCAAGCTAGTACACCTGAATAATTGTCGCATCTGTGGAATAATGGGGATGTAACGAAGAACCTTGTGAGGCACCTTTTTTGTTATTCGATCTGTTCGATATCTACTCGTATGACATACAGGGCATTGTGTTGCAAATTCATGTTCTTTATAATATATAATATGATCATTGGGACAAGCATGTATTGCTTGATACTCCATTCCAATATCTTTCATAATAGCAGATAATTCTCGATATGAGCGAGGTAGAATATTTGATGGTGGTAACAAAAACTCGCCTATCAATCTACAGCAAAAAATATAAGTTGTTAATATAAACAATATTAGTGGTACATTATTCACCCTTTGTTAACTATAAAGACATATATGACATACCTTAACATACGTGACATTGTTATGTTGGATAAACCATTCATAACCTTCAAGTTCAACAACAACAATACAACAGAGAGAAGAGTTGTTTGGGAGTCTTTGTATAGGGGCTCGTATGCCTTCTCAAGTAGAGGTACATCGAGGCTATCATCATCATCATGATCAGATCCGCTTGGACTAAATGTGTCATGGATCAATGTATTTATACCATCATCTTCAATTGTGTTTTCTAGCGCATGATCGTCATCTTCCATGGGATCATTATCTTCACCTTGGATATTCGCACCCCTATGTTCCTCCATATCATGTACTTCCCTGGGGAGATCAACCTATATAAAATTGATTAACATAAATAAACCATGATCTTCAACTCATCATCAAGTGATTTCATATGTATATAAATTGTTAAAATGATATAATGAACAACTTACCAGTGGATGATAGTCATGCCCCCCTTCAATGTGACCATTCTCCCTACAATGTCTCTTAACTATTTTGATTAGCAGTCTTCTACGGTTTAAGCCCTTACAAATTTTGCAGGGACAATAACATTTTCCAACACCTTTTCTTTTCAAGTTAGACCACAATCTAGCGATTGTCTCCTTATTTTGTTCTTCACTTATATTATCTGACATGATCGTTCTTCGCAGGAAGCAAAAATTGCGCTATGAAAACTTCGGTCTACAACTTTCAGTGACTAAGCAAAATTGTCAAAAGTACACAAATCTTCTTAGACCTAGTTAAATCCTTTAATATTTTAAAAGTCTAGTTAAAATATACATTAGATTAAAAAATATACAATTTTCATGCCTGAGCGCGCGGCTACGACTAGTGCAATGGTCTTCTTGCTTAGCTCTAGAAGCTCTCTAGCAATCAAAACATATAAGCTACAAGGCCTAACAGCAATTTCAAAACATATAAGCTACAAGGCAAGACATATTACATGACATGGCAAAAGGATTAAAATATACATTAGATTAAAATATATACAATTTTCAAACCTGAGCGCGCAGCTATAACTCATGCAATGGTCTTCTTGCTTAGCTCTAGAAGCTCTCCAGCAATCAAAACATATAAGCTATTAGAATTCATTAACATTCTGTAATTGGAAAACTCTATTTGATATTAGACCGTAAACTACTACTATTCTCTCCATAAGAACTAAGTACAAAAATTTTTCAAGTTCACATCCATGATTCCCTTTAGATTAAAATATACAGCAAAAATAAGCTAAAAGTCTAGTTAAAATATACATTAGATTAAAAAATATACAATTTTCAAACCTGAGCGCGCGGCTATAACTCGTGCAATGGTCTTCTTGCTTATCTTTAGAAGCTCTCCAGCAATCAAAACATATAAGCTACAAGGCCTAATAGCAATTTCAAAACAAGGGTCATCAAAAGAACCAAAAACAATGTGTGCAAACAATACCTTGTGAAGTGGTATAGACAATTAGAAGATGCTACTATGTGCTAGGGAACTTCTTAGAACTGTTGGTATATTCTTACAACTTGTTACACCTGGGATATTCTTCTCTGTAGATGCTACTGTGTGCTGTGGTCCAAACGGGCCCATAAATGTGGTTGAATAGCAATACATTCAAGTGGCAATTACACAAGGGACAGTCACTGTGAGATATCCTCATGTGTGACTGTCCTTGTCACAAATGAGGACATCTCACAGTGACTGTCCCTTGTGTAATTGCCACTTGAATGAGGTCAGTCACTGTAAAGACAACATGATAATGTACACATACAATGAGTGTACATTATCATGTTGTCTTTACAGTGGCTGCCCTCATGTTGTATATTCTTCTCTGTAGATGCTACTACGTGCTAGGGAACTTCTTAGAACTGTTGGTATATTCTTACAACTTGTTACACCTGGGATATTCTTCTCTGTAGATGCTACTGTGTGTCGTGGTCCAAACAGGCCCATAAATGTGGTTGAATAGCAATACATTCAAGTGGCAATTACACAAGGGACAGTCACTGTGAGATGTCCTCATGTGTGACTGTCCTTGTCACAAATGAGGACATCTCACAGTGACTGTCCCTTGTGTAATTAAGTATTGTGGGGAAGCATTCTAAATAACCAAAGCCGCTAACAATAAATTCAACACAGATATGTCCTCATTTCTGGGTATTTTAGCTCTCTAACAGCTGAATACCAGATTAAATAATAATGACAAAAGAAAAATAAACCCAACGTACTCAGAAATTGTAGCTGTGATTTTGCGGAGGGAATCTCTCTCGGCGCTGTTGAAAACACAAATGACAACGTTCCTTTTTTTTTTTGCACTTATATCCCGACCAACATAAGGTCCATTTGTAATACAACATGATAATGTACACTTATAGTGAGTGTACATTATCATGTTGTCCTTAGAGTGACTATCCTCATTTGTTGAAGAAGAAAAGCATTAATGTGGCTGAATAGCAATACATTCAAGTGGCAATTACACAAGGGAGAGTCACTATGAGATGTCCTCATTTGTGACTGTCCTTACAGTGAGTGTACATTATCATGGTGTCTTTAGAGTGACTATCCTCATTTGTTGAAGAAGAAAAGCATTAATGTGGTTCAATAGCAATACATTCAAGTGGCAATTACACAAGGGACAATCACTGTGAGATGTCCTCATGTGTGACTGTCCTTGTCACAAATGAGGACATCTCACAATGACTGTCCCTTGTGTAATTCAAGTGGCAATTACACAAGGGACAGTCACTGTGAGATGTCCTCATTTGTGACTGTCCTTACAATGAGTGTACATTATCATGTTGTCTTTAGAGTGACTGTCCTCATTTGTTGAAGAAGAAAAGCATTAATGTGGTTCAATAACAATACATTCAAGTGGCAATTACACAAGGGACAATGTCATGAGCCGTGACATATTGAACTTAGTATAATAATAAAATGATTAGATGATATATAATAATCTATTATTAACGGTATATAACAATAATATATAATTATTATCAAAAGATAATAATAATATATAGTTAGCATAATAAGTAATATGTTAATTAAATAATATTAAAATATTAATAAATAATATAATTATGATTATAATTATAATATAAATTAATAATAAATAATTATTAATAAACTATATATATTATATTATAATAATATATTAAGTAATAATATTAAATCAATTATTGATATAATAATTTTAATATATAAATAATATTAATAAACCTCTCAATATAAAACAATATGTTATCACTATAATAATATTTATTATAATATTATTAATATTACTAACATCATTAATTATAATATTTAATAATAACAATAACATTAATAATAATAATAATAATAATAACGTTTAAAGCAATATCGAATATCTGTAATCGATATACATCTACATTAAACATCTGCATTATCTATCACGATGAGGAATGAAGAAGTGATACAACAATCACTAGTCATTACACATCGATACCATGAGAGGATGATTAATGAACCAAATACTATGAAGTCAAGATCAACATGATATGAATAAGGGATAGGTCGCTATGTGTTTCAGAAGATGTATTGATAAGCAAGAAGGATAACCATTCATATATTATAAATAATCATTAATTGCACAAGTTTAGACAATGACATATCCGATAAAGCAATATCAAACATGAAGACCCGCTAGCAAATATGCACCATCACTTCCTATGTTATCATGACAATAACATAAACTAGATTGAATTCTACTATCTATATCAATAGACACCACATAGGAGGATATCGACTAAAGGATTGAAAGATTATCGATTGTTTGAGATAAACCACATCTTGTAGAAACACAAAAGCATCAGTGATTATATCACAAGCTATTGATGAATGAGGCATCAGTCATGGATAATAAGTACAATGTATCCTTAAGTATTAATAGGAATGGAAGTCAATTTGAAGATCAAACTCCATTACCAGCAATCAACCAATAAATGGACAATTATCAGAAAATGATATCGACTTATATCAGAGTAGAAAGATTGGATATAATCATAACAATATGGGATAAGGCAAGAGTTAATATCAATTGACTAAATACTAATGATAGTTAGACCAAACTAATACAAACACAATGGATGTTAACTACTGGTTGCACTACCAATTAGGGAAGATTACCTTCATAAAAAGATTTGATATTGAGTCAATCTGGGAGTTATCTATGATCAAAAAATAATGAAATAATATTATGTGAACTGTCGGATTATGGAAAGGTGTGATTAAAAAAGGGACATGGAGGAAGAAACAAGACACGTCTCATTCATAGCATCTCTTCATTTGTTAAAGACAATATAAGAATGCATTCTCGTCAGTCACTCAAGGCATCATTAGAACTTTATTTACTTATCCATATTTGGATATACTCAATAGAGCATCTGCCTTTGGCAGTTTGGTTTCAAGTTTATCATTGCAGATCAGAGACAACACCATGATTGCACAGATAGAAAGGATAGTCAGAAACAACATCAATATTTGAAGTTGCAAGCATATAATTCAGAATCTGAAATAGCAACATATCACTCATAGCGATATTACACATTTGCATAATTACATCATCATATCAGACACAGCAAATACATTGTTGTAAGCAATACTTATTGATTGTATATCGATATTGTTTATATCAGACATAGCATCATTATACTATCACTATAAGTGATAGGAAACATCATATTCATAGCATATTTCATATCATTATATCCGACAGTGCTATTAAACATATTGGTATCAATATCATCTTGCACACATATTGTGATTGAATCTGAAATAGCGGTTGATATCTTAAGTAACCTCCATTACTTAGTTTAATTGTAAGTATCTAATAGAGTAAGTCTGAGAAGTGGAGTAATTGTTCCTGTTTTCCAAGTTAGCCAAAAAGGGGACATTACAGACAATCACTGTGAGATGTCCTCATGTGTGACTGTCCTTGTCACAAATGAGGACATCTCACAATGACTGTCCCTTGTGTAATTCAAGCGGCAATTACACAAGGGACAGTCACTGTGAGATGTCCTCATTTGTGACTGTCCTTACAGTGAGTGTACATTATCATGTTGTCTTTAGAGTGACTATCCTCATTTGTTGAAGAAGAAAAGCATTAATGTGGTTCAATAGCAATACATTCAAGTGACAATTACACAAGGGACAATCACTGTGAGATGTCCTCATGTGTGACTATCCTTGTCACAAATGAGGACATCTCACAATGACTGTCCCTTATGTAATTCAAGCAGAAATTACACAAGGGACAGTCACTGTGAGATGTCCTCATTTGTGACTGTCCTTACAATGAGTGTACATTATCATGTTGTCTTTAGAGTGACTGTCCTCATTTGTTGAAGAAGAAAAGCATTAATGTGGTTCAATAGCAATACATTCAAGTGGCAATTACACAAGGGACAATCACTGTGAGATGTCCTCATGTGTGACTGTCCTTGTCACAAATGAGGACATCTCACAATGACTGTCCCTTGTGTAATTCAAGCAGCAATTACACAAGGGACAGTCACTGTGAGATGTCCTCATTTGTGACTATCCTTACAGTGAGTGTACATTATCATGTTGTCTTTAGAGTGACTGTCCTCATTTGTTGAAGAAGAAAAGCATTAATGTGGTTCAATAGCAATACATTCAAGCGGCAATTACACAAGGGATAGTCACTGTGAGATGTCCTCATTTGTGACTGTCCTTACAGTGAGTGTACATTATGATGTTGTCTTTAGAGTGATTGTCCTCATTTGTTGAAGAAGAAAAGAATTAATGTGGTTCAATAGCAATACATTCAAGTGGCAATTACACAAGGGACAATCGATCACTGTGAGATGTCCTCATGTGTGACCTTTGTGAAGGCAAGTGCTAATTTGTACCCAAGTTACCAATATTGTGGCAAAAGTGGGAATGAAGCATTTAGGGGTCAAATTGGGCAAAGAAGTGTAGAAGTGGCCTATGTGAGGTCTAAATAGCCTAACTAAGTCATGGTTAGGGTCTTATGGTGTTTGAACAATAAGTTTTGAACCAAAATCCCAAAGGTTGTAACAAGTTGTCAATGTTGTCATTCACAACATTGACAACATTTGTGCAAGGGAGCATTTTCGAGTAAGATGGTTATGTAACTATATGAAACCATTGAATTAGGCATCAGATCAACTATAAGAGGCCTCCATCGATCTGTGCAAAAGTTTGGGGGGAAAAACATTTGGAATTAAGAAGATTTGTAGAGTAACACAGTTTTAGTGAATTCTTGAGTTTTTTTGTTTCTTTGTTTTCAGTTGATTAATGGATTAGATAGCTCGTAGTGTCTATTGGAAAAGTTAGTACAAGTTGTTTTTTTATTCTTTGTTGTGTTTTTTTTGAGTTTTGAAGCATTCCAACTAGTTTGTTAATTCTTTTGTTAAGTACCCTATCATTGGTTTGAACCAGGCAGGTTGAACAAATGGAGTCTTAGCTCATCATTCCATTGTCAATTTTGTACGGGCTCTTGGAATGGGTGAGGAGACTCCATGTACTATATGTTTGGAAGGAGGGGCCCTGGGAATCTCATTTTCTATGTTTGCAATGATGTCCTAGGTGAGTCAGTTGAGCACAGTTAGGGATGACAAATCATTACAAGAAGATTACAACAAGTTGAATGCATTGGTTGCTTCAACTAAAATCTCATGGAGAGGTAGACACACATCTAAAGAAGCCCCAAGTCAAATTAGAAGATTGGGTGAGTTTCTTTGGCTGCTAAGAAAACAAACTCTTAGTCAGACTGTCCAAGTTGTGTCAAAATACTTGTTTTTAGGCATGGCTGTAGCAGTTGGTGTACAAAAAATCTAGGAGGAGAAGACCTTAGATATCTTGGAGTTCTCAATAAAGGGCATCTGAATCCTAAGCCCTTTAGGTGGCTTAATATAAACAAAAAGGCTTGACAAAGGCCTAATTGCTAGCAGCCTATTTTTGGGTGCAATTGGCATGGTTTGATGAACCGGATTGAAGTATTGATGAAAAGTATAGGTGAAGGAGTAATATTGAAACCAATAGAGGTCCTAGTGGCCAGCCTCTCCATGGAGTAAAGTTCTAGTTGAATGTGTTTCAATTTGTGAAGACAAGACTAGGAGTGTCCTAGTAGCTAGATTGGTATTGAGCAGAGTTCGTTGTATTTCTTGTTGGTGTGCACTAGTTGAAGGAGTGGGATCTTGGGTAGAGATACCTAAAGAGTGTAGGGATAGTTAAGTACCCTATCAAGTCAAAACATTGGCCTAAAGAGACCCTAGTGAAGGATAGGGAGTGAGCAAGACAAAGTGTTACATCAATTAACAAGATCATTTTTTGGTAATTGTGTACATTATCATGTTGTCTTTACAGTGACTGTCCTCATTTGTTGAAGAAGAAAAGCATTAATGTGGTTCAATAGCAATACATTCAAGTGGAAATTACACAAGGGAATATCACTATGAGATGTCCTAAGTGTGACTGTCCTTGTCACAAATGAGGACATCTCACAGTGACTGTCCCTTGTGTAATTGCCACTTGAATGAGGACAGTCACTGTAAAGACAACATGATAATGTACACAAGTACCGTGAAGGTAGTCGCAAGTTAGGGCTGTTTCATTGCATACCCGAAACAATGAAGACATTACAGTCCACAAAATGTTTGTGCTTGAAAGATGAACAAATAAAATTAAACTTCTAAATAACCAAAGCCGCTAACAATAAATTCAACATAGATATGTCCTCATTTCTGGGTATTTTAGCTCTCTAACAGCTGAATACCAAATTACATAATAATGACAAAAGAAAAATAAACCCAACGTACTCAAAAATTGTAGCTGTGATTTCGCGGAGGGAATCTCTCTCGGCGCTGTTGAAAACACAAATGACAACGTTCTTGTTTTTTTTGCCCTTATATCCCGATGTGATTTTGCGGAGGGTTACGGTGCTGTTGAAAACACAAATGACAACGTTCCTTTTTTTTTTGCCCTTATATCCCGACAACATCGCAATTGCAAGTTAGGGCTGTTTCACTGCATACCCGAAACAATAAAGACGTTACGGTCCACAAAACATTTGTGCTTGAAAGATGAACAAATAAAATTAAACTTCTAAATAACCAAAGCCGCTAACAATAAATTCAACATAGATATGTCCTCATTTCTGGGTATTTTAGCTCTCTAACAGCTGAATACCAGATTACATAATAATGACAAAAGAAAAATAAACCCAACGTACTCAGAAATTGTAGCTGTGATTTCGCGGAGGGTTACGGCGCTATTTAAAACACAAATGACAACATTCTTGTTTTTTTTGCCCTTGTATCCTGATGTGATTTCGCGGAGGGTTACGGCGCTGTTGAAAACACAAATGACAACGTTCTTGTTTTTTTTTGCCCTTATATCCTGATGTGATTTCGCGGAGGGTTACGGCGCTGTTGAAAACACAAATGACAACGTTCCTTTTTAATTTTGCGCTTATATCCCGACAACATCACAATTGCGACAGTGCCAAATGTATTGTCGTCGCAAATTGCGACGGTGTCGGGCTATATTTGAAAAAAAAAAAGCCAAAACCGCATGACATTTGCCTGCCGTCGCAATTTCACCCCAAATGTATTAGTGACACATGTACTATTGTGAAAATCACCACAAATCTATTTGTTGTTGGGTCTAGCATATACCTTCTATGATCAACTCTTATATTCATAGGTGATGAACATTCAGATTTGCCTAAGTAGTACTTTGAGTAGTCCTCCTACACATGTACTATTGTGAAAATCATCACAAGTCCATTTGTTGGAGGGCTACTCAAAGTACACATGTTTGGAGGTCTAAAGGAAACAAGAGAATTTGAAGAGTCACGAGTCTTAAAATTGTACTTAATATAGCTAATCTTCATTCAATGGTACATTCAAACATGAAACAAACCATTCTTAAACTAGATTAAACTAGTAAACCAAAGGACATACTGATTATAAGTAAACTAGTAAACCAAAGGACATGATTTTACTACTAAGTCTCTATTTTTTGGGCATACTGATTATAAGTACTTGACATATATCACAAATGTTGCTAATTAAGGTTGGCAAGATGATTACACCTATCTTGAAAAAAGACTGTCACATGATTTAATGTATAGTGTTTTCTTAGTTGTTCCATTTTTTCCTTGACCTTAACTATGGATTGATTATCATTTTCAAGCTTGAGTGTGGCTTCATACCAAGCACCATCCATAGATTTGTATGCAATGTTGATTTATGAACATAAATAATGCATTGAATGTAATCTACGAATGTGTGTGGTATGAAGTCTTGCTGAAGTTTGAGCGTCCTCCCTTTATTCTAGTGAGGGATTGGAATGAGTTCATTTTGGATGCAAAGGAGAAAGGGGATACTCAAAGAGGAATTACACCAGCAAATGGGAGAAGGTATAAACATTTTAATAGATTTTTATTATTAAATAATGAAATTTGCATATACTAGTGTTCTATGTGTCCTCATTACATGATTTAAGGTCTTAGTCCACAGACAAATTAAATTAGACTTACTATCTAAAATACCTAAAAAACATGCACATAAACACGACAACTCAGAAACATAAATGTAGATTTCACAATAGCTGAGAAACATAATTGTAGGCATCATAGTCACAATCTTTTGGAGACAATGTAATTGTGTTGTGTACCCAAGTGGTGGAGAGCAACTTCTGCACCCCCGATTCCAAGTTGAATACATCTATTGGAGGACCTTGTATTCATGAGCAACAGATGTAGTCAAATTGGAATCAGAGGTATAGGAGTTGCTCTCCACAATCTGGGTATACAACTCAATTACGTTGTCTCCAAAAAACTGTGACCACGATGCCTACAATCATGTTTCTTAGTTGTTGTGTCCCAGGACCCCTTATGACCCTTTATGACCATTTATGATCCCTAAGAATACATATTAGAGGTCTTAAAATGTTGTAAAGGGTCATAAGAGGCTCCTAGGAGGGGCCAGATGAGCTTCCACCTTCACATGGTTGGCCTTGTTAAGTAGAGAATGTTTAACTATCCTTGAAACAAAGAGAAGCTCAATAATTTAAGGTCTCAGTCCATCGAGATGCTGAAAAAATGATAGGAATCAACGATGGAGAGTTTTTAGATTCTGAGAAGACATATATGGAGTGGAGGCCACATTGAGTACCAGTGTAGAGTGTTAATAATTATAGCCTTTTGGCCAAGATCAAACTGATCAAATAAATACCCTTGTGTGATTTATAATAATGAGATTATTGTTTCATCTATATATATGTGTTGGTTGAATTAGTTAAGGGCCCAAGGTCGGCCTCTTGGCTTTAACATTAAATATATTTAATAAGACCAGGTCAGCCCTCTTGAAGATAATTCAATTCATATATATATGGTGTTGGATTCTAGGGAGAGAAGCACCAAAAACATAACATGCTTCCCTCCCCCAAAACATTGATTCTCTGCCTTAAGAAAACTTAGAGGAAGCAACAAATTTAAGAGCAATGTATGGAGGCAGTGGCGAATTCATAGAGGAAGCAACAAATATGGAGTCAGCTGCAAATTCATGGAGATAGCAGTGAATTCATCAAGGAGAAATATTCAATGATTGTTATTGGTGCGAACTACAATCATAGATCAACATATATTGGTGTGAAAGATAAGCAGCTTAGGCTAATAGATAAGAACAAGTATGATCATGAATAAAGATCAGATTATGATCTGATCCATACAACCAACAATTATTAGCAATGTTAACTATGAGTTGATTAGGGCTGGAAGCCTCTGTTAGGAGTGGACTCTTCCTCAATACACTAACACTAAGGTACTAATCAGGTTCTCCTCAGCACCTTTGTTAGTACAATTTGGAAGCATATAGACTGGAGTATAATTGGATGCATGGATTTCTTGTGAATTATTGGCTGCTATGTATCCTACAACTACATTTGTAAATATACATATACTTCTCTAGGGTTGTAAGCCACTTAGAGATCAAAATAGAGAAACTAAATCAGAATCGTTCTTTGTCGTATTTCCTTTTAACAAAGTCTCAACTATCAATGATACAATACATTTGATGCCCTAAGCTATCAATACAAATGACACCTAGCTAGAAGCTCAAGGGCTATCCATTTGATAACCACAGTCAACATTTCAAAAAAATGGATATCCTTGAGCACACGCACCAATAACATCAAATAATGGAGTTAAAGCATGGGCTAGGGCACAACACCAGTAGAATGCGGTCATTTCAGTGACATCAATATACAATGGCATCATTAAACATATATGCCAGTAATATCAACAAATGTGAATCCAAACATTTGAAAACCAATGACATGTTTACAACAAAGGTCTAATAAAACTCCCAACAATTCTTAAACATACTTTATCTGATATGATGAATTCTTAAACAATTAAGGTTGGAGTAGACATAGTTATCACACATTTTTTTGTGTGGTACAAGGAAAATTTGGCTAGGTCAAATCTTCCTTCGTGCTAGTAGTCTACAGAATTAGACCTTTATTAACAATTGATCATATCAGATAACTAGTATGTTTAAGAATTGTTGGGTCTGGTCCTTTGGCGTGTATTAAATAGAATATATAGAATTTTCAACATATTATTATCATTCTATTTCTTTGTTGTAAACATGCCATTGGTTCAATTTTGTAACTTCACTATTGTATGAGTGGATTGCGCATGAACAGTTAACATTAAACAAGGAGCAAACTCCTCAACACATCTTGGAAACTCCATTCACTTCTACCAAGAATAAAGCATTTAATCCATTCAACATTACATATAATCATTAGACAGTTACATTTTCTGACTGTGTAGAGGAACAATCACGACCAAAATGATCAAAACTACTTTCACGCTTGCACAAGCTATTCCAAAATTCAAGTAAAATGAGAAATATGCTATATCAAATCATTCATATTCATAGTAACCATTCAAAGGATCATTTTGTCAATGAACCCTCTAACTGTACCCCTACGGCAGAGAAAGGAAACTTAGTAAAACCAATATGTGCCATTGTTTGTGAGGGTGCAGTCATGATAAGTGCCTCTCAAACCTCTCCAAACATGTAAGATTGTCTTTAAATACTTTTTTGATCTCTTCTAAACATTAACCAAATCAAACCTACATTTGAATCCACACACAATAACCCCAAAATGAAGGGTTTTGCATCCTTTAATGAATCTCAGTCACTGGTAATGCATGGACAGTCAAACCAGTAGTCTCCAAAGCATTCAATAAGTGACTGGATTGTATTTAATACATGTCAAAGGACCAGTTGTATGAAATTTTCAATCAAATAGCATTTCACTGTTGTATGAGTGGATTGTGTAGGAACAGTTAACATTAAATAAGGAGCAAACTCCTCAACACATCTTGGAAACCATTGAGTTCAATAATAAATGAAACCTAACACCAACACTATTCCTTCCATTCAACATTACATATAATCATTAGATAGTTACAGTTCCTGAATGTGTACTAGAGGAACAGTCATGACCAAAATGATCCAAACATTTGAAAATAGTGAATCGATATCCTTGAACACAAGCACCAATAACATCAAATAATAGAGATAAAGCACGGGCTAGGGCGCGACACCAGTAGAATGCGGTCATTTTAGAGAGCATTCATGATCAAATAAAATGCAATGCATTTGAAATTTGCGGTCGAATATGATGCCAGAGGCTCGAAAGATGAAGAAATCACATACGAAGAACATGCCATTGGTTCAGTTTTGTAAAATTTTTTTTTTGTGTAATTAGTAATTGGTAGATTAAATGCAAATAACACCTTTATTAGTTTAATTAGCATGTTATTATTATATCAGATAAAGTATGTTTAAGAATTGTTGGGACTGGTCCTTTTGCATGTATTAAACATAATAGAATTTTCAGCATATTGTTATCAATCTATTTCTTTGTTCTAAACATGCCATTGGTTTAGTTTTGTAGATTTGTTTTTTGTGTTAAATGCATTTTTCATGAGGAGGGGTCTTGTTCTAAGGAGATTGATGAAGATTCTGCACCTCAAAAACCAATTCATAAGGTACCAATCCATGTTTCATATTCGCTTATATTTTTGGTTTGGTAAATCTCCTTATAAGTTTCATGTCCTTTCTTTTGATTACTATGAATGAGATATATATCTCACATTTAACATTCAATTTCTTTACATTTTAGAACATGTAGTGTGTTTTTTGAGGATTTTAGCAAATCAACTTTTAACATAAACCAAAAACACCAAACTGATATCTTGCCCTTGCAACGTGACAAAATATTTGCATTTGACCAATAAATGCAAGCAATTGAACGATAAATCCACATACCTGTATCTTTGTAAAATACCTAGAACATCAAAAAGATGGCTAAGTGGCTACTGCCATGATTTTTATCTACTGAATATGGGAAAAAAAAAACCAAAAAGAATCGAATAGAAAACATGATTGGTCATTTCAGAGAGCATTCATGATCAAATAAAATGCAATGCCTTCTCTCATGCTCGATCAGCTTTCACCCGCTCGTTTTCTCCCACTCCTTTTCTCTACAATCAAAATAAAAATGATTTGGCCATTTCCAAATAGTGAATCAATATCCTTGAGCACAAGCACCAATAACATCAACTATTTTGATCTGTGGGTACCCTAATGTTGGCAAGAGTTCTTTTATTAATAAGATTACTCTGCAAGCTTGAAGAAGTGATATATTTTGGCAAATGAAGAGTGGAAAGATGATGATGTTCCTAAGATCATGGATGGACACAATGTTGTAGACAAAATGGGAAGACATCTTTTGAGCCTAGCCCTGGATCCTTCGACAATTGGGGTAGGATCCAGACCCAGGCTAAAAAGATGTTTTCCTTTTTGTTGTGGAATATAGGCTCTACTGCTGCAACAACGATAGACTGCGATGTACATATAACAATAGCTAAGAAACATAAATGTAGGCATCATGGTCATAATTTTTTGGAGATGCAACATAATTGAGTGCTATTCCCAGATGATGCAAACGAACCACTACTTTGCATCATCTCAGAAAACCACTCAATTATGTTGTGTCTCCAAAAAATTGTGACCATGATGCCTACATTTATGTTTCTCAGTTGTTGTGTCCCAGGACCCCTTATGATCCTTTACGATCCCTAAGAATACATCTTAGAGGTCTTAAAATGTCGTAAAGGGTCGTAAGAGGCTCCTAGGAGGGGCTAGGTGAGCTTCCACCTTCACGTGGTTGGCTTTGTTAAGTAGAGAATGTTAAACTATTCTCGAAACAAAGAGAAGCTCAATAATTTAAGGTCTCAGTCCACGGAGATGTTGAAAAAATGATGAGAATCAATGATGGAGAGTTTTTAGATTATGAGAAGACATATATGGAGTGTTGGCTAGATTGAGTACCAGTGCATAGATGATGATTTAGTAACCTACATCTATAAAACCTTCACAATTATCCCTTCTTTGGCCTCCACTCATTCCTCTTCTAAAAAATGGTTATCTAGAAACTTTGGATAGTGTTTCTCATCCATGCATGAAATGTGCCAGTGATCCTATAAAATTACTTTAGGCCTCCAGTATTGATGAGATGTACAAGTGTAAAATATTTTTGTGAGACTGTGATCAATTTGTGCAGTGTACATAAATGCAAGGTGGTGATTATTCTCAACGATCGACAGGTAGCTAGGACTAAAGATAACACAGCTCAAGAGACCATCATAGGTTGTCTCTTTCTTCGGTCTATATTATTGACAGAATGTTTTACCTTTCATTAGCTCATCAAATCTGGGGATTTGAAAGAATTTAATAGAATATTTTCATGACAACATATATTATTTAAGTTGATGTTGCACAAATTTATCTACTTCACGTACTTGTATACTATGAAGATGGCCATGCTTCTTTATCGCCGTCCTCATAGTCTACAAGTGCACGAAGTAGATAAATTCATGCAACGTCAACTTAAATAATATATTGTTTTCATGAAAATATTCTATTAAATTCTTTCAAATCCCCGGATTTGATGAGCTAATGAAAGGTAAAACATTCTGTCAATAATATAGACCGAAGAAAGAGACAACCTATGATGGTCTCTTGAGCTATGTTAACTTTTAATGTGCCTATCCATCGGTTTTTTGACAATTTATAATTAATTTTGATGGCAATGCTATGCCTTCGACAGAAAAAATGTCAAAGAAAAATAATGTATGACATTTCTTGCAACAATAATACTATACTTTCGACAGGGGAAACCTATCGGAGAATGCTGCACAACTGTCACTCTTTCGATAGTTTAAGTGTCATAAATAGACAATTTTTGACAGAACCTCTGACAGTAAGGCCATATCACCAATAGGTATATCTATTGGAATTTGGTGCAAACTATCACTATTCCAATAGTACTAATGTCAGAAAGAATATTTTTTGACAGTGCGTTTCGAAAGAGACTCTATATTTTTGATAGGTCTTGTTATCGGAATTCCGATGGATGAACTACAGGAAATGCCATAACAAAGCTATTGTCATGTGCAAGTTTTTTGACATGACATGGTGTTGGTAAACTGATGGGTATGTCTTCTATCACTATTTCCAATGCACAAATGACGACAGACGTATGTGTCAAAATTCCAACAAATGAGCGTTGCAAATCTGACAAATGGTCGTCAAAATTTGACCTTAAATGTACTAGTGTCTGCTCTCCTCTCTCTCACACTACACACATCACCCTCTCTCTCCCCTTATCTACTCTCTCTTCATTACCCTCCTCTCTCTCTCCTCTCCTCACATCACCCTCTCTCTCCCCCTTATCCACTCTCTCCTCTTTCATTACCCTCTCTCTCTCTCTCCACACATCACTCTCTCTCTCTCTCCCCCTTATCCACTCTCTCTCTTTCATTACCACCCCCCTCTCTCTCTCCTCTTCTCATATCACCCTCTCTCTCTCTCTCTCTCTCTCCTCTCTCTCTCTCTCTCCTCTCTCTCTCTCTCTCTCTCTCTCTCTTCTCACATCATCCCATCTCTCCCCCCTTATCTACTCTCTCTTTCATTACCCTCTCTCTCTCTATCACCATCTCTCTCTCTCTCTCCCTTATCCCTCTTTCCCTTCTCTGTCACTCTAGAGAGAGAGAGAGAGAAGGGAGAGAGGAGAGAGGGGGGGGTTAATGAGAGAGAGATGGTGATATATATATATAGAGGGTAATGAAAGAGAGTAGATAAGGGGGAGAGAGAGGGTAATTATTCTACCCTCTCTCTCCTCTCCCTTATCTCTATCTCTCTCTCTAGAGTGAGAGAGTTGAGAGAGAGAGATAAGGGAGAGGGGAGAGGAGAG